>CM035101.1:5201143-5801143 GCA_020205505.1 Panax japonicus
CGATTATTGATATGTGGAGACTCAACGGTCTCCTATGCTCTATTGCTAATCTCAACATTCTCAGATGCCATTTTTAAATACTGCCACAAAACAAGGGTTAATTAACATATCACATATTATCCCTATACTCTGATTGACCAATTAAATACCAATAAACTTAGGTAGGTCATACAAGCGAATGAATTCCCTATCTCTCCCCTCCTAGTTCTTGTCTCACATCTTAGCCAGGGATCATATCCCTAAGCTTTGATATCAACTGTGACGACCCCAAAATAGGTATACATCACCTATTCCGAGTCGCCAAATACATGGTACAAAATACCAATACAATCTTAAATATACAATAAAAGCTGTGAGTTTAATTACAAATATTGTCTTCTAGACAATATCCATTCTCAAAATAAGTCATCATTATATTTATTATCATACTATTATATAGAATGGTGAGGACTACTAAGACACCATCTCGGACCGTCACTCTGTTCCCCGACTAGTCCCGGCTACGTTCTCATTTCCTGAAGAGAAAAGTGAAAGAAAGGGTGAGCTCAACTAGCCCAGTAAGAAATATTATGACTAAGATAATGCGAAATAAATTATCATTAGCCTTAAACAATGTAAACTGATAAAATACAATAGACATCATGTTTTAACTACAGCGGAACAAGTAATCCATTAAAAGAGTCAAGTGCAGAATAAAATCTACTATCTTTTATGATTTAAAAGGTTTTTCATCACTTTTTATAGCTGAGACTCTGCTAAAAAAATAATCCACATCATCCCTGCACTACGGCCAATGATATTCATTAGGGTCACGACAACAAATTATCCATGCACTACGGGCCAAGGATATTCGTGTATTCATTAATGGTCATGATCATGTCAATAAGTGTCCATCAATGCACTACGGGCCAATGAGGACTTTTACCACATCATTTGTAACATTACGGTCATGATTACACGGAATAATCCCTGGTCATAATCATACCAAGTCCATCTATGCACTACAGGCCATATATGACTTTCAAAAAAATATAAACATGAGGATGATGTCAATGATATAAGAATTCAATAAACACGTTCAAGAATTAATTTATTCAGGAACTAATAACGTCTAAATTATCAACATGATACTTCTTTGTAGAGTAAAATTCAAGAATGCTCAGAAGAATATTTCCATGAAAGATACTGGATGAAGTGCAAATATCAAGGATATTCCACTAATTTCATGGAGTATAGAAGTCAAAACTTTAACCAACTAAGTATAATAAAGAATGAAATAACAAAAAAAAATCACCAGGCTTGCGATACTTCGCATAGATAGGTTATTCCAACAGAATAATAAATAACAGAACTAGGTCAGGCGAAATTCGCACCGACAGGATGTTCCAATAGAATAATAAAGACCGGAACCAGGTCCGGCGTAAAATGCACAGACAGGATATTCCAACAAAATAATAAAGATAGAACCAGGTCTGGCGTAAAATGCACAGACAGGATATTCCAACAGAATAATAAGACGGAACCAGGTCCGGCGTAAAATGCACAGACAGGATATTCCAACAAAATAATAAAGAATGGAATAACAAAAGAATTTCACCAAGTATAGGGTTGCCGCGTATACAGGTTATTCCAACAGAACAATAAATAATTGAATAACAGAACTTCTCTTCATAAATACAAAAGAAATAATACCCCTTACCTTAGAATAAAGTTGGATACTGGAATAGAAATGTAGCAGACTTCTCTTCTTCTTTCTCTCTATAATATCTCTCTATAATAAATGCTCTATAGCTTTGGTGAATTGGTGAGAAATGAATGAAGAATGAGCTTCTATTATAGAAAAATATAGTTTCGATAATTTCACGTTTTGGGGCTCAAAAAATTACAGTACAATACCTCCAACTTTTTTTTATTTTTAATTTAGTCCTGCAAGTATTATCAAACTTGCACCACCTCCCCTAATAGTAAATAATGTGAATCAATAGTTCACTCATGTGAATCAATAGTTATAATCATGTGTAAATACAAAATACAGTATAGTACCTCCATCTATACCTCTCTTTTTAACTTAGTCATGCAAGTATTATCAATCTTGCATCAACTCCCCTAATAGTAAGTGAATGTGACTCAATAGTACACACATGTGAATAAATAGTTATATAAGCATGTGAATTAGTAGCAAATAATTGCTCATTTATCCGATAAATTATCTGATTTATCAATATAAACCCCAGACATCAATTATCATCGAAAAAGATGTCGATTTCAACTAACACCAATAATCCCAACATAATGGAACTATCAAATTCATCTCTAATCAACACGAACTTATTCATTATTAATATCATAACTCACAATATTTAACAACCAGATCATTCCTAGGAAAGAGGGGGCTTTCCAATAAGGATTTGTCCCTATTGGCGCGCAATTAGGTGATCAAACCTCTCTTTGATAGAACTTCTGGACATTGAAAATATTGCAATATAATAATATGAATAACTTTGTCGTCTCAATTATTGATTTAATAATATATAAAAATATTATGCAGATGATACTGTGACAATAATCGAATCAATAATATGAGAGATATGATGCAACAATTATTGTAGCAATAATTGAATATAACTGAATGACTTCTCACGTAAGCATCAATAATCAATACCGTGTGCTACTATATAACCACGCGTATTACTGTACTTTTACTACAGAGTAGTTCAACAGTATTAACGGTTAAAACTTCCGTCGTTATTTTCATAAAAATATTTTTGTCATTTTCTCAATCCGATAATAATTCTGTTGTGGGGTCCACCAATGATTGCGCCGTTGTACGAATATTCCCTGCTAAAACGAATATTCCCCGACCAATCGAATATAATATAACAACTTGCATACTTTGCAGAATTTATAAATACTACCCACAACTATAACATTATAACAAATTCATTCCATAATATTCAGAAATGATAATTATAGAAAATCATTTTTATTCATAAAAGTTGGGGTCTTACAAATACCCCTTACCTTAGTAGGAAATTGGACACCTCAATATTGTAGTAACAAAAGATTCTTCTTCTTTCTCTTTTATTCTCTCTATTCTTTCTCGCTCTATAGCTTTAGTGAATTCGTGAAAAAATAATGAAGGAATGAGCTTCTATTTATAAGCTTGGTAGAGTAAGGGTAAAATAGTCTTTTCACCATAATTTATGACATCATCGCTTACATCATCGATCATATGACATCATCGCTTACATCATCGATCAAATGACATCATTGTTTACATCATCCTTCCGATGACATCATTGCTTACCTCATTGTTCCGATGACATCATCGCTTACATCATCAGAATTTAAATTCAAATTGTTCTCTTCCACCTCATTTTACTTTTATACCATGAATTTACTATAATAATGTTACCATTCAAATTATAAAAAAACATGCTATCATATAATCACATCATACTACTATAATATAATATTATAATAATATATTTAAATAAATTATTTATTTGATAATTTGAAATACTGTGTAATGACAATTATTGAATCAAAAATATCAACGTAGCAATTATTGAATCAATAAAATATTAAATAGTAATTATGTAACAATTATTGAGTAGTGCCTTCTTATGTAAGAATCAATAATTCAAAAAATACTGTGCAATATCGTGTGCTACTATATTTTAACCACCAGATATTCTAACAGTGTTAACGGTAACACTTCCGCCGTTATTTTCATAAAAATATTTTTGTCGTTTTCTAACTCCGACAATAATTCTGTTGTGGGGTCCACCAATGATTGTGTCGTCGTACGAATATTTCCCGACAAAAAAATATTCCTCGAACAAACGAATATTTTATAACAACTTGCGTATTTTACAAAATTTATAAATATTACCCACAACTATAACATTATATCAAATTCATTCCATAATATTTATAGAAAAATCATCTTTATTAAAAAGTTGGGGTCTTAACATACTATTTTATAACAATTTTATTTCTTATAGAACTCCTTTACTAATATTAATTCTCATGATCCTAAATTAAAACACCTACGGATCATTTTTAATGTATTCGACAATGATATATCATATATCAACAAATTATTCTATTATTATATCATAATTATCCCCAAATTAAAATATTGAAACACAAATGCATATATAATTTGGGAAATAACATTATTTTTAATATTTTATTTCTTTTATATATGATATTTATAAAAAAAAATTGAATTTCACAAATTAACTTAATATTGGTATTAGAAAGATTACAACATTTTTCTTAAAAAATAATTAATACAAACGACATACAATTGTCTACTATAATTAGTATTATATTATTTTATGAACAATTTTATTCTTTATAAAATTCCTTTAGCTCATTAATCATACATTTTCGAGCAAAATTTTTAAACATTGTCATAGTAATAGTAAGTTAATTTGTGAACTTTTAAAAAAATTTCAAATCATTATATATAAAATGAATAATAAATTAAAAATTATGTTATTTGAAAAATAAACTCGTGCTTGCACTTGGTTTTGTGGTCTTTAGTATGAGCTTAGAATTTAATTTAATTTAATTACAATTAAAATCTCCCTAAATTTATTTTAAAATAGTCTAAATAACTACTAATAAAACCCAAACTTTAGGACTTATTTATATATGTTTCATTAAAATTTTGGTTGATTCCTATAATTGTCTTCCAAACCCAACAGAATATGATCATGGCGTAACTCATAAGAGTTTAATAATAAATAATGAAATAATAAAATAAAACTAAATTATATGTAATTAGTAAAGTTAAGTTGTGAAATTATTAACTGTTAAAAATATTTAATATTTAATGTTAGATAACCAAAATTCTTTTTGTGGTCCTACAAACATTAATCTTAACTTATTATTCTACAATAATTTTATTCTATAGTTATTTAATTACTTAGTCGTACAATAATTTTTAGCTTTAAAACATGTTTAGAATTTTACTTTACTCAACTTTAGACTCTAATTAACTAAATATTAAAAATATAGAAAAAATATTATGATTACATAATAATTAATATAGGTGTTGGAATGTGATTATTTGGGTCTAGCCATGGTGCAACCCAGTCTATTTAATGGTCCGGATCTGGTGATGACCAATATGTATTTATTGTGACAGTGGAAAGTCCTTATTAAAATAGGATTGTGTTTCCTTATTTGGTGGGATAATGAGGTTTAATTAGGACTCCTACTCTTAATTGGATTCAGTAGTTATAAGGTGATTCTACAAAGGACTCCTTCTCCTAGTTGGATGCGGGTGGAGGTGACTTCTATATATGCAGCTACAAGCTAGGGTTTTAGGGGAGACAACACACAAGAGATACAACACAAATACACAACTTGTACTCCCAATATTATTATAGTGGATTACTCTCTCTCTCTCCGTGGTTTTTTCCCAATTGGGTTTTCACGTAAATCTTGTGTTCACACTTTATATCTCTTTATTTATGTTTATCTGAATGTATTTCGTGAGTTTGATATAATCAACTACTCCATCAACCGTAGCGCGATTTTGGCCTGTTGTTTTGGTGATTTTGTCAGGCGTACAAAATTTGGCGTTAACATTGGCGCCGTCTATGGGAACCAAGACACTTGTTCTAGTGTCAATTTAAAATCACCGATTCACCGAAGAAGATAAGTGATTCTTTTTTATTTACGAAATAAATATTATATATATATATATATATATATGCCAGCAAATTCATGACTTTTCGTCAATTATCATATACGGATCTGCTCAAGTCTCAACCCATGAAAAAGAATAGTAGTGGAATATATGACTTTTTGTCAATTATTATACATGTGGAGTAATGATAATGCTACAATTTAGCATAAACAGATTAATTAATATGATGAATACCAATTTGTATAGAATTTGCTTCATCATTAACATGATTAATATTATAAAACTCATGCCTTGTATGCTTATTAATGCCTATGGTTGCTTTGTGTGCTCAGGTTTAGGGTAAAGCCCATGTACTTGCTTTTAAATAAAAGTAATGATAAACAACTGTGCATGATGTCAGGTCTAAAGTCTTTGACTTAGCCAGAATTAAGAAGTGAAAAACATGAAAGTGGAGTATTGCATGCCAGTGTGGAGACTGCAGTTGAAATTAGTCAGGCAAAGAACGTACTTCCTGTTGAGCAGTGTCGAACTTGAGTAATCGAAGATTCTAAGCATTCTGAAAAAAGCCGAGATCTTACAAGAAGAAAAAGGGAAATTGAAACGGAGAAGATCTATCCAAAACATGTTTTAAACCCTCGTGGCTCGTGTCATGTGACTCAAAGCACGTAGCTCGCGGCTAAAAGCACATGGCTCGCGACTTAAGCATGAAGCTCATGGCTCGAAGCACTTAGCTCGTTGTTCGTGGTTCGTGGCTCAAAGCACGTGACTCGTAGCTCAAAGCACGAAGCTCGTGGCTCGAAGCACTTGGCTCGTTGCTCGTGGTTCATAGCTCAAAGCACCTGACTCGTGTCTCAAAGTACGTGACTCATGGTTCGTGGCTCGTGGCACGTGGCACATGGGTTGTGGCTTTTGGATCTTTATGTATATCTTAGAAATAAATTGAGGAGTTGGGCGAAAATATTGAGAGTCAAAAGTTTCTGTTTGGCGTATGGTATTTGGGTGTGACCAAATTTGTATACTCTCTTATTTTAAGTTCCTTGTAAATAATAGACTGGGGGGCAATGTTGGGATGTGATTATTTGGGTCTAGCAATGGTGCAACTCAGTCTATTTAATGGTCTGAATTTGGTGATGACCCATATGTATTTATTGTGACAGTGGAGAGTCCTTATTAAAATAGGATTGTGTTTCCTTATTTGGTGGGATAATGAGGTTTAATTAGGACTCCTACTCTTAATTGGATTCAGTAGTTATAAGGTGATTCTACAAAGGACTCCTTCTCCTAGTTGGATGCGGGTGGAGGTGACTTTTATATATACAGCTACAAGCTAGGGTTTTAGGGGAGACAACACACAAGAGATACAACACAAATACACAACTTGTACTCTGAATATTATTATAGTGGATTACTCTCTCTCTCCGTAGTTTTTTCCCAACTGAGTTTCCACGTAAATCTTATGTTCACACTTTATATCTCTTTATTTATGTTTATCTGAATGTATTTCGTGAGTTTGATATAATCAACTACTCCATCAACCGTTAGCTGATTTCGTCAGGCGTACAAAATTTGGTGTTAACAATAGGAGAAAATAGTTTATTAATGTTAAATAGCAAAATCGTATGAAACATGAAATACTGTTTCATTTAAATTAAAGGATATTTATGCATACACCGTATAATTTTTTCAGCATTTGAAAGTATATATAATTAAATAAACGTGCCTCAAATAAAGTTATTCACAAAACAATTTATTAAATACTTCCAGATTTTCTACATCCATATATCCAATTTATTGAATTAGACTCCTTCACTTGGAGCAGTGCATAGGCTCAAGGAACAAGAAAGCAGAACACGGAGAATCGGAAAATTTTAAAATATATTTGAAAACATAAAATTATCATTAAAAATTTTAATTTTAAATTTTGAGAAGGAGAGAGTGTATGTACGAAAAGTAATAGGAGCTGGATGAATTTGGCACGATTGAGTTAAATGGTAATTTGCACAATTAAAAACGTACGTTATCATTTTGGGGATAATTTTATTTATACGAAAAGTCGTCTCACACTGCATAATTTTATTTATACCAGAGTAGTAGTTTGGCATCCTCTCTAAACTGGATATAATAAATTATAGACTTAAATACCAGTTGCATAGGGAGCTAGGTTGACCGGAAGAACGTTTAGGGTGCATGCCACCTGAAATTTGGAACTTCTGGAAATTAATTAGCTTTGTATCTCAATTAATTGTGTGTGTTTTTGTTTGTGGTGGATACATTTGGTGGGTGTCCCTGCGAACTGCCAGACCAAGAAATGACCCACTTAACAATTAATTAAGATAATTGTTAAATCTACAATATTTTTCATTATTTTCACAACAAAAATATCGTTATAGATGTATAACGACGGTGAAAACTGTCGCTATAAGATTTATAGCGACACTTTTGTTGTGAAAATAATAATTTATGTTATAGATTTAACAATTTTCTTAATTAATTACTTTAAAATTCAAATTTAAAAATTACTTTGCCTTATTGAAATGTCATTATCACAAACAAACAAAACCACCACAAAGACAAAATTATCCAGAACCAAACAAGCCCAATAAACGACACCCAAAAAAAACACATAATCCATCAAGCATAAACTAGCCTGGCCAGCCTCCAACTTTTCCTTCCTCTGAAAAAAAGAAGTCGCAATTGTCTCACCTACCCAAAAACATCACCTGAAAATTTAAGTATGATTTAATAACAAGTATCACTAGTTACTTGAATTCTCCAGATATCCATAAGTAATAAGAATAGAATTACAGAATAGGGCTATATGTATATACACAGCTGTGTATTACACAGTAGGTCTATGGCTACAGATTTTTTGGGCTATAGCGACGGTAAACTGTCGCTATAGCCCAGAATAGCTATGACGACAGATGAAACCGTCGCTATTGCCCAAAAAACCGTCGTCATAGTCTACTGTGTAATACACAGCTGTGTATATACATTTTGACCTACAGAATAATACTAATTAACAATAATATATATTGTAATATCCATAATTTTAAGAATAATACCAATTAACAATAATATATATTGTAATTAATGGTAGTCAAAAAGAGGGAAACTAGAATACCTGATATCGATACGAGAGACATGGCGGACTTTGTAAAAGTCTTGTGCATCTGTAGTACCATCATCTACCACTCGCACCCTATTGCAGAACTCCTCCGGCATCTTTGCTATATATAATTCTTGGAGGAGAGTGAGGAATCTCAATCCATCTGGAAGCATTTTCAACCTCTTACACTCATAAACACGTAGATAGAGAAGTTTAGGTATCCCTCCTTGATCCAACCTCCATTCCTCCAAGTTACTCAAATTCATTAGGTGCAGAGTTGTGAGTTTAGGGAAACCCGTAGAAGAGCACACCATTTTCTTCCCTAAATATGCATCCGCTCCCAAATGAACCAAACGTATGTTGGGATATTTCTCTAATGTTGTCATGGGGTCTTCCTTAAGTTTTGAACCACTTAAGGATAACGTGGTGAGATTTGATGAGAACCCCCTCACATTGTCATCGCATGGTAAGATAGATATAGGGCCTATTATATACAATTTATTAATATTGCTGCTGCACAAGTACTCATCAGCCATCAGCATTTGTTTTAAAAGAGCTGACCCTCTTTCTGAATCAAGATAGCAGTAAAAAATTAGGAGTGATGAGTATCGAAGGTTACCATTGGAGACGACGAGATACTCCAGATTTTCAATATTCCTCACTACAATACACGTTAGTTTTCGGAGATTTCGTAACGTGTTGAGATCTTGAAGATCACAAACATCTTGATTAAAGTTTACGAGTGTCTCCAAATTACTCAACCCACTGAATACTAATTTGTTATTCATTTTAACGCTAACAGATCCATCAGGAAGATATAGATGCTGCAGTCGTCCCACCTTCTGTAGTATATTAGCCTTATAATCCGAAAAAGGAAGGCTTCCATATCTTAATCGTAGATCAAGGGTCTGCAAGTATTCCAAGTTAGCAATACATGATAAATTTATGTTTAGCCTGCTCTTTTTCAAACTCAAGTATCTCAAGTAGGTCAAGCTACCAATAGATTGAGAGAGCTTTACAGTGTCATAGCCTGATGCATTAAATTCTTCTATGGCTAAAACCCTTAGTAACTGGAAGCCATGGACATATGATCTCAACATACTTGGACTACAATTTATGGAATCATCCCTCCTAAAAAACAATAAATTTGATCGCAAGTTCCTTCTTATTTTCTTATCAGGTAGGACGGCCTTTCGTCTAATAATATCGTTATTATCACCAAAATATATGACTAGTTGTCGGGTAGCATTGCCAGATGAAGAAGAGGATTTCACAACCTTATCATCATTATTGCCACGCCGAAAATCAAAGGCCTCGAACAATTCTACCTCTTTCGCTTTCTTTAAAGATAGGTCCCTCATGAGATCATGAAGGCGACAAGATTTGAACTTTCTAAGAAATGATTCGTCTTCTTTATATTCTACATGAACCATGGACCTGTGCACTAGTTCCCCTAAATAACATTCTGCCACATCCATCATTGTCTCTCCCTCTCTTCGGTCAACTGCCATCAACAATCCTTCAGCCATCCACAATTGATACAGTTTTTTTGTTTTAATATTTGTATCTTCAGGGAACTTGCTCAAGTACATAAAACAAGACACCAGTTGCCACGGCAAATCATCAAAACTTAAAACTAATATTTCTTGTACTTCATTGTGATGTTGTTTTCCCATGCCTTGTCCCTTTCTTATGGATGACTCAATATCATGATGAACTCTCTCCCATTCAGTAAGAGTTGGTTTAGTCACCAAAATTCCTCCCAGCACAACTACTGCTAATGGAAGGCCTCCACAGTGACTCACCATTTCTTTTCCCAACTCTTCCATTCTCTTGACATATTTAGGCACTACAAAAATGAACAAACAAAAACAAACTCCTCTGTATTTATATTGGATTAATGTGTAACAAAGCAACCAAACTGACAAGCATAGCTACAACAAAACGTACTCGAACGTGCCGGCTATTAATTAATATACATCCCTAGTGGAGTTTCCAAGCATGTTTACTGACATTAATTTCAACTTGGGGCGCATTAGCATAAGAATGTCATTTGAAGTGCGACCAAATGCAACAAATTAACAAGGTTTGTATATATGTCTCATAATGCTCCTCTTGTTGCGTCATGGCACATAAAAGTAAGAAATTTAGTCTATTAGTTGTCAAATCGAATTTTATAAAAACATGATTTGTATAATCAATGCATACTTTGTAGTTGTAATATACATCAATGAACAGGAAAAATATAAGCTACGTACCATACTTTTTGGATAATTTATAATTTTAAGTATATACATACACACACATATACTTATTAATTACTATATACACTCGCATATACTTTTTAAATTCAAAAAGTATCCAAGTCACAAGCTTTGGAACTAAGGAAGCATAATGAGATTTATTAATTATATGGCTTGGTTTCATGCTTGGTTTATAGAACGGATGAAAAATTAATTACTATTGAGTATATATATATATATATATATATATATATATATATATATATATATATATATATATATATATATATATATAATTAATAATATGTTGGAATAGTGATGATAAATTACCTATGGGATCATTCTTTGGAAATGCTTTTTCGTAAAGTAATTTCCAACTTTCATCTTTAGTCAAAAGTTGAGGTTGGTGAAGGAAACCTTCTGAATCTACATGCTTAGCCACTTCAACATTACGAGTTGTAAGTAATAATTTGCTTTCTACTCCATGCCCTCCGGTTGAAAAGGCAGCATTCAGATCTTTCCAACTATCATTTGACCATATATCATCGAGAACTACCAGACATTTTTTGTTTTGATAGATACCAAAAATCTCCTTCTGTAGCTGCTCAACTGTCAATTGGAGGATTTCATCCTTTCTTTCTGGGTCTTGGACAAGTTGAAGAAGGATCTTTTGCAAGACAAATTGTGTTTCCCATTTTTGAGATATAGAAACCCAAGCTAAACAAGTAAAATGTCTCTTAATGGTCATGTCATTATATATCTTTTGAGCAAGTGTGGTCTTGCCAAGACCCCCCATCCCATGTATTGTAACAACACGGTCACAATCATTAACTAAATGTTCCAACATAAAGAACTATTCTTTGAAGCCTACTTTCCCCGTATCATGAAAAACAAGATGGAAGTTGAATTTCTTGAATTTAAACAAGGAAGTATGACGGTACCTGATTATGCTGCAAAATTTAATGAACTATCGAGGTTTGCGCCGCACCAAGTGGACACTGAGGAACGGAAGGCTCGGAGATTTGAACAAGGATTGAAGCCGGTATTGTTCAGCAAGGTTTCGATGTTTCAGATAAATACATTTTCAGGCATACTGGAAAAAGCCATAATCGCTGAAGGAGGAACTGAGGCATTGGCCAAATTTCACCAAGAGAAGAAGACCAAGAAGATAGCTGGAGGATCTCAAGAAGGAAGCAGCAAGGGAAATAATTTTAACAAAAGAAAGTGGAACAACAAAAGCAACAAATTTAGCAACAAGCAAGGAGAACCAAGAAGGAAGATTGAAGCGTGCAAAAAGTGTGGGAAAAATCATCTCGGAATCTGTCTGAAAGGGAAGACAGTCTGTTACAAATGCGGGCAGGAGGGCCACATCTCTCCTAACTGCACCAACCCAAGGAAGAGTCAAGGATGCTTTGCATGTGGAGCTGCTGATCACCAGATCAAAAATTGTCCAAAGAAAGGAAACAACGATGGGAAGCTGACAATCGGGGGACCAACCTCATCTAATCGACCAATTGCCAGGACATTTAATATGACAGTACAGGATGCAGTGGCATCAAAGGAGGTGGTGTCAGGTATCATTTCCGTCAATAACGTTAATGCCTACATACTATTTGATTCGGGTGCTACCTGTTCTTTTATATCTGAAGAATTTGCTCAACGGTTAGAATTAACTCCTGAAAGATTAGATCGTCCTTTAAATATCGAGGTCGCAAATAAGGAAGTTATTCCCGTAACTCATGTCCATAAAAATTGTAATATGGATATACGGGGTCATAACTTTACTGTAAATCTAATCCCCATTCGATTAGGTGAATTTGACGTAATACTGGGAATGGATTGGTTATACAACTACGGGGCGGTAATTGATTGCCAAAGGAAATGCATAAACCTTCAGACTCCTAGTAAATCCAAAATCTTGTTTTATGGTAGTAAATCGCCGAGATAGTCATGTTGTCTGACGATGATGCAGGCCAAGAAGTTTTTAAGAAAGGGTGTGTTGGTTATTTAGCCCATATCGTTGACACCCAGAGGATGGAGCCAGAAATAGAACAAATACCAATAGTAAGAGAATTCTTGGATGTATTTCCAAATGAATTTGCCAGGGTTGCCACCAGACCGGGAGATCGAATTCGCGATAGACTTAGTACCTGGTACAAATCCAATTTCAAAAGCTCCATACCGAATGGCTCCAGTAGAGATGAAAGAACTAATGATTCAATTACAAGAATTATTAGACAAAAAGTACATTCAACCGAGTGTGTCTCCCTGGGGAGCACCTGTATTATTTGTTAAAAAGAAAGATGGATCGTTACGACTGTGTATCGACTACAGAGAATTGAACAAAGTCACCATCAAGAATAAGTATCCCTTACCAAGAATCGATGATCTTTTTGATCAACTGAAAGGAGCTCGTTATTTTTCCAAGATAGATTTGCGTACGGGATTATCACCAATTGAAAGTGAGGAACGAGGACGTGCCTAAGACCGCATTTAGGACTCGTTACGGCCATTATGAGTTCCTAGTGATGTCGTTTGGACTGACTAATGCACCAGCAGCATTCATGGATTTAATGAACCGGATATTCAAACCTTACTTAGATAAATTCGTGGTGGTATTCATTGACGATATCTTGATATATTCGAAGATTCGAGAGGAGCATGCTGAACATTTGAAGATGGTATTAGAGATTTTGAGAAGAGAAAAGTTGTACGCAAAGTTTTCAAAATGCGAGTTTTGGTTGGAAAAAGTGCAATTTTTGGGACACGTAATTGACCATGAAGGGATATCAGTAGATCCGGCAAAAGTGGAGGCGGTAATTAACTGGGAGCGACCGAAGACGCCGACTGAAATACGAAGTTTCTTAGGTCTAGCAGGTTATTACCGTAGATTCATCAAAGATTTTTCGAAATTATCAGGACCTTTAACAAATTTGACCAGAAAAGCCGTAAAGTTCGTTTGGTCAGAAAAATGTGAAGAGAGTTTCCAAGAATTAAAGAAAAGATTGAGTGAAGCACCAGTGCTATCCTTACCAGACTGATACGGGTAGGTTTTGTTGTTTACAGCGATGCGTCACACAAAGGGCTTGGTTGCGTTTTGATGCAGCACGGAAAGGTCATCGCATATGCGTCTCGCCAGTTGAAAGATTACGAGAAAGGGTACCCTACGCACGACTTGGAACTGGCAGCCGTAGTATTCGCTCTAAAGATTTGGAGACATTATCTGTATGGCGAAAAATGTGAGATATACACAGACCATAAAAGTCTGAAGTATATCTTCACTCAAAAGGAATTAAACATGAGGCAGAGAAGATGGTTAGAACTGATCAAAGACTACGATTGCGAAATTTTGTATCATCCTGGGAAAGCTAACGTAGTCGCCGACGCTCTAAGCCGAAAGGGACGAGAAAGATTAGAGACGCTGACAAATCAAGAGATCTCATCAAAGAAATGGAGAAAATGAAGATTGAAGTGAAATATCCAAGAGAGCCGGAAGAGAAGCTTGTACAACGTAGAGATGCGTCCAGTTTGGTTGGACAGAGTAAAAGAAGCCCAGGATCAAGATGAGGAATGCAAAAAGTTGCAAAAACAGATAGAGGATGGAGAGACTAACCAAGTTCAAAATCAATCAAGACAGATTATTGCGATTTGAGGGAAGAGTATGGGTACCAGCAGTACCAGACCTAAAAGAAGAAATCTTACAAGCAGCACACAGCTCAAATTTCTCAATTCACCCGGGTAGCACAAAGATGTACCAAGACCTTCGACAACACTTTTGGTGGCCCAATTTGAAAAGAGAAGTGGCAGAATACGTCAGTAGGTGCCTAACCTGTCAAAGAGTGAAAGCTGAGCATCAGAGACCAAGCGGATTGCTACAACCGTTAGAAATTCCGGAATGGAAATGGGAACACATAACTATGGATTTTGTTGTGGGACTTCCAACCACACAGAAAGGCTTCGACGCTATATGGGTTGTCGTAGATCGATTAACAAAGTCAGCACATTTCTTACCAATTAAGTCAGATTTAATCTAGATCAATTGGCTAGATTATACGTTAAAGAGATTGTATCAAGACATGGCGTTCCATTATCAATCGTATCTGATCGAGATCCGCGATTCACATCCAATTTTTGGCGTAGTCTGCAAGAACGTATGGGGACACAGTTAAAATTAAGTACGGCGTATCACCCTCAAACTGACGGCCAAAGTGAAAGAACAATTCAGACACTGGAAGATATGCTGAGAGCCTGTGTCATGGATTTCAAGGGCAATTGGGATGATCACTTACCATTGGTCGAGTTTACGTATAATAACAGTTATCACGCCAGTATAGGGATGCCGCCGTACGAGGCATTGTACGGGAGAAAATGCAGAACCCCACTCTATTGGGATGAGGTAGGAGAACGTAAATTGCTGGGACCAGAAATGGTTCAACAAACTGCAGAAATCATCCGAGTAATACGAGCAAGATTGGTGGCAGCTCAAGACAGGCAAAAGAAGTATGCAGACTTGCACCGTCAAAAGAGAGACTTTGAAATAGGATCGTTTGTGTTTTTAAAAGTATCTCCCTGGAAGGGAAAAATCAGATTTGGAAAGAAGGGAAAACTGAGTCCAAGATTCATAGGGCCTTTCGAAGTACTGAAACAAATAGGTGAAGTGGCTTATGAAGTAGCTTTACCTCCGGAACTAGGTCACATTCCATAACGTATTTCATGCATCGGTACTACGACCTTATAAGCCAGATCACAAGCATGTAATCCAATATGAACCTATTCAGGTTGAAAAAGATCTAACCTATGAAGAAGTTCCTATTCAAATCATTGATAGGAAAGAGCAAGTTTTAAGAAACAAAATAATACCTTCTGTGAAGGTGATATGGAGGAACCACAGTGCTGAAGAAGCTACGTGGGAACTCGAAGAAAAGATGAAGAAAAGTTACCCCCATCTTTTTGAGTAACCTTGTACTTGTGATTCCGAGGACGGAATCCTTATAAGGAGGGGAGAATGTAATGACTCAGAAAATCCTATGTAATATTCAACTATTATAAGGTAAAATTTTGCGTATAATTTTTTTTTTCTAGTTACTTTTTATTGTGACTAAACTATTAGTTATTTAATAGTTTACTTAGCATCTTGATTTATGTAGGATAAAGAAATAGTGCACCATCTTGAAATATTTAAGATTACTTGGAATAGTCATATCAATAATATGTGCTAACTATTGTTGTTAGAGAAAATAATAAAAGACCATGTTCATAAATTGGGCCAGCCCAAGCATATGTTGCAAGCCTTTTTTTTTATTTTGAATAAAGGGCCAATACTTATCTAAAATATGTGAATTACATTTTTGTTAGCCCAACAAACATAAAAAAAACTCAGCCCAATCTCCTTGCTAGCCTCCCTTAAGCTTCATGTATCAGCCATATAGGAAGGTAGTTAACTGAGATAGTTACATTAGGCAGTGATTAGTAGCTTATGCAGACTCTACGTAAACTCTTAGTTAGCTTGATCAGTTTGGCTAACAAACAAACAACAGTTCAGCTACACTTGCAGAGGATAAGGTAGCAGGTAAGCTAAGGTCTGCTAGGGTAGCTGAGTAAAGGCCAAATTAGCTAGGCTAGGACTGAGTGCAGTTGCTTGGTAGGGTGGCTGAGTAGGGGCAACTAGAGATGATGTAGTTAACAGTAGAAGGAGCCAGGCTCAGCCATAAAAGGGCCAGGCTTATTGCCGAGTTTAGCTTCACTACTTGGCAGAAACTATAAGCTATACAACTATATAGAGATTGAGTGGGAAAAGTTTCGGTTAGAGAGTGAAGAAGAACTGAGCAGCTTCAATCACTGTTAATATTCGAAGTAGCAAGGTAAGCTCATTCTGGCCTTTCTAAGCTTTCCATTCCGGGTAGCAACTGAACTGTCAATAACTAGAAAACGTGTATGACTGTTATGGTAACTTAATGACTGCTTTCATGTATTTGAACTGTTGGGTTTTGTACTGATAAGTTTGGTCTTATGCTTGATATTGATTAAGCCATACGGCTGGGAGATAATGATGCTAAGAAAGTATGTAATATATGCATATATAAGGACTGCACCCCAACTGCTTGTTAAAATGTTTGTAAGAGGGTTGTTGGTATCAACTATATTAAATATGAGAAATCAAAAGCCTTACACAGGGATATCTAAGATTAATGGTTAAATTCTGTTAGCATGATTTGTGATTTACCATATGAACTGCTGTGATGGACTGCTATATTGCTGTTGTACTACGTTGATGTGTTGACTGGCTATGAGTAACATCCTTGTGTTATACTAACTGATAGTGCAATAAGACTGGACTAGTATGCTGTGATATACCACTTTGGACTGAAATAGTTAGTTTGACAAAACTATTTTGAAAGCTTATATTTGAGTACTAATACCTTGTATACAAGTCTTTAAATCATGAATATATAGTCTATAACAAGTACATGATTTTATAACCATTGTGATTAAGAGATTGAGGGGTTGTTTTGATGTGAAACTTAAGAACCTTGCCTCTAGATGCTTTAAACCATGAAAATATGGTAGAAAATGTTTTGTGATAGAAAGGCATACATATCAGTGCTTGCTACTGTTATTGGAGTTTATTATGATGATTATGCCTTGCTTCTAATAGATTCATGTAGGCAGCCCTTGTTTCCATGTTACCCAAGCATGCTACCTTGTAGTAATTTAGGGCCTATGAGGGGGTCTGTTTTAAAACCAAGTTAGAAACCTTGTATTTAGATTCTTAAATCACAAACATTGATTATATAGCATGTGTATGATGTGTTAATCCTGTACTAGAAGCTTAAAGACTGTTTTGGCATCTTAGTATCATACCTGGCCAAAAAGGCTTGAAATGGGCATAAAGACTATCCTGGACTTTAAAATTTCATGTATTAAATGTTGTGTGCCAAAATGACTGCTATGCTAATTTGCTGCTATGCTATATTTCCATGATAACCGACTGCCAGCACTATATGTGTTGTTTTGCCAACTGCCATTGTATTATAAGGACTGTTTTGATGCCTTAGCACTAAACCTTACCTAAAGAGGCTGGTATAGACATAGGGACTGTTATATGATATTTTTTATGAACTGCTATTTGACAAATGCCATTGTGAAAGTGTTATGTGCTGAATTTGAGTAGAGGAGATAGGATGGGCTGAGGAGTAATAAGGATGATAATGTTGGCTTTCTAAAACAAGCAAATTGCTATGGCACTAGTAAACTGAAACCATGCACACCACATGCTCGACGAAAGTCCCAGTGGACTGCTTAAGTCAACAGTCAGATATTAGACACGAACAAGGCTGGAATTGAGTCATGTATTACTTGTATTGATAATTAGCAAGTTAAGCCTCTTAGAATGAAATAAAATTTAGTCTTAACTTAGAGAAGAATTAATAAAATTAGCATGCCAGCACTGTTTTGGACAGCCTATTAAGACTAATATGGAGGGGTTATAAATGCTAAAAACATTTTCATATACCATATGCAAGTATTTAAAAATTGGTTGCAAATAAACCTATATAGCAAAGATTATTCAAATTGCTAAAATAGGATCTGTGAAAAAGGGGAGAACTGGCTGGGCTGCTGCAGATCGCAGCAGCCAGCGCACGCTGCTGTGTTATATTGTGCAATAGGACCAGCTAGGATGAGTAAATGGCTGGACCAATAAGCAAGGAAGGGGAGGAAGTTGTTGCTCACGGACAATGGTGATAAGAAACAGCAAATGGATGGTAGTTTAGGTAACTTGGAAATCATGATTTAGAAGGCTTAACATTCTTATTAATAGACTGCTAAATTCTAAAACAATTATGCTAAAACTTGAGCTTAAGTAAAGTGCATAACATAAGTTATTATAAGGTTACAAGAAGGAGAGTTGAATAGGGGAGCATGGCTGCTGTTTTTGACAGCAGCAACATTAGTAGCAGCAGTTGGCAAGAAGGGAGGGCTGCTGCCTATGTGCAGCAGCAGTTGATAGCAAATAAACTGTTAAAACAGTTTAGGTAACCATGATTGGTGGAAAGTTGTAATTTTAGGAAGCTAATCATTCGATGTAGTTGAGTAGGTTTGCAAGTTGAGACTGAAAAAGTGATAAAAAAATCATGGGACTGCCTAGCAGTCAACAACAGAAGTGGCCTCACTTAACTGCTATTGTAGTGATGAGCTTGCCAAAGTCAGTTAAACCTAAGAATAACTTAATCTACCTTAAGATCCTTATTGTTGAAAACTTAAAAACTGTTAATCTCATAAAGTATTATAGATTCATGATAAGACTTAAAGGAACATGGGATTAGAAAAGAAGAATGAGCCACTGCCATTAGGCAGCAACAAATTAGAGCAACCGAACTGCTATAGCAGTTTTTGGGCTTTGAGATGTGATTAAGAAGCTTACCCAGCATTTACAAATTCTAAACAAACAAATGTGTTGAGCATATAAATTGGTGATACCTCTAATAAAGTTACAAAAACATTTTTGTATGCTAAAATTAAAAACACCTATGTGTTAAAGCCTAATAAATACAAGCATTATATAGGTTGGGTGTGACACCATTAAAGAGAAAATTAGTGAGAATAAAAACATGGGTGAGATATTTGAAAAATGTATCAAATATAGGAAATATAACCATGATCACTAAAAATACATGATATATGACTTGGCTATATGGCTAACATACTTGGTTAATCTAAATAAATAACTGTAATGTGATCTCCATTACTTGTTGTAAGTATGTGAACCCCATCAAAGTGAAAAATGTCTATTATGAAAGTATGGATGAGATATTTGAAAAATGTATAAAATGTTGAAATTTAACTACAACAATGATCACTGAAATTATGTGGTATGTGAGTTTACAAATTATATAACTTAGCTATGTGATTAACATGCTTGTTAATATAAATAACTGTGTAGGATTTTGTGAGAACATATTAAGCTGAATCCTATCAATAGTCTACAAACAAGGCAAGTTTCTAACTCTTACTCTTTATTGAGCAATTATTCTGCAGTGGACAGGTTCTTTAATTTCTGAACTGTCTGTCCTTATTTATGAATAAAATAAGGATAAAAGCCTTTTTATTCCAATCAGCTTCAAAAGAATAGATATCAACTTTTCTATCTTGAACGAGTTTACATTGAAAGTATGTCAATACCATTACTTCGGTTAGACAATTGTTGAGATATATTGATATTATTCATGAATTTATCAGTTAAAGCTTTCCAAGCCATTTTGTTATTATGGTATGGATTCTTATATAATGCTGTGAATGAACAACCCTTTTATAGGGGCATATTGTACCGGACATATGATTCCGAAGGACATGTAAAGTGTCATTAGACTGTTATGTTGTGCACAATGTAGGGTACTTAGGCTGATCCCCTAAAGTACGAGTCTAGGATATATATCAGCTTTTATAAACTGTATGTATCCATGAATTGTAGTACTATTACTGTCAATTCTAGTAAAGAGTTCACTGGTCATTTGACCTTACAGCATGCTAAAGTCAAAATTTTCAGACTCAGCACTTTTAAAGAAGTATCTTGTTCAGTATTTATTATTGAATCCTCATTGATAGAATATTTTTGTTCCATTATATTTAGCTGTTTATTTCCTTGCTGAGCAAGCTTTTTACTCACCCTTGCGTTAAATATAAATGTTTTCAGTTAAGAATGAAGTTGCTGGTCCATCTGGAAAAGACAAGGGAAAGAGCAAAGTTGTTGAATAGTCTTTTATTAAGCGCATGTGCTTATTTAAGTAGTAAATGTAATAAATATTGTTAATACTATGTTGTGTAATGATATTAAAATTCGTAAGTTATGTAAAGGTCTATAGAACCTGGGATTTAAGTTATGTAATATAAGATAGTTTTCTTTTATTATAAATGGGTATAATAGTATCGTGAGCACCAAACCCGAGTTAAAGATAACCCGGATTTGGGGGCGTCACAGAAGTTGGGTCTTGGATACCAAAAGATCGATGCATGTCCCAACGATTGCATGTTATTTTATAAGGAAAATGAACAGTTGACAAGGTGCACGTTTTGCAGTCATGATCGGTTTAGGCCTAATAAAGAGGGTGTGACTACAAAAATATCAAGTATACCGTTTAAGATTCTAAGGTATTTTCCAATAACACATCGACTAAAAAGATTGTACATGTCTTCAAGAACAGCTGAACATATGAGTTGGCATGCGAAATCTCCAGCTAAAGATGGAGAACTAAATCATCCCGCAGATGGGAAGGCTTGGAAAGATTTCAACTTAGCATATCCTGGATTTGCATTGGAACCTAGAAATGTGAGGCTTGGATTGTCCACCGATGGTTTCAATCCGTTTGGCCACTCAGCTGTTCCGTACTCATGTTGGCCTGTGATTGTTACTCCGTACAACTTGCCTCCTTGGATGTGTATGAAACAACCATACTTGTTTCTTTCATTCGTGGTTCCTGGTCCTAAGAGTCCTGGAAAGAACTTAGATGTTTACTTGAGACCTCTTATAGACGAGTTGAAGGTATTGTGAGAGGATGGAGTACAGACTTGGGATGTTGCAACGAAAACAAATTTCAACCTTAGGGCAGCGGTTATGTGGACTATAAGTGACTTCCCAGCTTATGGTATGTTAGCTGGATGGAGTACACACGGGAAGTTGGCTTGTCCGTATTGTATGGAGCATACAAAGTCGTTTAATCTATCAAAAGGTCGAAAGCCTTGTTGGTTTAACTGTCATCGTCGGTTCTTACCGGTAGATCACCCGTTTCGAAGAAATAGAGAACACTTCAGGAAAGGGAAAGTAGATAATGATATGCCTGCACCGCGATTGTCGGGAACAGATATGCGAGATCGTGTGATGAGATTGCCGGTTATCCCATTTGGTAAGGTTGATGTCACAAACATAATCAATGGGTTTGGTGAATCTCATAACTGGGTTCGGAGAAGCATCTTTTGGGAACTGCCATATTGGTCTACAAATTTGATTCGTCATAATCTAGATGTGATGCATATTGAGAAGAATGTGTTTGACAATGTGTTTAACACTGTGATGAATGTTACGGGGAAGACAAAAGATAACGATAAGGCACGTTTGGACATGAAAGATATTTGTAAGCGTCCTAGATTAGAACTTTATGAATCTCCTAATGGTAAGATTGTCAAACCGCATGCAAGGTACACATTGTCCAAAAAGCAAGTTGAAGATGTGTGCACATGGGTTAAGACTCTGAAACTACCAGATGGATATGCGTCAAACATTGCAAGGTGTGTTACGGGTGGGAAATTGCAAGGAATGAAGAGTCATGACTGTCATGTGTTCATGGAGAGACTCATGCCTATAGCATTTCGGGATCTGCTTGATAAACCAATATGGGATGCTTTGACGGATCTTAGTCGTTTCTTCAAAGACTTGTGTTCAAAATCATTGAATGAGAAGGACATGTTTGTACTTGAGAATAACATCATAGAGATCACGTGTAAACTGGAAAAAATATTCCCACCTGGATTTTTTGACTCCATGGAGCATTTGCAAATTCATCTTCCCTATGAAGCTCGTGTTGGGGGTCCAGTTCAATATAGATGGATGTACCCTTTCGAGAGGGTGATGGGAAACCTTAAGAGGAAGGTGAAGAATAGAGCTTATGTTGAGGGGTCGATATGTGAGGCATACAGTTTCGATGAGATATCTACGTTTGTCTCAGACTATTTTTCGGACGAAGTCTTGACAAAGGCCAATCGAGTATCGAGACATGATGATGGGGGAAATATTGAACTAAATGGTCGGCTCTCTGTATTTGGTCTATCGGGCCGCGCTTATGGAAAAGGGAAGCGCATATTCCTCTCTGAGCAAGAATTACATGTTGCACATACTTACATTCTTCTCAATTGCGAGGAAATTGACGAATTTGTGAGGTGCACATGTAAACTTGATAATTTATCTTTTAAGTTGAAAATTTATTCCAATATGTTAATGTTTATAACATGGTATAGATTGTACGATGACGAGTTAAAAGTGAAGCATCCCGGCATAACTGATAAAGATATTCAAATCAATCGGGATAAAAACTTTGCATTTTGGCTAAAGGACAAAGTAAGTTCAATTTTTAAGCATGTAGTATATATATATATATATATATATATATATATATATATATATATATATATATATATACTCCATGTTAACTATGACTTCATTTAATAAGATGGAGTTTTTGTAGGCTTTGACTGAGGGATCAACGATTCCAGCTAATGTACAAGTCCTAGCTATGGGACCAGACAGGGACCAAGTCACCCGCAATGGTTACAAAATAAATGGTTGTGAATTTCACACAAAGGCATATGGGCGCGGTAAAAGAACAACGAACTCTGGAGTGTGTGTCCAAGGAGATTGTTACAATGAGCTTGGTCGTGCCTTTTATGGGGTGTTGGAGGAAATCGTAGAGTTGTCGTACAAGGGCACGTATGGGGGTTATATTCACTTGTTCAAGTGCCGTTGGTTTGATTCAGAAAAAGGGATACGTGTTGACAGACATGGAATCGTCGATATTGACCTCCATAGGTCTGCGTACTCCAACGAACTGTTTGTTTTACCAACTCAAGCAGTACAAGTTTACTATACTCCTAGTCCTATTAGGAAAAGGGATAGACCACCTACAGATTGGCAAGTTGTAATTCATACTCCCGCGCATAGTCATGTCCAAGTAATAGACGAGGATTTCTACCAAGAGGAAATGCTTCAGAGACCTCCTATAATAAATATAGAGGACAATAATGATGTAATCCAGTTAGAGGGTGGAGATGAACCTGATGAATTGGATCCCGAGACAGTTATTGTGCCAGATGACAGTGATATTGAGCAAGAGTTATTGACTGACACTGACACAGAATCTGAAGAAGATGGTTATGAATCTCCGATACTTGTACAAAATGATTCTGACTCATCAGACAACGATTTAAATGGTTCATGTATGTGTAGTTATAATTGTACAAAATGTATGTTTATGTTCATGTTCATGTTCATGTTCATGTTTAGTTCATAATTATGTACCTTTCATTTATGTTCTCTATATAGGAATGTTCTCTATATCCTTAACTATATCATTTGTAGTTGTTGTAGTTAACTATTTTGCAGTCATGTTTATGTATCTTTCACTTATGATAATCGTAGTTAACTATTTCATACAATTAATTGTCATTCATAATTTCATACTAACATCCTAATTTTTTTATTTATAGATGTCTTCTGAACCTGTAGCACGAAAGCGCGGGTTGGGTCAGGGCCCTAATCATGTGCCGAAGGCCCCGGCTAATCCGGATGATCGCATTCTTATACAGATCCGTCCTCCTCCAGAAAGCACGTAAGTTAAACATCGTGTATATATAAGGGTTTAATATTTTCATTGTTATAAATATATTTTAATGTAAATTACTGTATATTGTAGTGATTTTCAAGATAGTAAAATTGTGAAGTGCATTTCACAATTATGCTTACAGAACTGGCCTACGTCATTGATTACATGGGCGAGCACACCTCTCGCCCATAAGGATGCAGTTTGGACTGAATTTCAGGTATGTTTTTATTAATTATGACAGATTATATTAATATAATATTCAAAGGATAATTTTTAGTAATGTTATTATTGTTGTTTTATTTGCAGAAAAGGTATAGATGGGAGGACGCGCAGGCTTCGGTGATTCAGACATTATTCTGGCAGAAGTGCGCGGTCCGTACCAAGGATAACTTAAATAAAGAACGACAAAAAGCCATTCACAATGCCGAGATCGACCATCCAGGCCAGGGAGAAGATTATATGCACGAGCATAGCCCCTGGTGGTGCACCCAGTCCATATGGGCTGAGATGTGTACCAAATGGAGAGCTGAGAGCTGGGTGAAAAGACGAAAGACTGCCGCCACCAACAGAGCCTCGGGTGTATCCGAAGGCGAAAAGGCTAAAGGAACATACAAGGGCGGCAGTATTTCACAGTTGCAGCATATCACTGCCAGGGTACGTATTTACAAGTTTTAATATGTTTTCAATCATGAATTGTAAAAAATATATCCCATTTTTACTTAGTAATATTGTGTTATTTTTGTATAGGAGTCTCAGTCTCAAGGTCAGCCTATCCATTGGCTGGATGTGTACGTGGCCACCCGTGATGGTCTGCCTGAGGCTATCCAGATAGCGGTAATAAATTTTAACAACTTGATCTTTAATTAATGCTTACAAAATTAATTTATTTTTAACTATTTAATTGTTAACATGATGACATGCAGGACACTTATAAGCGTTTATTGAATGAGCGCTATCCTGAAGGCACTCCACGTTCGTCTATCGATCAAGAGTTGTGGGAGAGGGCGTCTGTTGTGAAGAAGAACTACGTTAAAGGTCAAGGACAACGACGACGCCCATCCTTCAGTGGCTCATGTTGCTCTTCTACCCAGTCTACACAGTCATCTAGCCATCCAGCTGTTCATACTCCGGCTGACTGTGTGAGAGCTATATGTCAAGATTGGGATCTTCTGAAGATACTGGGCGGACATCTGGGGGCTCTGAGTGCTGAGGAGTTAGCTGAAGCAGTAGCGGCAGCAGCAGCATCACAACACGGGGATGGCGACGAGGTATAAAATCAATTTGTTGTATATTGTCGTAATATACCAATATTAACATAGTTAGTAAATATTTATAACTTGTTTTATTATTTTGTTAATATTACAGGGTGATCAAAGAGGCGGTGATGCTTGATTAGTACCTGCTTTAGATTAGTTTTATAGTTATAATATAAGTTTGTACTTGTTTCATTCTTAGGATGTTTGTATATTGTTACTTAAACAATTTTTAAAATGTTATTATTTTTATTCAAAATCATATTGGTTTTGAATGGTTTATATTCTAGTTTAGTGTATGTGTTATATGATGGACGATGGATGTTTATATTGTTGTGTATGCTGTTATTGTGTATGTGTGTTGGGATAAAACAGGTACAAAACAGGTACAGGTTTTTGGGATTTATGCAAAAACAGCAAGATTCTGTTATTTTATTTTTTAATATCAGCGACCGCATGCGGTCGCTGATGCCGGTCGCTGACACGTCACGTGAAACACGTCAGCTTTGGCCATGGCCCATGCTGACTCAGCTTAGCGACCGGATTTGCCATTTCGGTCGCTGATATCGGTCGCTAAGAATCGGTCGCTAATAGTGGTCGCTGATGTGCATTTTAGCGACCAGATTTTGTGCGACGCCTTTTAGCGACCGCAGACGGTCGCAGATAGGTATCAGCGACCACAGGCGGTCGCTGATAGGCGGTCGCTGATAGGCTTTTTTGTTGTAGTGCTAACATATTTGATCAATTCATTCTAAGTCCTTGTACATATATTTCTATTATCTATCAAAGGACTTAACAACTTTTCTTCATGCAAACATACTTGCATAATCATTCATATATATATCATAATCAAATCATATATAAATAGGAATATCATTCACATGTTTATTCCTGACAATATGTATGTAGTGCACTGTAACTAGAATATACAGAGAAACAGAATAAATTGTAAGTGAAAACAGAGCATTGATAGTTTGTTTTCTGATATGGTATCAAAGCCATAAATCAACATTATGTCGTCTCTATTTTCTAGGTCATCTTTTTCTCCATCTCAGCAACAAGTTTTAATTGCAGCCACTCTCACATCACCATTAAACATGACAAATCCAACCCAAATCATTTCTGTGAAACTCCATCCTGAAAATTATTTGTCTTGGAAGGCGCAATTGTTGCCTATTCTACGTGGAAATAATCTATTAAGGTTCATTGATGGCAAGCAAGAACCACCTCCAGAGAAATTACCTGCAGCTACTGCCGGAGGCCAACCCATTGATAATCCAGAGTATCAAGTCTGGTATCAACAAGATCAAAACTTATTAAGTTTATTTATTTCCTCCTTACGTGAGGATATTGTGCCTCTTATCATTGACGCACAATCATCTCGTGAAATTTGGGTTATGCTGGAAAGAGCATATGCCTCACCTTCAACTACGAGGGTCCTAAATTTGCTTTTGAGTTTGCAAGAGATTAAGCAACATGATGACTCTGTTACACAATATCTGAACAGGGCAAAATTCATTAGTAATCAACTTGCTGCTGCGGGTCGTCCAATGTCACTCACTGATTTCAATTGTGTCATTTTCAAAGGCCTTCGCTCTGACTTTCACAACGTTATTCCTAGTCTTGCAAACAGGCCAGAACCGGCAACATTTGCAGATTTACTTAGTACCTTGATGAATCATGAATTACTAACTCAAAACTTTTCAGGATCTTCCATATCTTCAGTCCAGCCACATATGCAATCAGTTGGAAATGCACAACATGTTCTTTCCTCTCCAACAGCAAATCTTGCTCAAAGGGGCTTTGATAATCAATCAACCAATACTAGAACTGGTTATGGCAATTCGCAGGGCAATCGCAATACCAATTTTAAAGGCAATAATTACAAGCAACGGCAAAATTTTGGGTCTACCTCTCGCCGAAACAATTCCAACAATCGCTCTTTCCCTCAGCCCACTCCGCAATGCCAAATCTGTCATAGGTACAATCACACCGCCAATAATTGTCATCAGCGGTACAATCATGCCCATCAGCCAACTGTACATATGGCAACATTTTACAACAATAATTTCACTGATGCTTGGTTTCCTGATACTGGGGCTACTCATCATGCCACTCCAGATTTACAATCTATTAACCATTCACTACGATACAATGGGTCGGATACTTTACGTGTTGGTAACGGTACTGATTTACATATATCTCATACTGGAACTTCAAAATTACATTCTGCTGATAGTTCTTTTATCTTGAATGACGTTCTTCATGTTCCTGCTCTTACCAAGTCCTTACTTTCGGTAAATAAATTCACTCATGATAATGATGTATTTTTTGAATTTCACCCTGATTGTTTCTATGTGAAGGATCGCAAGTCAAAGAAACTGCTGTTGTCCGGGCCGAGTAATCAAGGGCTGTATTCATTGCACGATACCAATTCTGTCACTAAATCTCCAAAAGCCTTTGTGGCCACTAAAGCTTCAACTGATTGTTGGCATAGTAGACTAGGACATCCTCATTCCAAAATTCTTCATAAAATCATTTTCAATAATAAATTATCTGTTTTTGATTCAAAGTTTAATTTTTACAATGCATGTCAATTGGGCAAATCTTCTCGATTTCATCTTCCTGTTGCTAATCATCGAGTTCCCCATCTTCTTGACTTAATTTATAGTGATGTATGGGGACCGTCACCTACTCTCTCATGTGATGGCCACAAGTATTTCATTATTTTTGTTGATGCATTTTCCAAGTATATCTGGTTTTATCCATTGCACAATAAATCTGATGTTTACTCTACATTTATTAAATTTCAAAAACTTGTGGAACGCCAATTTAATACTTCCATTAAATCTGTCCAAACTGATTGGGGTGGTGAATTTCGAACACTAAATAAATTCTTTACTTCTATTGGCATAAATCATCGCATCCAATGTCCACATACTCATGAACAAAATGGTATGGTGGAACGTCGAAATCGACACATTGTTGAAACTGGACTAACTCTCCTTGCCAACTCTCATACCCCTTCAAATATTGGCATTTCTCCTTTGAAATAGCAGTATATTTAATAAATCACATGCCTTCCATAGTATCACAAAATAAAACACCTTATGAATGCATTTTTGACCAACCTCCAGATTATTCGTTCTTACGCATTTTTGGTTGTCTGTGTTTTCCTTTCCTCCGTCCATATACTGCACACAAAACTGATTTTCGTTCCACTAAGTGTGTCTTTCTTGGTTATAGTCCCAATCACATGGGTTATCGGTGTTTAGATTTACACACAAATAAAATGTACATTGCCCGTCATGTCCGTTTCAATGAAACATGTTTTCCATTTTCATCATTTTCTAGTGTTCTTAAACCTGCTTCGTCTGACCAGTCACCATGGGCCATTCTACCACTCATTCCTCCGCATCAATTCCCCGTCACTACTATTCCTCCTCTTAAACCCAATCATGTTTCATCTCATAATACTTCTTTAACCTATACATAATCTTCCCCTTCTTCTACTCCCGTACCTGCTCTCAAATCCTCCTCACCACCGGCTATTACGCATTCTTCTACCTCACCAAAATTTCGTACACTTAACTCCCTCTACAATGATTTCGCTGCTAAGCCCAATACCTCATGCTCCCCTCCGTTATCTCCTATCCCCCCTGGTCTAACAATGGTACAGCCTGACATTGCTTCACCTTCACCAGCAGCCGTATCTCGACCTGTGCTTCCATCTGGGATACTCACTCGTGCGATGGTTCGTCGCCTTAACCAAACTCAGCCCAATGCTCTTACTACAGAAGTTTCTACAGCAGTTGAGCCCACTTGTTATTCCCAAGCAGTTCGATCTAGTCATTGGAGAGATGCCATGGTTTCAGAAATCAATGCACTTATTTCTCAAGGTACCTGGGTTATTGTCCCTAAATCGGCCTCTATGAATGTTGTGGGTTGTAAATGGGTTTTTCGGATTAAACGAAAAGCAAATGGAATAATTGATCGCTATAAAGCGAGATTGGTGGCAAAGGGTTTTAAACAAGAAGAAGGCGTAGATTATGCTGAAACATTCAGTCCGGTTGTCAAGCCTACCACAGTTCGCGTGGTTTTATCTTTGGCTATTTCTCTTTCCTGGCATGTTCATCAGTTGGATGTGAATAACGCCTTTCTAAATGGTTGGTTAGATGAAACGGTTTTTATGGTCCAGCCACCTGGTTTTGAGGACAAAAATCATCCGAATCATGTGTGTCTTCTTCAAAAATCTCTGTATGGGCTCAAACAAGCTCCCAGAGCCTGGTACCAGCGTTTATCTGATTTTTTGGTGCAATTGGGTTTCAAAATTTCCTTATTTGATACATCTATATTCATCTATTCACATCAGGGAATTCATTTAATTTTATTAGTCTATGTTGATGATATCATAGTCACTGGAAATTCATCTGCTACAATAAGTGATATAATGCAGGCTTTGGGAAAGGAATTTTCTCTTTAAGATTTGGGTCCTCTAAATTATTTTCTAGGCATTGAGGCAGTGAATTGTAAGTGAAAACAGAGCATTGATAGTTTGTTTTCTGATAGTGAGAATAATAAACTTGTTATACATATAATAAATTACATATATTATCTTATACATAATCTGGTTATTTGTTGCTTTATGATGGAAATTCCTTCCAATCACCATGCGTAATCACTGTGCATAATCACCGTGCATATCATCAAATAAGAGAAGGATCTTGTAGTTTTTAATATATATATATATATATATATATATGACTTTGTTTTCAAGATTTCTAAAATAAAATAAGATTTAATTTTATTTGGTAATATATAATTTATCTTGATTTAGTTTTATATATATATATATATATATATATATATATATATATATATATATATATATATATATATATATATATATATAAAGATTTGACTTTGTTTTCAAGATTTCCAAAATAAAATAAGATTTTATTTTATTTGATAATATATAATTTATCTTGATTTAGTTTCAATATATATATATATATAAATTAATTAATTAGGGGAGTAAAGATTGTGTAAGGTTTTGAAAAGATTTGATAAGATATTTGTCCAAAGATGTCTTGGGAGAATTCCCTTAGAGGTTCCCTCTCCTAGGATTTTTTTTCATTTTCAGGACTTGCAAGATCGAACTCCTCGGGTCGTTCAGAAATTTGAAACAGGATTCAAAGACTCGAAGTACTTTGCACGATCGCTACTCTAAAGGTGTGACTCACGTGCAGGGGGCAAATGTGACCCCAAGGTACAAATTAGGGTTCACATACGACCTAAAGAATTGAATTACAAACAGAAAAGTCGAAAATAAATGTTCGAGACCCGAGATAAGCATCCACATGCATGTCCTGAGGCAGAAGACTCGTGGTGGCGACTCATTTTGGGAATTGATTAAGGGATTGCATTGGTGGCTAGAAAGACAGGACGATCTGGGGATTACTCTGATGACTAAGGGTATTTCTGGAATTTCTCCGAGGACATGTGCCTGGCATGCACGTGACCATTTTTCAGGAAACTCTATAAATAGCTCTTCCATTCTATGAAGAAGGGACCTCATTTTTGACTCTTGGACTCTTTGGTGACTAAAGACTTGGACATTCCCTCTCAAAGCACTCAAGACTTGGATATTTTCTCAACTCGAAGCACTCAAGAAGGCTCTTGAAATCTCTGTTACCCTAACACGGTTCCCAAATTCTAGGAGTTCTGCTACATGTTGTTGGAGTAATCGCTCACATTTTCTTCTCCCCTCTTCAATCAATCAATCAATCAATTAATTTCGTGATCTTCGTGAATTTCTCTCATCCTCAGCTAATATGAAACCTTAACTAACAAGACACGATTTTCTTGCCCACGCAGTGTTATGCATAATTTTAAGTAATGATGGAGCCTTTCAGAACGAAAATTGAAGACATTTGGTGGTTTAAATCAACCATGGAGGATATGCAATGTAACCCTATTTGTATGCAAAATGTTGGTTATATTGCAATATAACCACACCGTCACACCATTTATAGGTTGATAATATTTAAATAAATTTTTCTTAACGTAGTTTTTCTTTTTTTGCAATATATCAATAATCTATTGGTTTTAAAATATAATACTGCAATTGTTTTTTACCGATAAAAAAACAAATGTTGCTATTGATTTTTAAAAGTAACTTGGGATATTCTTAAATTTTAGATTTATACAATTCAGTATTAATTATACAGAAATCTTATAGTCATCAGTTGTATAAATTTTAGATACTTTAAAATATAACAAACATCATCAATACCAAATGCATTATGCGTTGAGGAAGAATTCACATATAACAATAAAGTAAAATGTTATCATAATAAAGTAAACATAATTGCTCATAATTTCAATCAAATCCAAACTGTCTTAGTAATTAAAACATGCAAGTCCTAACTTTATAACGTAAAATTTGCTCCATTCTTCTTGATGGCCAAGCTTATTTTTACCAAGGAACCATTCTTCTTCTTCTTCTACAGAATACTCTATCAACCATCAAATGCTGCAAAAGGAAAATTAACAAGTCAAAAGACCATTTTCTTTAGAACAAAATGGTTCTTTAAATATTTTATTATTATTCCGTAATGATTTTATTTTATTTTTTGATAAGAAAAATCATTTTATTATGCATATATAGGATTATGAGAAATAAAAAGGGATTTAAAAAAAATACTGAGAGATGTATATAATAATAGGTCCATAATGAATACCATGACCACTTCTAACAAATAAACAAAAGTTTTAAAGTTTTTTTTTCAAAACATACAACTGAACTAGAAGACATTATTTAAAATGGACTACAACTAAATATAACAATTAGATATAAATCAAGTATTATGCTATCATAAAGTTAAAGATTGGAGTATAACACAGTTTCATTGACGAACATAATGTCATAAAAAGTAAAAACTATTAATAGAAAAAGTCTCGTTTTTGTGTAAAAAGAAAAAAAAACTCTTTTTTGTGAAACAAAGAAGTATACCTATTGCAGTCGATATTGGGATCAATGGGAACTGGAACAGTGATATGGCAAAGCTCAGGAATTTGTTTAGCTCTATCCCCATTAATACCAAAGGATATAAGAGCTTGCTTTAAACAAACACACAAAGCTTTAAGTTCAGGCTTAGAGGCAGCAAGTTGGTTTAATTCGTTTGCAGCTTGGCAACAAGGAGCAGAAATATAACCAAAACCAAACAAATAAGGTTCGCAAGGCAATAATTTGGTTATGGCATCTTGGCATGAGATTGCATTCGCAGGACTTGTAATCACACCCAAAACCAACAAACCTATAACAAAATTTGAACTAGACATGGCCATTAATATTTTGTAATAAATCAAAAGGAGGAGGCTTCTTTTTCTTTTTTATGAAGTGTGGAGGTATGTCTAAGCTGTAGGTTGAGTGACTATTTATAGTGTCATGCAAGAACCTCCAAGGGTACTCTTGTAAATAAATAATGCTTATATATTTGTTAATTAATGATTTCTCTTTATCTAGTAAAAAATATTGTTAATTATTTTATTAATTTTTAGACGTTACTTTTTTTATTATTGAATACTTATAAGTTATAACCCCATTCAAGGAGCACCAGGAGTAATATTGTCATTAAAATAATAATGATTATTGCAAATATTGGTGTTTTGTGATAATTTCTATTCGTATATATTGACCCTAATATCATGACAAATCATGCAATTTAATTTTTTTTATTTTGTAAGAATTTATTTTAGGCGTTTTTATAAGTTGTACATTTTTTCCTTTCCTTGAACTGCTATATAAGTGTTGTAAACAAATTATAAAAAGTTGGTGGCAATTGATCAAAATACATAAATAGCATTGAAGTTGTATTATTAGATTAATTAGGACGGGGATAAAAATCTGCATCTAAATCATGCGTTTTTGTTTAAAACAATATCATTTGGTTCAATCTATTTTCTCAACAAAGTCAGTTTCTGGACAACCGTTATATAATTATAAATTTTCTCTAAGTTTCCCCTAATTCTCCTCTATCCCCCTATGATTAAATTGCATATTTAAATTTACTTAATTTTAAGGCTTAAATATACATCATCACCTTAAACTATTGACCTTTAAAATTTTCAATCGGGTCATTAAACTGTCTTTTTTTTCCTTCACGAACATGTGGCATGTAAAAGCTGATATGTTAAAAGATTACTCAAATTGTAATTAATTTAAGACTTAAATATAAATTACTACCTCAAACTATTATTCTGTTTTCACTTCGGTGATTGACTTTTTCATTTTTTCAATTAAGTGATTAAATTGTTAAAATTTTCCACTTCAGTTAAATTGATGACGCAACTTTAACAAAATAGATGTGATTGATGATGTGTTAAAAGGAGACTCATTTTATTATAAAATTAAATTATTATTTTATAAAAATTAAGAGTGCATAAAAATGTAATATAACATTACAATTAATTAACAATGCAACATATTTTTTAAATGAAAACATCTAATTTAAGAGGTAAGTTTTTTAAAAAGATAAAAACTAAGTAATAATAAAAATATTATTAGCACTATCATTAATATCTAAATTTGAAAACCTAATAGTAATAATAAATTGAAGTTGTCACGTCATAAATTGATGACGCAACTTTAACACATAGGATGTGACTGATGATGCATGTGTTAAAAGAAGACTCATTTTATTATAAAATTAAATTATTTTTAAAAAAATTATGAGTCCATAAATGTAATATAACATGACAATTAATTAACAATATAAGCTTAACATATTTTTAAACTAAAAACATCTAATTTAAGAGGTAATTTTTTAAAAAGATAAAAAGTAAGTAAAAATAAAAATATTATTAGCACTATCATTAATATCAAAATTTGAAAACCTAATAGGAAAACAAATAATTATCATTAAGAAATATATATATATATATATATATATATATATATATATATATATATATATATATATATCACAATAGTTTAATTACCGAAGTGAAAACAGATCAATAGTTTAAGGTAGTAATTTATATTGAAGTCTTAAATTAATTACGATTTGAGTGTTCTTTTTGAAAGTAGTATGCACACAAGCCAATCATGTTTGATGATAAAGCATATACTTTGTAACAATCTTATTCATTTATTAATAAAAAATATTAATTTATTAAAGGCTTTTAATTATGTACATGATGCTGTTTTATAATATGTGATAAACCCATAATTTTAAGCAATGCTTTTAGAATAATGATGATGATCATTCTAATGAGATCTAAATTCTTAGAAAGCTTAAAACTAAAATAGTTCCCAATCGTTGAATTACTAAATTGGGGATTAGTGAATCCGGATAGATTGGTACATACGTTGCTTGCTCATTGGATGAGGATGATTGATCTCGTGATCATTCGTGTGGAGACACTAAAGCAAGTATGTAGGTGCTTATTAGAGAATAAGTTCACTGAACGTGGCTCGCTAAGGAATACCTAATGGAGTTTTACTTACCTGTCAATAGGAATTCCTGTAGTGATAGTAGTACAAGTGATCCTTAGACTTGAGATCGTCATAGTATCTTGTGTATGATGAGTTATACTTTGACTTATTCCTTAAGACCCTTAGGGTATATCAAAGGGTATGCTTGGGTATAATAAGTTGTACATGGAGATAATGTATGATCAATAAAGAATCTACCACTTCTAGTAAAAGAAGAGAAATGTCCTATGTGATTCGATAAATGACAACCCAGTAGTCCTTGGCCAAGGTAGAATGAAATTAGAAAGGAGTTTCTAATTTGCATTATTTGGAGTTGTGTATTTAAGAGTCGAAATACATATAATTAAATAAAATAAGACTTGACAGTAATTCCTTGTCTTATATTTAATTGAGACATTGTATGGTGGAAGGATTGAATTGTACGGTAACTATTTACTCAAAGGTTCTTTTATGATTAATGTTGAAATCTATATTATATGGAAAGCCGTTAATCGCTAGGGAGGCTTATCCCTATTGTAGAATAAATATTATTTATCTAAATAAATTATTAGTTTAATTTATTTATTTAAATAAGATTAGAATTGTTGTAATTGATTTATTCACAACCGGTTTAATATGGAGAACCTAAAGGGTCACACCATAAAAGGAAGAATAATTATTTAAGAAGTAAATGACATAATCGTAATAATAAGTTAAGTATATTTAATTTAATCTATGGTGGTAGAATAAATTAAATAGCTTAATATTTATTATTTAATATTTTGGAAATATTAAATATAAATTAATAAGAGGAGTCTTATTATTATTATTATTATTATTACTATTATTATTATTTAATTCCTAAAGGAGTTTGGGAATTAATTAATAAAAGTACTCTCAAATATCCTAATAAGATTAGGAGGCAAATTAATTAAAAGAGTTTAATTAATTATCTCTAATAAGATTAGGGAGCTTAATTAATTAAAAGAATTTAATTAATTAAATAAAACTCAATTCCTTAATTGTTAAGGAGGGTTGCCTACATCTATAAATAAGAGGAGTCTTATTATGGGTGATAGATGGTTGTTGACGTATTCATAGCATACGTAATTTCAATAGTTGGGAGAGTACACCATTTTCTATGAGAGATAGAAAAATTAGGGTTTTGTCAAATACCCATCTTCTTGAATCTCTATTCTTTCTTGGTGGATCACCTCTAGAGGCCAAACACTTGGGTGGCTAACGTTGATCAAAGGAATGAACCAAACCCGATGGATTCAAGTTGAACGCGAAAAGGATTGAGGTGAACTTGTACCTGAGGAAGCTCGGATCTTCTAGGGTATGATTCTTGTTCTTTCTTTTTCGTTTAATTAATAATTGTGCATAAAGGGTGATCCGGGTATATGGTTTGTAATACAATTACAATTTCCGCTTATTTTTACAATTTAATTGCGTTCATGAATAATACAAACCTAACACTTTTAACACAACAACTTTTACATGCCACGCGTTTTAAGCCACACCATCAATTAATGATGTGACAGGTTCAATTGAACCAAAGTGAAAAAAAAAATAGTTTAATGACCTGATTGAAAAAGTTGAATGGTCAATCACCAAAGTGAAAAAAAAAATCAATAGTTTAAGATAATAATTTATATTTAAGCCTAATTTTAATAATATAAATTCTCAAACAAAAATTAGTAACTTCCTTTAGTAGAAAAAAGTTACTTTGAGAGTGTGAATGAGACTCGTATTGTAAAAAATAAATATTTAACGTATAGTATACTTAATTGTTGGTGAAATTTTATCCACCCATAATTGAAATTGCCAAAGTAAGTAATTCTATCTTTACCCGGACGGTTTTTATACTTTTTGTATAAATTTGGAATTATATGTCTTCTTTCGCAAAGACTATATATGTTGCATGCTTTTATGGTCATTAATGAAATTTTGCTAGCTTCATCAAATAATAATAAAAACATTTTCAATACACCTTCCATAATTCTATTACACGACGCAATGTAAAAGAGGTGTCAAGTGTAGATAGTCACTCTCCCCTTACTAATGTAAAAGAAGGTATATTTTCAGTGTTAGCAAAAAATGTATATTCCACTATTGTTAGATAAATGTAAATGTAGAAGAAAATGTTTCTAGTATTTCAATATTAGTGTTTGGTATTATATTTTTAAGATAATTACGCTCCCTTTTGGTGTTTAGAGGTATTAGCGTTCGTTTCCTAGAATACAATGACAATGTATACTATAGCAGCACCTCAAATAGCTCACTCGACGAATCATGATTAACGGTGTTGTTAACGCCAAATTTTATACGTCTGATGAAATCACCAAAACAAAAGACCAAAATATCGCTAACAGTTGATGGAGTAGTTGAATGTATTAATGTTGTGAAATCAAACTCACGAAATTAAATAAAATAAATCTTTCCCCCAAAACAGACCAATCTTTGCTTCATCTGAATTTTAGTATTCTCTCTATCCCTTAGCAAAACCCTCGCTCCAGCTATCAACCTCCCAAGCTCCATCAATGGCTTCCTCTCCAGGCCCAGCCAATAATTCCTCCTCCACCGACGAACCCATCATCGTTATACCCCTCTCAAGCATCCTTGCTCCTCACACAACAACCACTAACTCCTCCCCTACCAACCCATACCCAACATTTAACCACCGATTCTACCGTTACCACCACAACCGAAACTTCCTCCCAAAACCCAAATCCGACCAACACAGAGACCGATTTTCAAAAAATGATACGAGAATACCTAAATGAGACAAAATTCCCACATGTCAACACACCTTCTCGCATTTCTGCCACATATCTCCACATCATTCGCCAACACTACGACATCCCAGGCACCCATCAATTGAAAGCCCCCTCTGCCTCCGACCGAATGTACCTTCGCTCCGATGGCTGGACCGCCACGCCCCTCACACTCCTTGAGAAAGGTGCTGGACTGCACTCACACCATTTCCTCCTTACCGTCCTAGGGTTTATCAACATTGGATTCGCCCATTTGGTGCCGAACTCCTACGTTAACATCATAACCCTTCATCACCTTCTGTCATGAGACCGGCATTCCCTCTTCTATTGATTTCTTCTTTTCCTTAAACCAAATGATTAACACCCGAAAGCCTGGATTCAAAGTCCAAAGCAAACCACCTCCAAAACCTAAACCCAAGATCGAGAAACGTCCCTTAATGGACACCCCTTCAAGTAACAAAACTAGCACAAAGACTGGTTCTACGTCAAAGGACTAGAAACCAACAAACTCCCTGACTGGGCCTCATACAGACGGGTGATATAAGACCCCAACTTTTTATAAATAAAATCGAATTTCCTCTAATTATTATTCTTGATTAATAAGGTGGTAATTTGATATAATGCTTTGGTTATGGGTGAAATGTGCAATTTTTGCAAAATAAACAAGTGGTTATTAAAATATTCATTTTTGTTAGGGAATATTCGTTTGGTCGTGGAATATTCTTACTGTCGGGGAATATTCGTACGACGGCGCAGTCATTTGTGGGCCCCATAACTAAAAACGGTTGGATGAAGGAAAATGACAAGTATGTGTTTTTATAAATAACGGCGTAATTGTTACCGTTAACACTGTTGGATTACCTGGTGGTTAAAATACAGTAATATGCGTGGTTGCACAGTAGCACACGGTATTGCACAGTATTGTTGAATTATTGATTCGTACGTAAGAAGGCACTACTCAACAATTGTTACAGTAATTACTGTTCATTATTTTATTTTATTGATTCAATAATTGCTGCGTTGATATTTATATTGTTATTGTTTCAATAATTGTCACTGCACAGTATTTTCCATTATCAGATCAATAATTCATATTATTTGAATAAAATTATCAGATAACATTATTGGCAATGTCTAGAAAGTTCTGTCTAAGGAAAGGTTTGGTCACCTAATTGCGCGCCAGAAGGAGAAATCTTTATTGGAAAGCCCCCTCTATCCTGGGAACGGCCTGGTTGTCAGTACTGTAATTCTGTAATATTATTTTTGAATAATTAATTATTGATTATTATGATAAAGAAAATATTCATTTTATGTGGATATTGATGGAGAAATTTTTTTAATGTGACAATTGTTGAAAAATAATATTTTATCTTTTTCTGATAAAATAATTCATTTAAATATATTATTTTAATAATATATTAACGGTGATATTTTTACAATGAATGTGGGATATATGAGTATATGAGGAGGAAGAGTATTTTTATGGCATTAAATATTTAACACATGTTTTGTGTGTCGGTGGACACAATTCTTGACCGAAAATTTATTATAGACTGTAAAATAGTCCGTTTGTAGATTTTGGATAATTTCTGTTTGGAATTTGGAAAAACTTCCTTCTGCAAAGTTGTAAAGAATTGAATTTCCTATAAAAAGGCGCGAGATTCGAATTTTCTGACAAAATGGCTATTTATCATGAATTATTGAAATTCCGGAGTTCCGAAATAATTGATTTTTGGAAGTTTTAATTATTTTATATAAGAAAAACGTGGGGTGGCTGATGTTTTTGACCAAAGAAGGCATGCTAGAGTTTTCAAAACATGTGTGTAGGAATTTTGAATAAATAATAATATATTTTATTAATTTAGTCTCCTTTAGCGTTCTAACATTTTTCTATAAATAGAGGGCTAAGTTAGAATTGAAAATCACACCAGAAACAAAGTTTTCTCTCTTTCTCTCTCTATATTATCGGGCGTATTCTTGTGAGTATACTTTGAGTGTTGCTACACGGTGCGAGTTTCTGTCAGCACTATACCGAAATTCAGTCAGAAGTACGATTATTTTGAGGTAAGGGATGTTGTTTCTTCTTAAATGATATTATCTTCTTCAATATCATTATGCCAAAATATTGTTCTGAACTTTTTATCAATTTGGAACTTTTTTATGTCGGAGTTACTATTCATGAGTTACTATTCAGGAGTTACTATTCACGAGTTACTATTCACGAGTACTATTCACGAAGCGTGATGATGTTTTTGTGAAATTTCTATCTTTTGGTGTCGGAGTTACTATTCACGTGTACGACACTATTCACGTATACAGCACTATTCACGAATACGTCACTATTCATCGAAAAATGAAATTTCTTTTTTTTGTCCAAAATATCTATTTTGGCTACTATCTTTGATTGTATCCATGTTTTGATCGTTATTTTTGAGTTCTGCTTCAAAATCAGTTGTTATGAAGTATTATTGATCTTGGACAAACTGTGGTACGAATCCCTAATATTTGTCCTTCTATCTCACTGGATTCGTTCTTAAAAATGTTTTTCATTATCCTCAGTCCTTAATGGTGATACTTGATGAATATCTTTGGCCTGTAGTGCAAAGATGAATGATTAAACTGATGAATCTCTTTGGCCCGTAGTGCAAAGATGAACAAGTGTTGAGATGAACATGACCAACTGGTAATACAAATGAATATCTTTGGCCTGTAGTGCAAAGATGATTAAAGATGTATATTGATTGTTGTTACAGGGATGAAATATTGATGATGGACTTTTAAATCATAGAAGACAGTAGAATTCATTCTCTACGTGACTCTTCTAATGGATTGCTGTTTCCGCTGCATTTCTTGATCTAAAACTTGTTGTCTATTGTATTCTATTAGATTTTTTCCTGTTGAAGACTAACGATAATTTGTTGTATATTATCTTAGTCATAATATTCTTTACTGGGCTAGTTGAGCTCACCCTTTTCCTTGTTCCATTTTCTTCTCAGGAGGTAAGAACATAGCAGGATCGAGTCGGGGTATGGAATGAAGGTTCTAGAGAGAGTTGTTTAGTAGTCCTCACCATTTTTGTAAAATAATGTATCAATAATTATGATGGGGATTTATTTGCGTGTGGATATTGTCTAGACGACAATATATGTATTTAAACTCACAGTATGTATTGTCGTATTTCACATGACATTTGTATTATTGAAGTTGTAGTTATTTCTGTACCATGTATTTGGCGACTCAGAATGGGTTGGGTGTTGTATACCTATTTTGGGGGCGTCACAGTTGGTATCAGAGCTTAGGGATATGATCTCTGGCGGAGATCGGGAATAGAACTAGGAGGGGAGAGACGAGTAAATCATTCGCTAGTGTGTCCTACCTAAGCTTATTTGTTGGTCAGGTCATAATATAGGGATATTATATGACATGTTAATTTGTTTAATTAACCCTTGTTTTATGGCAGTATTTAAGAATGGCTGCTGAGAACGTTAACAATGGAGTTTATAAGACTGTGGAACAACCTTTAGTCACAAACCAGGAGAACGTGCAACAGGAAGGCAATACTACTCCTGTAAACAACGTTACCGAGAAAACGATGAATGATGGAATGTTTAGGAACTTTTTGCAGTTCATGCAAAATCAGACGAGGGAGACTCGTGTGCAAAATACGAGTGGAAATGATGGCAACGCGTGGTCTGTCACAGCTAAGCAATTCAAGGAGTTGGGACCACCAGATTTCCATGGAAAGCCGGATTCGATCAAGGCAGAAACGTGGGTCAAGCAAATTACCAAGATATTTGATATCTTGGGATGAACGGAGGAACAGAAGGTTCCATTCGCCACCTTTATGTTTCGTGGTGAAGCAGATTACTGGTGGGAATCTGTAAAGCGTACCCAGCCAGATGCACTCAACATGTCTTGGGAAAGATTTCCGAAACTTTTAAATGACAAGTACTTTCCTGAAAGTATTCGTCATATGAAAGAGGTAGAGTTTATTAGATTGGAGCAGAACAACATGACGGTGTCCCAGTACTAGGCGAAGTTCGCGGAGTTATCCAGGTTTGCACCTCATTTGGTGGAGAATGAGGAACGTATGACACGTATGTTTCTGAGAGGTTTGAAACCCGGCATACGTCAGTATCTCATTTCTCATAAATTTTCTCTCTATTCAGATGTTGTCAACAAGACTCAGTTGTTAGAGCGAGATAACGAGTACGTTCAACCGAGGGACCATAACCAGGATCATACCAAAGATAGCAGTCATCAGATTAACGATAACCAGCGAAGAAAGAAGAATACGGACAAAGGCGGTAACCACTCTGGTGGTAATCGTGGCCATGAAAATAGAAGAAGCGAGTCGGGAGGAGATTTTAAAAAGAGGAGATTCAACAACGACCATGTGAAGATGTCAGCGCCAGTAGCAACTGGTTCCAAGGGAGGAGAAAGACCACCGGTCGTATGTTACAAATGCGGGAAAGAGGGACATATCAGCCCAAACTGCCCACAACAGTTTAAGGTATGCTATAATTGTGAAAAAGAAGGACATATCGCTCGAGATTGTACGGTATCGAAACCCAGTCCAGCGAAAATGGTGACTCAAAAGGATGTCCCAGAAAAGTCAAAGTCAACGGTTCCTGGAAGAGCGTTTGTCGTGACAGGTCAAAATGCGAGGAACCCGAACGAAGTTAGCACGGGTTAGTTAATTATAAATTCTTGCAAAGTTTATACCTTAATAGATACCGGTTCTACCCATTCTTTTATCTCTCTTGCTTGCGCTCAATGTTTGAACTTGACTACGGAGAAATTAGACTTTGACCTATTTATGGAGACTCCGTTAGGAGAAACTTTCATTACATCTGTTGTTTAGAAATCTTGCTTGATTCAAGTTGGAACTATCACATTACCTGTTAACCTTATTTCTGTAGAGATATTTGCTTTTGATGTGATTTTAAGGTTAACTACACATCATGCCGAAATTGATTACTTTCGTAAGGTTGTTAGTTTTCATATTCCTAAGCAACCTGTTATTCGAATTCAAGCAATCAAACCATTGTAGTCAAACATTTTCATATCAAGCCATGAAGTCATTCGTTTATTACGGATGTCAAGTTTTCTTAGTTCATGTTATGGATTTGAATAAAGACACGTCAGATTTGAATAATATTCCTGTTGTTATTGATTTTTCCTGACGTATTTCCTGAAGAATTTCTTGGCTTACTCCCAAAGTGTGATATTGAATTTTGTATCGACTTTGAACCCGGTACAAAACCCATTTCTAAAAACTCATGACTCCTATTAAACTTCAGGAGTTAAAAAAACCCAACTATAGAAGTTGATACCCGAGCCTCTATCTTATGACTTCCTTTGTGGAATGCACCGAAGCCAGACTCTCCGTAGGGGACACCATATTCGTGTGATAGTAAACTGATAGGTGTCAATGTAACGTGCTATCCAAGGTTGGGATATGAGTCACAGTTGAGAACAACCTAAGTCGGTAATCGAAATACGTAACTTTCTAGGCTTAGTTGGTTATTATCTGAGATTCGTTGAAGGATATTCTCGAATCGCTATTCCATTAATGCAGCTGACTCGTAGAGATACAAAATTCGAATGGAGCAAGGAATGTGGGAAGAGCTTCGAAGAACTCAAGAGGAGACTCATTTCAGCACATGTTCTGACCATGCCATCCTGGAAAAGCAAACGTGGTAGCTGACGTGTTGAGTAGAAGATCGTATACAAGTACGAGTACGATATTGTCAAAGACTAATTTCGTATAATTTACAAATAATAGAGATGGAGATGAAAACTCTAGGTACCCACGTGATGATATACGAGTATAATCGACTTTAATCGATAAAGTTAAAGTTGTTCAAGATACACACCGGAGCTGATGAATTTGAAGAAGGAGGTGCAAGAAGTTGTTATTCCAAAAGCGAGAATTGGTGAGTGAAAGTAATATGCACACAAGCCAATCATGTTTGATGATAAAGCATATACTTTGTAACAATCTTATTCATTTATTAATAAAGAGTATTAATTTATTAAAGGCTTTTAATTATCTACATGATGCTGTTATATAATATGTGATAAACCCGTAGTTTTAAGCAATGCTTTTAGAATAATGATGATGATCATTCTAATGAGATCTAAATTCTTAGAAAGCTTAAAACTAAAATAGTTCCCAATCGTTGGATTACTAAATTGGGGATTAGTGAATCCGGATAGATTGGTACATACGTTGCTTGCTCATTGGATGAGGATGATTAATCTCATGATCATTTGTGTGGAGACACTAAAGCAAGTATGTAGGTGCTTATTAGAGAATAAGTTCACTGAACGTGACTTGCTAAGGAATACCTAATGGAGTTTTACTTGCCTGTCAATAGGAATTCCTGTAGTGATAGTAGTACAAGTGATCCTTGGACTTGAGATCATCATAGTATCTTGTGTATGATGAGTTATACTTTGACTTATTCCTTAAGACCCTTAGGGTATATCAAAGGGTATGCTTGGGTATAATAAGTTGTACATGGAGATAATGTATGATCAATAAAGAATCTACCACTTCTAGTAAAAGAAGAGAAATGTCCTATGTGATTCGATAAATGACAACTCAGTAGTCCTTGGCCAAGGCAGAATAAAATTAGAAAGGAGTTTCTAATTTGCATTATTTGGAGTTGTGCATTTAAGAGTCGAAATACATATAATTAAATAAAATAAGACTTGACAGAAATTCCATGTCTTATATTTAATTGGGACATTGTATGGTGGAAGGATTGAATTGTACGGTAACTATTTACTCAAAGGTTCTTTTATGATTAATGTTGAAATCTATATTATCTGGAAAGTCGTTGATCGCTAGGGAGGCTTATCCCTATTGTAGAATAAATATTATTTATTTAAATAAATTATTAGTTTAATTTATTTATTTAAATAAGATCAGAATTGTTCTAATTGATTTATTCACAACCGGTTTAATATGGAGAACCTAAAGGGTCACACCATAAAAGGAAGAATAATTATTTAAGAAGTTAATGGCATAATCGTAATAATAAGTTAAGTATATTTAATTTAATCTATGGTGATAGAATAAATTAAATAACTTAATATTTATTATTTAATATTTAGAAATATTAAATATAAATTAATAAGAGGAGTCTTATTATTATTATTACTATTATTATTATTTAATTCCTAAAGGAGTTTGGGAATTAATTAATATAAGTACTCTCATTTATTCCTAATAGGATTAGGAGGGAAAATTAGTTAAAGGAGTTTAATTAATTATCCCTAATAAGATTAGGGAGCCCATTTAATTAAAAGAGTTTAATTAATTAAATAATACCTTATTTTTATTTTAATAGGGTTACTTGATATCTTTATAAGAGGAGTCTTATATCAGATATCAAAACAGACGTTATTCCAATTGTTGGAGAGTACGCCCTTTTCTATAGAGATAGAAAAACTAGGGTTTAGCCAACAACCCATCTTCTTGAATTCTTCTTTTTCCTTGGTGGATCACCTCTAGAGGCCAAACACTTGGGTGGCTAACGTTGATCAAAGGAAGGAACCAAACCCGGTGGATTCAAGTTGAACGCGAAAAGGATTGGAGGTGAACTTGTACCTGAGGAAGCTCGGATCTTCAAGGGTATGGTTCTTGTTCTTTCTTTTTTGTTTAATTAATAATTGTGCATAAAGGGTGATCCGGTTATATGGTTTGTAAAATTTTTTTAAACTCTGATTTTCCACGTTTCCGCTATTTTTTGCAATTTGATTGCGTTCTTGAATATTACAAAACTAACAGTGGCATCAGAGCCAAACCTTTATGCGAATTATTAATTGTTTTAATTTGACATATATATTGATATGTGTTTAGAACAATTTAATTGGGCATAATCTTGTTGTATAAAATTTATTTTAAAAAAAAATGCACGAATTAAAGGATTTCGCGAATTTGTGGATTTCACTGTTGCGGATTACATGTTATGAATACTTGGTTAATAATATATATATAATAGTTATATATATTATTTAGCAGGCGAATTCCTTAATATTATCCTGTTTTCCGTGATTGATTTAATTCTTCTTGGGGATCCTTTTCCTGTAATTCACATGCGGGCAAGTGTTTTTTTTTTTAAAAGTTACAGGTGCTACCATTTTTAGTTACAGGAGGAGTTTTCCTAAAGGTTGTCACGTGATTCATGTAAAAGTAGTATGACTACTTATATTATATATATATATGTAATATATATTACCGTAGTATATTATATATATATATATATATATATATATAATATTTTAATAATTTTATAATTAAAATAAAAGAGTTTATTTTAATATTAAAATTAGATTTCATGCTAACTAATTAGAGTTGGAATTGGATTCCATGATAACTAATTAGAGTTGAAATTGGATTTCATATTTCCTTAAATAAAGGAGTTTATTTGTGAATAGGAAAGAAAATCCTAATTTCCTTAAATAAAGGAGTTTATTTAGATATGAAATAAGATTTCATATTATTCAAAATAAAGGAGTTTATTTGTGAATAGGAAATTAATCCGTGATTCCTTTGATAAAGGAGTTTTTTTTTTATATATATGGAATTGGATTCCATAATTAGTTAAAATAAAGGAGTTTATTTTAATTAAAGATTTTGATTAAAATAAAATAGTTTATTTTATTCAAAATTGGATAAATTAAAATAAAATAGTTTTATTTTGATTTAAATTTGGATTAAAATAAAGGAGTTTATTTTGATTCAAAAATAGATTTTATACTAACTAAATTTGCCCATTAAATGATATCAATATATATATTAAATGTTTATTATTCATGAGATGAATGTTATTTATTGATGCATATGGTGATGTGTATGATAATAAATGGGATTGATTATGGACTATTGACCAATATGATTGGATTTTATTTTAGTTGGATGCATGAATGTATGGGTTTTATTAAATGGGGTCTGCGTACCTCGTCTTCTCTAATTTTTCTTAATGTAAATTCTATCTTCCTCCTATGTACTTCCCCTTGACTGCTGATCAAGGTTTCTATTTATTTTAAATAGTTTTGTAATATGAATAGTTAGAATTATTTTGAAGAATTAGAGATCAAGGAGCAAGGAGCGTTTGAAGACCCGTTTGTAATGGAGCCCGGGTTTAAATGTAATAGTTATATTTAAATATTAATTCTTGCACCCCTAGGGTTTGACCTTTTGGTTCACTTGGTGGCTCTAGTGAACCAAACTAGAATAAAAGTCCATAATCAATCCGGGTAGAATATAGTATTCTATATGTGCATGCTTATTATATATATATATTATATATTATGCAAACATGCTTCGCATGTTTATTAATATGACGCGTATTTTATATATATATGTGTGCATGCGCGCTAAACAAGATGAGACAAATTAATAACAAACCCCTCAAATATTTTATATTAAGTTGTAACGTTCAAAGATATTTGGAATATCGAACGTCGCCTTCTAGCATGATAGAAACAATAGAGTATTGAATATTTAATATGAGTTTGTTGTGCACACACAAGGCGAGTATTAAATATTTAAGATGTTGTTTTTATTACATACGATGTTTATAAGGAATTGAACATTACTGCTTTGTTGTGCACACACAAGGGCTGTAGTTTTCTCTTCACTTATATGGAAATGCTGGGTTTGACTTAACTTAAATCGTTTTAGTTCGGATGTGCACACACTTGACCATTATGATTTAAGAGGCAAAATACAAGGAGTTACATAGTTGATGTAATTGACAAGAGTTGTCTACTTATTTATTTATATATAGTTTGTTGTGCACACACAAGGCTATATACATTTGAAATGGGATCCTTATTCTCACTAGCAAATCTTTAATTAGATATTGCCGAACTATATATTGAGGGTAATATAGTTTGATGAAAATAGTGGGAGATACCAATTTAAAACAAGACCTAAATTATTTTGGTAATTAATAAAAGAATGTATGTTAAAATGTTGTTAATTACAAATTCATTTACAGAATTTTACAATGTTTAAATTACTATCACTGCATAGCATATTAGATGCTTATTTAACCGGACCAAATTAAATGGATTGGTTAAGGTAATTGAGAATAGTTCTCACGGCTGAAAAGTTATCTTATGTCCTTAATACGCCTATCCCTGCAAAGGTTGCAGAAAATGCCTCTGAGGAAGAGATTGCTAATTTTAGAAAGTGGCAAGATGATGCACAGTTGGCTCAATGCATCATGCTCGTATCCATGAGTAACAAGCTTCAGCGTCAGCATGAAACTATGGATGCTCCTATTATATTCTTGCACGTCAAGTAGTTGATGGTGAGGAAAGTAGGACTGATAGATATCAGATATCTAAGGAGCTCTTCCGATCTAGAATGACCGATGACACTACGGTACAGATAAAAGTCCTTAACATAATCAATTTGATTGATCAATTAGGACAACGGGTTTTGTCATGGATGGAGAGTTGAGCCAAGATTTGATCTTGCACTCACTTCCGGACTCCTTTCACAATTGTTGTGAATTTTTCATATGAACGAGCTAGATTTCAGCCTCGCTGATTTGCTTAACATGTTGAAAAATGTTGAGAGTCACTTTCCAACTAAGAAAGACCAAGTCTTACTGGTAGGGGCCAAAGGATCTTCTAAAAAGAAGAACGATTCTAAGAAGGTAGATAGAAAGGGCAAAAACAAAGGATAAGAAAAACAAAACTGATACGGATAGCAAAGGAGTTTGCTTCCACTGTAATAAGCATGGACACTGGAAAGAAACTGCGAGAAGCATCTTGCAGAGGCTAACCAAAGAAGCTTAGTGAAGTTTCGGTTACAAATACAAATTTGTTCATGATTTAAAATAATTTTTTCTTTAAGTCAAGGTTCTACTTGGGTATTGGATACCGACTTTGGTTATCATAAATATAGATTTATGAAGGGACCAAACAGAAGTAGAAAGCTAAACAAATATAAGTAAACCTATGTGTGGGAAATGAAGCAAAGGTTGCTGCATTAGCCATAGGAACTTATAGTTTAGCATGCCTACGGGCAAGTCTATTAAGTCAATAAGTTGTTATTGTATTCTAGTTCTCGTTGGAAACATTATTTCCATTTTATTGTTGGACAATGAAATCTTTGGTATTATAATTAAGAACAATTGTTGTTCTATTTATAATAATAATGTTTTGTATAGAACTAAAATATTACTTAATGGATTTTATATACTTGACTTACGTGAAAAATATATTTTTTGCAAATTGAACAAACTAGTATAAGAAAAGGAGATGATCATTCAAAGAGTTGAATGTATGTATTTGTTGAAATACAAGTGTAAATTATTTGAAAGGTTCAAAGAATTCAGAAGTGAAACAAATTGGCAAAGTATTAAGATTCTTTGATTAGATCAAGGAATAAATATTTGTGCAATAAGTTTTTAGATCATCTCAAATGGTTTTCTCACAATGGACGTCTCCTGATACACAATAATTGATTGATGTATCTGAAAAGAAAAATCGTACCTTGTTGGACATGGTACGGTCCATAATGATTTTACCGACATTCCAGTATCCTTCTAAGATAATGTCCTAGAAATGGCTGCATATCTACGGAAAAGGTAACCTCATAATCCGGCCCCAAGACTCCATAAAAGTTATGGACAGGGAGGATTCCTAATCTTAAGTATGTTAAGATAAGGGGTTGTCCAACTTATGTGAAAAAAGTTTCAAAGGATAAGTTTGGGACAAAATTTGGCAAGTATAGATTTGTGGGACATCCTAAAGAAAGTTTAGGGCAAATGTTCTATAATCCTACTTAGCAAAAGGTGTTTGTTGCGAAACATGCTGCCTTCTAAGATAAAGGTGTTTATCATTGAAAGGGCTAGTGGGAGGATAATACATCTTGAAAAGTTCAAGAACCACAAAACACTACAAGTCAAATAAGAGGAACCTATAGATAGACCTATTGTACCACAACCAAATCGTAAATCTGGAATAGTACCGAAGATACCTAGGAGGTATGGATTCATCATGAATGATGATGATGAGGTACGTATCATAGAAGATGATGATCCAGTTACATACGATGAGGTAAGAGTTGTAGACACGCAGAGAAATGGATTGAAGCAATCTTCTCAAAAATGGAACATTCATTTTGATATGATAATCAAAAGAGTTTGATTTTATCAAAAACAAGAATGAACCTAGTGTGTACAAAAGGGTCAGTGGGAGCATCGTGAAATTTCTAGTATTATATATTGATATACTACGGATGAGGAATAACATACCAATGCTACAATCAGTAAAGATAAAGTTGTCTAAACATTCCTCCATGAATGATTTGGGAAGAGTATCTTAATTGGGGATGCAAATCTATATAGATAGATTTAAAAGGATGCTCGACTTAACCCAAGGAACGTATATTCATTTGATGCTAAAGTCGTTTAGCATGGCAAACTCCAAGAGTTGTCTCATGTTGATGAGCCATGGAGTGTATCTCTCTTAATAGTCCCCATAGACTCCTAAAAGAGAGATCGCATGAGTGATAATCATGTATGCAATGAAATATACGTGACTGATGTTGATCAGTCATATTCTGGAGAAGTTCACTATGAGTCAGTGAAAAACATCTCAAAGTATTTAACCAGCACTAAGGATGTGATATAATTCATGGCGGGTCTGAATTAAAACTAGAGGGCTTAACAAACTCAAGTTTTTCAGACAGACCAAGACGACAGAAAATCCACTTTAAGGTAAAGGGTTACCTTGAACGGTGGTGCAGTGAATTGGAAAGGTTCCAAACAACAAAGAGTTGTTGGTTTAGTGATAAAGACAAAGTATATAGCTATAAATGAAGCTACAAGTTGATTGTTTGGATGAAAAGTTCATTACAGAACTAGGAATAGTTCCTAAGTCTCATCTTGGATCTAAACATGTGTTGTGGCACTTTCATTTGATTATAAGAATCAATGAAAGATGAGAAATCACTATAGAGATAGTGGACTCTCAAGAACAACATTACATATCCATATACTGAAGCTTATCCAACAGCAGGATAATCGTCACTTAGAGAAGAAGAGTATGAGATACCATGACGATTGGCTTTAGTGCAAGTGGGAGATTGAAAGTAATATGCACACAAGCCAATCATGTTTGATGATAAAGCATATACTTTGTAACAATCTTATTCATTTATTAATAAAGAGTATTAATTTATTAAAGGCTTTTAATTATCTACATGATGCTGTTATATAATATGTGATAAACCCGTAGTTTTAAGCAATGCTTTTAGAATAATGATGATGATCATTCTAATGAGATCTAAATTCTTAGAAAGCTTAAAACTAAAATAGTTCTCAATCGTTGGATTACTAAATTGGGGATTAGTGAATCCGGATAGATTGGTACATACGTTGCTTGCTCATTGGATGAGGATGATTAATCTCATGATCATTTGTGTGGAGACACTAAAGCAAGTATGTAGGTGCTTATTAGAGAATAAGTTCACTGAACGTGACTTGCTAAGGAATACCTAATGGAGTTTTACTTGCCTGTCAATAGGAATTCCTGTAGTGATAGTAGTACAAGTGATCCTTGGACTTGAGATCATCATAGTATCTTGTGTATGATGAGTTATACTTTGACTTATTCCTTAAGACCCTTAGGGTATATCAAAGGGTATGCTTGGGTATAATAAGTTGTACATGGAGATAATGTATGATCAATAAAGAATCTACCACTTCTAGTAAAAGAAGAGAAATGTCCTATGTGATTCGATAAATGACAACTCAGTAGTCCTTGGCCAAGGCAGAATAAAATTAAAAAGGAGTTTCTAATTTGCATTATTTGGAGTTGTGCATTTAAGAGTCGAAATACATATAATTAAATAAAATAAGACTTGACAGAAATTCCATGTCTTATATTTAATTGGGACATTGTATGGTGGAAGGATTGAATTGTACGGTAACTATTTACTCAAAGGTTCTTTTATGATTAATGTTGAAATCTATATTATCTGGAAAGTCGTTGATCGCTAGGGAGGCTTATCCCTATTGTAGAATAAATATTATTTATTTAAATAAATTATTAGTTTAATTTATTTATTTAAATAAGATCAGAATTGTTCTAATTGATTTATTCACAACCGGTTTAATATGGAGAACCTAAAGGGTCACACCATAAAAGGAAGAATAATTATTTAAGAAGTTAATGGCATAATCGTAATAATAAGTTAAGTATATTTAATTTAATCTATGGTGATAGAATAAATTAAATAACTTAATATTTATTATTTAATATTTAGAAATATTAAATATAAATTAATAAGAGGAGTCTTATTATTATTATTACTATTATTATTATTTAATTCCTAAAGGAGTTTGGGAATTAATTAATATAAGTACTCTCATTTATTCCTAATAGGATTAGGAGGGAAAATTAGTTAAAGGAGTTTAATTAATTATCCCTAATAAGATTAGGGAGCCCATTTAATTAAAAGAGTTTAATTAATTAAATAATACCTTATTTTTATTTTAATAGGGTTACTTGATATCTTTATAAGAGGAGTCTTATATCAGATATCAAAACAGACGTTATTCCAATTGTTGGAGAGTACGCCCTTTTCTATAGAGATAGAAAAACTAGGGTTTAGCCAACAACCCATCTTCTTGAATTCTTCTTTTTCCTTGGTGGATCACCTCTAGAGGCCAAACACTTGGGTGGCTAACGTTGATCAAAGGAAGGAACCAAACCCGGTGGATTCAAGTTGAACGCGAAAAGGATTGGAGGTGAACTTGTACCTGAGGAAGCTCGGATCTTCAAGGGTATGGTTCTTGTTCTTTCTTTTTTGTTTAATTAATAATTGTGCATAAAGGGTGATCCGGGTATATGGTTTGTAAAATTTTTTTAAACTCTGATTTTCCACGTTTCCGCTATTTTTTGCAATTTGATTGCGTTCTTGAATATTACAAACCTAACAGTGAGGTGATGAAAGCTCAAACCTTCGATTTATTAATCCATTTGAAATTCTCGATCGAATAGGAACTGTGGCCTATAGACTCGTTTTACCGCCAAGTATGACGCGTGTTCATAACGTTTTTCATGTATCGATGTTACGTAAATATGTTGACGACCCGAACCACATCATTGAGTTAGAACCGGACGAGATAGCCAAAGACTTAACATACGAGGAGGTACCTATCAAGATCTTGGATAGGAAAGAACATGTCCTATGTACCGAGGTTATACCACAAGTTAAGGTTTTATGGAGAAACCATGCTATTGAGGAAATGACATGGGAGTTGGAGTCAAAAATGAAAGTGAGGTACCCTTACATTTTCGATACACCAGGTACGTACGTCAATTTCAAGGACGAAATTTCATAAAGAGGGGAGGTTGTAAGACCCCAACTTTTTATAAATAAAATCAAATTTCCTCTAATTATTATTCTTGATTAATAAGGTGATAAATTGATATAATGCTTTGGTTATGGGTGAAATGTGCAATTTTTGCAAAATAAACAAGTGGTTATTAAAATATTCATTTTTGTCGGGGAATATTCGTTTGGTCGTGGAATATTCTTGCTGTCGGGGAATATTCGTACGACGGCGCAGTCATTTATGGGCCCCATAAAGAAAAACGGTTGGATGAAAGAAAACGACAAGTATGTGTTTTTATAAATAACGGTGTAATTGTTACCGTTAACACTGTTGGATTACCTGGTGGTTAAAATACAGTAATATGCGTGGTTGCACAGTAGCACACGGTATTGCACAGTATTGTTGAATTATTGATTCGTACGTAAGAAGGCACTACTCAATAATTGTTACAGTAATTACTGTTCATTATTTTATTTTATTGAATCAATAATTGCTACGTTGATATTTATATTGTTATTGTTTCAATAATTATCACTACACAGTATTTTCCATTATCAGATCAATAATTCATATTATTTGAATAATATTATCAGATAACATTATTGGCAATGTCTAGAAAGTTCTGTCTAAGGAGAGGTTTGGTCACCTAATTGCGCGCCAGAATGAGAAATCCTTATTGGAAAGCCCCCTCTATCCTGGGAACGGCCTGGTTGTCAGTACTGTGATTCTGTAATCTTATTTTTGAATAATTAATTATTGATTATTATGATAAAGAAAATATTCATTTTATGTGGATATAGATGGAGAAATTTTTTTTAATGTGACAATTGTTGAAAATTAATATTTTATCTTTTTCTGATAAAATAATTCATTTAAATATATTATTTTAATAATATATTAACGGTGATATTTTTACAATGAATGTGGTATATATGAGTATATGAGGAGGAAGAGTATTTTTATGGCATTAAATATTTAACACATGTTTTGTGTGTCGGTGGACATAATTCTTGACCGAAAATTTATTATAGACTGTGAAATCGTCCGTTTGTGGATTTCGGATAATTTCTGTTTGGAATTTGGAAAAACTTCCTTCTGCAAAGTTGTAGAGAATTGAATTTCCTATAAAAGATGCGAGATTCGAATTTTCTGAAAAAGGGCTATTTATCATGAATTATTGAAGTTCCGGAGTTCCGAAATAATTGATTTTTGGAAGTTTTAATTATTTTATATAAAAAAAACGTTTTTGTGGTTGTTGGCACATGGGTGGCTGATGTTTTTGACCAAAGAAGGCATGCTAGAGTTTTCAAAACATGTGTGTAGGAATTTTGAATAAATAATAATATATTTTATTAATTTAGTCTCCTTTGGCGTTCTAACATTTTCCTATAAATAGAGGGCTAAGTTAGAATTGAAAATCACACCAGAAACAAAGTTTTCTCTCTTTCTCTCTCTATATTATCGAGCGTATTCTTGTGAGTATACTTTGAGTGTTGCTATACGGTGCGAGTTTCTGTCAGCACTATACCGAAATTCAGTCAGAAGTACGGTTATTTTGAGGTAAGGGATGTTGTTTCTTCTTAAATGATATTATCTTCTTCAATATCATTATGCCAAAATATTGTTCTGAACTTTTTATCAATTTGGAACTTTTTTATGTCGGAGTTACTATTCATGAGTTACTATTCACGAGTTAATATTCACGAGTACTATTCAAGAATCGTGATGATGTTTTTGTGAAATTTCTATCTGTTGGTGTCGGAGTTACTATTCACGTGTACGACACAATTCACGTATACGGCACTATTCACGAATACGGCACTATTCATCTAAAAATGAAATTTCTTCTTTTTGTCCAAAATATCTATTTTGGCTACTATCTTTGATTGTATCCATGTTTTGATCGTTATTTTTGAGTTCTGCTTCAAAATCAGTTGTTATGAAGTATTATTGATCTTGGACAAACTGTGGTACGAATCCCTAATATTTGTCCTTCTATCTCACTGTATTCATTCTTAAAAATGCTTTTCATTATCCTCAGTCCTTAATGGTGATACTTGATGAATATCTTTGGCCTGTAGTGCAAAGATGAATGATTAAGCTGATGAATCTCTTTGGCCCGTAGTGCAAAGATGAACAGGTGTTGAGATGAACATGACCAACTGGTGATACAAATGAATATCTTTGGCCAGTAGTGCAAAGATGATTAAAGATGTATATTGATTGTTTTTACAGGGATGAAATATTGATGATGGACTTTTAAATCTTAGAAGACAGTAGAATTCATTCTCTACATGAATCTTCTAATGGATTGTTGTTTCCGCTGTATTTGTTGATCTAAAACTTGTTGTCTATTGTATTCTATTAGATTTTTCCCTGTTGAAGACTAACGATAATTTGTTGTATATTATCTTAGTCATAATATTCTTTGCCGGGCTAGTTGAGCTCACCCTTTTCCTTGTTGTTCCATTTTCTTATCAGGAGGTGAGAACATAGCAAGATCGAGTTGGGGTATGGAATGAAGGTTCTAGAGAGATTTGTTTAGTAGTCCTCATCATTTTTGTAAAATAATGTATCAATAATTATGATAGGGATTTATTTGCGTTTGGATATTGTCTAGACGCCAATATCTGTATTTAAACTCACAGTATGTATTGTCGTATTGCACATGACATTTGTATTATTGAAGTTGTAGTTATTTCTGTACCATGTATTTGACGACTCAGAATGGGTTGGGTGTTGTATACCTATTTTGGGGGCGTCACAGCTGAACGTCTCCTTCGGCGACACCACCACTAAACTGGTACTGGAAATATCGAAATTGATCAAAATGAGCTACCGATGCAAGAATGGAGCTACGTGCTTCTGACCAAACAAGCATGGCTCTATGATCTCAAACGTAAGTTATCGACTCTCATTTTCTAAAACCTTTCCTGTAAGATCCCGAATTTTATGAAATAAAAGTATTCAATTTTTTCTATTTAGTAAATAGTTAAATTGATAAAAGTTTAAAGTTAAGGGTGATTTGTGAATTTTTTTTTCAAAATAAGCAAGTGGCTACAAAATACTTATTGTTGTCGGGGAATATTCGTTTAATTTGGTCGTGGAATATTCTTGTTGTCGGGGAATACTCGTACGACGGCGCAGCCATTTGTGGGCCCCATACCAGAATAACTGTTGGATGAATAACGGCGTAATCGTTACCGTTAACACTATTGGAATACCCGGTGGGTAAAGTAAAGTAATACGCGTTGTTGCACAGTAGCACACGATATTGCACAGTATTTTTGAATTATTGATTCTTACGTAAGAAGACACTACTGAATAATTATTACAGTAATTACTGTTCAATATTTTATTTATTGGTTCAATAATTGTTGCGTTGATATTTTATATTATTGTTGTTTCAATAATTGTCACTGCACAGTATTTTTTATTATCGGATCAATAATTCATATTATTTGAATAATATTATTAGATAACATTATTAGCAATGTCTAGAAAGTTCTGTCAAGTAGAGGTTTGGTCACCTAATTGTGCGCCAGTAAGGAAAAATAATTATCGGAAGGCCCCCTCTTTTCTGGGAACGGCGTGGTTGTCATAATTGTGATTCTGTAATATTATTTGTGAATAATTAATTATTAATTTTTATGATAAGGAAATATTTATTTGATGTGGATACAAATGATGAATTTATTTATGTGGTTATAAATAAAGGAATTAATGTTGAGATATTTTATCAGTATTTTGTCAGATTGGAGGTATTAAAAGATCAAATCAGTGTTCTTAAAGCTCTATTGCGTGAGTTATAATTTTAATCCGACCGTTGGATCTTTATGATTTTTGGATATGTTATACATATAAAAGTTGAGTATATATCCATAAATTTTGAACCGTTAAAAATGAACGAATGATTTGTTATGAATTTTTAGAGGTGTTAAAAATCATCCGTTTGTAGATTTCGAATATTTTCTGTTTGGAATTTGGAAAAACTTTCTTCGCAAAGTTGTAAAGAATTCAATTTCATGTGGAATGGACATAAAATTCGTATTTTTCTGATAAACGGTCTATTTTCTATGAATTACTGAAGTTTCGAAAAATAAAATATTTTTTATTAAAAATGGGGTGGGACCCACTTTTGTTTTAACACATGTGGGCTGCTGATTCTTGGTTCCAAGTTGGCTGCCATTTTGGGTGGGTAGACGTGAAGGTTGAAAAAATAAAATATATAATATTATTTTATTATTTTAATCTCTTATGGTGTTCTAACATTTTCCTATAAATAGGTGCTTATGTTAGAATTGAAAATCACACCAGAAACATATGTTTTCTCTCTCTATATTATCGAGCATATTTTTCTGAGTATTTAGATATCTTGAGTGTTGCTATACAGCGCAAGTTCGTTCAACGTTATATCCGATATTCAAGTCAGAAATACTGCTCTTTTGAGGTAAGGGATTTTTAAGGGTTATTATGTTTTTCAATTTCGTAATTTTTCCAACCTTCAAAATTTTAGAAAAATTTGAAATGATAATTTGATGAGTTTTCTAGATTGTATCAAAAAATGGCGATTTTTGGATGTATAGATTAGGAGTTATGAATTTTATGAGAAAAGACTATTTTAAAAGTAAACCCTTATAACTCTTTGTGGTTAACTCCAAAATTGGTGAAATTTTTATTGAGAGTACATGTATATAATAGCATTATACTCTGTAAATTTCGGAATTTTTGGATAAAAGTACAATTTATGATAAATGTCTAAATATTCAGCAGTTTTGGCTACATGAAAAATAGTAAATGAATTTTAAAAATTCTGAGAAAAATATATGTTCAATATGGGACTATATTCTGCTAAATCTCAGAAAAGAAAATTTATTTGTACTGATTTGGTATTTTTCATGAAAATAAACTAGTTATGAGTAAATGAATTAAATATGTTATGTGAAGTAAAAAAATTGGAAAATACGATTTTATGGCTTGAGAATCCTAGAATATATCTTCAAAACAAAGGTTAATTGACATATCACAATTTGTCAACTTATCAAGTAAACAATTCCAGCTTAGGTAAGTCACACACTAGCGAAGTATAAAACTCGTCCCTCCCCTCCTAGTTCTAGACTCTTATCTCCGCCAACGACCATATCCCTAAGCTTTGATACCAAATGTGACGGCCCCAAAATTAGGTATACATCACCCATTCTGAGTTGCCAAATACATGGTACAAAATTTAAATACAACTTTGTTTATACAACTGTTGAGCTGTCGTATAGAATACGACCACAGTTAACTGTGAGTTTTAATACAAATGTATATAACTCTCATGGTGCCTCGACCACAACCTTACAATGGTACTTTACATAAAAGTATAGTCAAAGACTATTTTAGAAACTAAAATCTTTGGGAAGTGCTCAAGGAAACCTTCGTACATGGGAGACCATGCGTCTAGGTTATAATAGATATCATATGGCCACAGAATTATCCTTGGTTGACCCAATTGACCCCAAAGAAAAACGAAATGATTACTATCATCTTCTTTTCAATGGTGAGTCTTCTCTTGACATATAAATATCTTCACTGTCTCCAAGTGAATATTATATTTTAAATCAACTCCAAGATCATATAGGTAGTGCCCATAAATATACTCAGCAAGTGGATGCGCACAACCCTGTCTTATGATAACATGAGGTTGTATGTCATTAGACATCTTATATGATAGTGACAAAACACCCTTCCAAAGTTGGGTTCACCTCACCCTGTTTGATTCACCAAATATAACTACTAAATGTTGTATAGAATACAACACACTTTTCTATACTGTTTAAGGAGAACCTCCACAGTTAGAGACCACTGTTCTATTCCCCTGTTATCCCCGCTCGACCCGGTAACACTCTTACGGAAACACTCTTATTACCTGAAAGGAATTGTGAAGCAGAAAGGGTGAGCACAACTAGCCCAGTAAGGAATATCATGACTAAAGATAATTAAATTATCAATAGCTTTCATCAATAATAAATCAGAGATTTAGAACATATGGTAGATGATAAAACTTTTCAACCATAGTTGCAGCGGAACGAGCAATCCATTAGAAGAGTCAAATAGACCATCAAATCTATTATCTTCTTTATGTTAAAAGTCCACCAACAATGTTTTTTTCCTGTAACATCAATCAACAACTCCTGTCCACAATCATATGAATAACTCATAATCATAATTGTGATTCTAAATTCCTCTTCGCACCCAGGACGAATATAATTTTCATCATATATCTTCACCTGAAACATCAAAAATCATGGTTATACCAAATCACAATTCTTGTTCATAATCATACCAAGTCCATCTGTGCACTACGGCCAAAGATGACTTTCAACACAATATAAACATGATGATGATGACAATGATATAAGAATCAATCAAATGAGATAAATGATAAATATTAAACATTTATAATACAATTTATCCAGCGTTCAATAATAACCAAATGTTATCAATCACTTAATAATCTCATAATCTAATATCATTAATATTATAACAATATTTTAATCATTTCTTAAACTTATAAATAATTTATTTCAATTGTTTACACTTTATCAAATAATGCATTTAATCATTCAAAAATGCCATACTCATAAGATTTCATCATCAATGATCAAATCCCTCATCAAAAATTTGCAAATACCCTATATAGGATTCTCAAGCCATAAAATTCTATTTTCCAATTTTATTACTTCACATAACATATTTAATTCATTTACTCATAACTAGTTCATTTTTATGAAAAATACCAAATTAGTCCCAAAAATATTTCTTTTCTGGGATTTAGTAGAATATAGTCCCATCTTGAACATATATTTTTCTTAGAATTTTTAAAATTCATTTACTATTTTTCATATGGCTAAAACTGTCGAATATTTAGCCATTTATCATAAATTGTACTTTTGTCCAAAAATTCCGAAATTTGCAGGGTATACTCCTGTTATATACATGTACTCCCAATAAACATTTTACCAATTTTGGAGTTAACCACAAGGAGTTATAAGGGTTTACTTTTAAAATAGTATTTTATCATAAAATCCATAACTCTTAATCTATATATCCAAAAATAGCCATTTTTGGACACAATCTAGAAAACTCATCAAATTATCATTTCAAATTTTTCCAGAATTTTTGAGGGTCAAAAAAATTACGAATCTGCCCCTGGCAGAATCCCCTTTTTAATGAAAATACTATTCGTATGAATACGAAGGATCATTCACCATGCATGTGGTAATCCACAGAGACATGTTATTCTAACAGAATAATAAAGAATGGAATAACAGAAGGATTCACCATGCGTGCGATAGACTGCACCGACAAGTTATTCCCAACAGAATAATAAATAATGAAACCAGGTCCGGCGTAAAAGCACAGACAGGATATTCCGACAGAATAATAAAGAATGAAATAATAAATAATGGAACCAGGTCAGGCGTAATACGCACCGACAGGATATTCCAACAGAATAATAAAGAACGGAATAACAGAAGAATTTCACCAAGTATAGGGTATCCCGCGTATACAGGTTATTCCAACAGAATAATAAAGAATGGAATAACAGAAGTTCTCTTCACGAATAAGAAAGAAAGAATACTCCTTACGAGTACAACAAATAATATCTCTTACCGTAAAAGAAACTGAATATAAGATTAGGGAAGGAGCATAATACTTTTCTATAGCTTCTCTATAATTTCTCTCTCTAGAGTTTCAGTAAATTCGTAAAAATAATGAAGGAATGAGCTTCTATTTATAGAAAAATGGACTGCATAGTAACTAACTTATAAACGGTCAAGATTGATTTACTTTAATCTGACGGTCCATATTTAAAGCAAAATCTTTTAAATAAAATATAATATATTCTATTTATAATCTAATAAAACGAATAATTTTATAAAAGATTTTACTATGCAAACACTATGCAGGCACTATGCAAATACTATGCATAATAAAATATAATATATTCTAATTATTGTCTAATAAAATAGATAACTTTATAAAAGTATTTTGTTTTATATAAAAAGTTTTTCTGTTTTATTACATTAATAATACCAATAAAACAAAACTGAGTGACTTATCACATAAGCATCAATAATTAATACCGTGCTATTTACCAAAATAGAAAAAAAAATTGAATACTTTTATTTTATAAAATTCGGGGTCTCACAGTAACCCCTGACCCTCGAGCGGTTTTCTGTTCCAAATTGTTTGCAGAATTTTTTTTCCCGTTTTGGGGGTTATTTAGTAAGCTAAGTAACGAGTTCGTAGACGTATGATTGGTCTAATTCCGAGTTCGGAGCTGGAAGTTATGCCTTTCGGAAGGAGGCTAGTCAAAACTGCAAAAATATGGAAAACTATTCCGGGTAAGGACTTTTGAGTCAATATTTTGACTTGTTAGAGGATTAGAAATGATAATCTGTTCGGGGAAAGTTTTAAACAATTTTGTGAGATATAATATGGCTCAAGAACAGACTCATTCCGATAATGGAGGGTCAAGTTATGATGATGCAAAGTGGATACGTCAATAAAAACGAAAATCCACCTGTTTCATTTTCATCTAAGGGGTTTTGAGATAATGTAGATGGGCTAGTTGTAAGACCCCGAATTTTATGAAATAAAAGTATTCAATTTTTTCTATTTAGTAAATAGTCAAATTGATAAAAGTTTAAAGTTAAGGGTGATATGTGAATTTTTTTTCAAAATAAGCAAGTGGCTATAAAATACTTATTGTTGTCGGGGAATATTCGTTTGGTCGTGGAATATTCTTGTTGTCGAGGAATATAGGCGCATCCATTTATGGGCCCCATAACAAAATAACTGTCGGATGAAGAAAACGACAAATTTGAATTTTTATAAATAACGGCGTAATCGTTACCGTTAACACTGTTGGCATACCCGGTGGGTAAAATAAAGTAATACGCGTTGTTGCACAGTAGCACACGATATTGCACGATATTTTTGAATTATTAATTCTTACGTAAGAAGGCACTACTCAATAATTGTTACAGTAATTACTGTTCAACATTTTATTTTATTGATTCAATAATTGCTTCGTTGATATTTTATATTATTGTTGTTTCAATAATTGTCACTGCACAGTATTTTCCATTATCGGATCAATAATTCATATTATTTGAATAATATTATTAGATAACATTATTGGCAATGTCTAGAAAGTTCTGTCAATGAGAGGTTTGGTCACCTAATTGCGCGTCAGTAAGGAGAAATTCTTATCTGAAAGCCCCCTCTTTCCTGGGAACGGCCTGGTTGTCATAATTGTGATTCTGTAATATTATTTGTGAATAATTAATTATTCATTTATATGATAAGAAAATATTTATTTGATGTGGATATAAATGATGGATTTATTTATGTGGTTATAAATGAAGGAATTAATGTTGAGGTGTTTTATCAGTATTTTGTCAGATTGGAGGTATTAAAAGATCAAAACAGTGTTCTTAAAGCTCTATTGCGTGAATTATAATTTTAATCCGACCGTTGGATCGTTGTGATTTTGGGATATATTATACATATAAAAGTTGAATATATATCCACAAATTTTGAACCATTAAAAATGAACGAATGATTTGTTATGGATTTTTAGAGGTGTTGAAAATCATCCGTTTGTGGATTTCAGATATTTTCTGTTTAGAATTTGGAAAAACTTAATTTTGCAAAGTTGTAGAAAATTCGATTTCGTGTGGAATGGACATAAAATTCGTATTTTTCTGATAAACGGGCTATTTTCTATGAATTATTGAAGTTTCAGAAACTAAAATATTTTTATTAAAATTGGGTGGGACCCATTTTTATTTTATTTTGGAAACATGTGCTGGATAATTTTTCAAAGGTGATGGCTGGTCTTGGAGGGCTGCCTGCGTAGAAGGAAGAATAATAATATTATTATTTTATTATTTAGTCTCCTTTGACGTTCTATTATTTTCCTATAAATAAGCGCTTAAGTTAGAATTGAAATCACACCAGAAACTGAAGTTTTCTCTCTCTATATTATCGAGCATATTTTGTGAGTATTTAGATATCTTCAGTGTTGCTATACGGCGCAAGTTCGTTCAGCGTTATATCCGATATTCAAGTAAGAAATACTGCTCTTTTGAGGTAAGGGATTTTAAGGGTTATTATGTTTTTCAGTTTCGTAATTTTTCGGACCTTCAAAAATTCTGGAAAAATTTGAAGTGATAATTTGATGATTTTTCTTGATTGTGTCAAAAATGGTGATTTTTGGATGTATAGATTAAGAGTTATGAATTTTATGAGAAACGACTATTTTAAAAGTAAACCCATATAACTCCTTGTGGTTAACTCCACAATTGATGAAATTTTTATTGGGAGTACATGTATATAACAGAAGTATACTCTGTAAATTTCAGAAATTTTGCACAAAAGTATAATTTATGATAAATGTCTAAATATTCGGAAGTTTTGGCCATATGAAAAATAGTAAGTGAATTTTATAAATTCCGGGAAAAATATATGTTCAATATGGGACTATATTCTGCTAAATCCCAGAAAAGAAATATTTTTGGGACTGATTTGATATTTTTTTATGAAAATGGACTAGTTATGAGTAAATGAATTAAATATGTTATGTGAAGTAAGAAAATTGGAAAATACGATTTTATGGCTTGAGAATCCTATATGATAAGAAAATTGGAAAATAGGATTTTATGGCTTGAGAATCCTATATGAGGTATATGCAGATTTTTGATGAGGGTTTTGGTTATTGGTGATGAAATCTTATGAGTTTGGCATTTTAGGATGATTAAATGCATTATTTAGTAAAGTATAAACAATTAAAATAAATTATTTATAAGTTTAAAAATGTTATTCTTTCAATATCATTATACCGAAATATTGGTATAGATTTTATTGTGGAATTTCTACCTTTTTCATGTCGGGGTTACTATTTATGAATTACTATTCTTGAGTTACTATTCACGAGTTACTATTCACGGGATACTATTCACAACAAAATTGGTTTCTTTTTCTGACCAAATTATCGTTGATTTATGAATCTTACTCTTGAAATTAAATCCATGTTTTGATCATATTATTTTTATTATAATATATAACATTTTTATTATTCTGGTGAAGAAGTTTCTCTTTGACTTGAGTGTAAAGATGGGTAGATTGTAACACCCCAGTCCCACATTGAAAGATAGGGGAAAATTTGTCTGCATATAAGGAATTAAGTAACTACCAATAGTACCTTCAAGTCATGACCTTTTGGGAGCCTGTGGTGGGCTAGATGACCCAAAAAGATACTATTGGGCTAGTAGTTGAGGCCTTATTTTGATGGATTTGATTCGATTCGGACTTGGGATTTGACCCGAGATTTATTCCGGACTCGGGATTTGACCCGGGTTGTTTCATATGGTATCAGAGCCGACTCTCGAAAGCTCGGGTCGGGTTATCCGATCGGGTTTCCGGAGGTGGGGACACGAAGGCTGGTGGTATTATCCCACAATGGAGAGATGAAGGTCCGGAGGTGGGGACACGAAGCCAGCCGGTATTATCCCACAATGGCTAGAGAGGCAAAGATCTTTGGGCCGTGTGTGTGATCGGTTCTGACGGGGACGTTAGAAATTTAAGTGGGGGAGTTTGTAACACCCCAGTCCCACATTGAAAGATAGGGGAAAATTTGTCTGCATATAAGGAATTAAGTAACTACCAATAGTACCTTCAAGTCATGACCTTTTGGGAGCCTGTGGTGGTCTAGATGACCCAAAAAGATACTATTGGGCTAGTAGTTGAGGCCTTATTTTAATGGATTTGATTCGATTCAGACTTGGGATTTGACCCGAGATTTATTCCGGACTCGGGATTTGACCCGGGTTGTTTCATAGATTATTGGTATGATCGTAACTATGGGTTCTCTTTGGCCAATAGTGCAAAAATAAATTATTGTCTGGTATGATCATGACCATAGAATTTATAATTGAATATCTTTAGCTTAAGTGCAAAGGTGAATTGATCAACATGGTTATAAATATTGTTTATATAAATGATGAAATAATTATATATTTCTTTGAGATATTAATATCTTTGGCCGGTAGTGCAAAGATGATCTGTTGTTGAATATCTTTGGCCCGTAGTGCAAAGATGAACTGTTATTGAATATCTTTGGCCTGTAGTGCAACGATGAACTGTTGTTGAATATCTTTGGCCCGTAGTGCAAAGATGAATTTATTAGTATGATTATGAACAGAAACTGCGATTTAGTATAACCATGATCTTTGATGTTTCAGGTAAAGACATGTGATGAAAATTATCTTCGTCCTGAATGCGAAGAGGAATTTAGAATCACAATTATGATTATGAGTTATTCATATGATTGTGGACCAGAACTGTTGATTGATGGTACGGGATAAAACAATTTGGTGGATTTTTAACATGGAGAAGATAATAGATTTTATGGTCTATTTGACTCTTCTAATGGATTGCTCGTTCCGCTGCAACTATGGTTGAAAATTTTTATCATCTACAATATGTTCTAAATCTCTAATTTATTACTGTTGAAGGCTATTGATAATTTATTTATCTTTAGTTATGATATTCTTTACTAGGCTAGTTGAGCTCACCCTTTTGCTTCACAATTTCTTTCAGGTAATAAGAGTGTAGCTGGGTTGAGCGGGGGTAACAGGGGAATAGAACGGTGGTCTCTAGCGGTGGAAGTTTTCCCTAAACAGTATAGAAAAGGGTGTTGTATTTTATACATCATTTAGTAGTTATATTTGGTGAATCAAATAGGGTGAGGCAAAACCAACGTTGGAAGGGTGTTTTGCCACTATCATACAAGATGTCTAATGACATACAACCTCGTGTTATCATAAGACAGGGTTGTGCGCATCCACTTGCTGAGTATATCTATGAGCACTACCTATATGATCTTGGAGTTTGGTTGAAATATAATTTTCAATTGCAGACAGTGGAGATAGTTATATGTCAAGAGAAGACTTACCATTGGAAAGAACATGATACTAATCTTCTCATTTTTCTTTGGGGTTTATTGGGTCAACCAAGGATAATTCCGTGGACATATGATATCTATCATAACCTAAACGCGTGGCCTCCCATGTACGAAGGTTTCCTTGAGCACTTCCCAAAGATTTTAATTTCTAAAACAGTTTTTGATTGTACCTTTATGTAAGGTGTCATTGTGACGTGCTATCCAAGGTTGGGATAAGAGTCACAGTTGGTATATATTTGTATCAAAACTCACAGCAAATGTGTTGTTGTATTTTGCACGACAATTGTGATAATAAAATTGTAGTTATTTTCTGTACCATGTATTTGGTGACTCAGAATGAGTTGGGTGAATTGGACCTATTTTGGGGTCGTCACACTAGTAACCTGTCTGGATTGACAGACAGAGACTTTAAAGCTAGTGCAGATGGGCTAGTAACCTGTTTGGATTGACAGATATGGAGTTTAAAGTTAAAGCAGACAGGTTAAGTTGTCTGCTTTATACCTAAAGCCTGAAATGAAGAGTAAAGGTTGGACATATTGATTAAATCTTAAAACGATAACCTTATGAAATGAAATGGAATTAATAAAGTAATGGAAGGACTTTAATATGTAAGTCCAAATTATGATTTAGGCTACGCGAGAAGTAAATAAATGTGTGTTGGTTTCCAAAAGTCGAGTAGTCAGACAATATTAAGTTACGTTGTACCGAGCTATATAAAACACTAGTAATTGCCCGTGCCTGAAGGCACGACGTAACGAAATCCTCCATCTCTCTCCGTTTCAACAATCTCACTTTCATTTCCCCTTTCTCCTCCTTCCTCTCCCACCACCCTTTCCCGCCCAAATCAATTAGAATGAATATGAACCGTCCTTGTGCTTTCCCGCTCAAATTCAAAACGGGTTTTATCTTATTAATATAGATAAACATCATGGGACTTTTGAATTAATGTATAAACTATGAACGAAGTTAAAAGAGAAATATATCGGGGTGTATAAAGTTAAGTACGTTGTGCAAGTTATAAAATCCAAAAATCGTAAATTATGAAATAAGCTACGATAAGCTGAAGTAAACTAATATTTGGGGTCAGTATTTGAATAATTGGTATGTTCGACATATTTGGGGTCAAATATTTGAATAATTGGTATGTTCGACCTTAATGATATATTTAGGTCGTTTGAAGAGTAATATAGTGTAAATTCTTATTCTCATATTTTATATTTTAATGATATATTCTCTCCGTGGTTTTTTACCAATTGAGTTTTCACGTAACGTCTTGTGCCCATATTTTATATCTTTTACAATAATGTGTGTACGTTTATCTTAGTGTATTTCATGAGTTTGATTTCATAACAATACAATCAACAACTCAATCAACTGTTACCGCTATTTTGACATGCTGTTTTGGTAATTTCGTCAGGCGTAAATTTTTTTGAGTTAATAACATCGTTAATCATGATTCGTCGAGTGTGCTATTTGAAGTGCTGTTATAGTATATATTGTATTCTAGAAGACAAACGAAAACCTCTAAACACCAAAAAAGAGCGTAATTATCTTAATAATATAATACCAAATACTAATTTTGACCTACTACAAATATTCTTCTTCTGCATTTACTTTTATCTACAAATAGTTTAATATACATTTTTAGTTAACACCGGAAATATACCTTTTTTTTACAATAGTAAGGGGAGAGTGACTATCTACACTTAACACTTCTTTTACATTGTGTCGCGTAATAAAATTATGGAAGGTTTATTGAAAATGTTTTTATGTTATAAAACTATACATAATATGTGAATGTCTAGATTCATTCCTCCCATCTTTATTTGTAATGATCTTTGAGTTTTTGAAACTCATGACCTTTGAGTTTTGAAACCTCTAAGTATTGATGTTCATATAAATAAAAGTATTTTAAAGAGACTGGTAGATATACAAATGCAATGAGAATGCTCTCTTTTTTCCACTAATCATCATTGTTCTTAATATTAGTATTTTTTTATAATACGTTATTCTCTACCTAATTTTGGAATAAAAAGGTTCTCTCAACTCACTGTAAGTATTGTTTCATTAAAATTATATTTGATATACATATAAAAAATTTATTTAACAAAAGGCCGTGAGACAATAATGATAATAGACAACTCTGAAGTTTCTGAGAATATAAATTACGCACGTACACTACTTTTGTGATGTAGTAGTATTAGTATAAACAAATAATCATTCCACATCCCAATTCTCCCACTTTGAAAGTGACTAGAGAAGGGTTAAATATTTTTATTGTTTTCTTATAAATTTATGCTTAGTTATTTAATTTCTTACGTAATTATATATTTATATAGATGTCAAATATTATCATGAATTTGAATTTGTTGCCCTTGATATATATCGAGAAAGAATTACTTGTCATGGATTATTGATAATAATATTCATATAAAGACAAATTTGGAGATATAATTAAGATTGACAATCATGCATCCCTGCAGGATCATGCAAAATCAATGATTTTTATTTGTCAGCATCTCCATGAAAATAATATTGATAAAGACATGTTAGAAAATATATTTACTATATTTCATGTCTCGAATATGCTCCTGCATTAGCAATATTGAGAGCGTAAGTTCATAATATATTCCCTGAAGTGATAAAGAAAATTATGTTCCCAAAAGTGATATCATGTCTTCTAGTGGCTGAACAAAATAATGAGTTTTTGCTGAAAAAATATTACCAATCTCGCCCGACCGCTTCTACCCTATTCCCTGAAGTGAATGGAACGTCATTTGATAAATATAGAGGAAATTATGTTTGTGCTCGTGTTCGTGGGCGTGGGGGGAGAAAGGAACAATCAATATAGAAAAGGGAATGGACCTGTTGTACTACTAAACATTTGGTAAATTTGCACCAAGCCTCCATAAAAGAAAAAAAAGAAAGCAATTGAAATAAACTTCAACGATCACAATGATCCTGAAGATCACATGAATTATCTTGACTTTCCAAATTGAGTGGATATAACTGATGTCTCTAATTTTTTTGAGAATGATGATGGAAATGTTCATACCAATTAATTATTTTTATTTCATTATATTATGGCATTATAATAAGTATTTTTATTTTAATATGTTTTATTTATGTTTCAAGTAATAACTGTTTAATTTATGTTTTACATATATGAAGATGTATAGGCAAGAAGTTCATCAAACTTAATTAAAGGTTCTAAAAAAATGATTATTCATCAAACTTAATTGAAAACTCTAGAAGAGCAATTATTCATCGAACTTTATTGATGTCTTTGGAAGAGCAATTATAATGTTACCAAATTAAGGGCACAAAACTTTGTATTGATGATACTTTGTATTCTTCTGAAGCAAGCATAAATTTGCTCAGTTTTAAGAATATACGTTATAATGGTTATTATATTAAAACCAATAACGAAGGCAGTGAAGAATATATTTGATATATATGTTACTTCAATAGTATCAGGCCATAAACTCGTATTAAAAAAATTGTATATTTTCTCTTATGAGATATATTATACTACAATGAGAACAATTGAACAAATGTTGCAATACACCAGAAGTGTTTAGATCCAAAGGTTTTTATGCTTTGACATGATTGTATTGGTCATCCAGGATCAATAATGATGCGTCGAATTATTGAAAAATCCCACGAACATTCCTGAAAGAACTAGATGATTCATTTACCTACTGATTATCCATGTAATGCATGTTATCAAAGTAAATTAATCATCAAACCATCACATTTAAAGATTATTATTGAGTGTTCATATTTCTTAGAAAGAATTCAAGGTGATATATTTGGATCAATACACCTGCCATGTGGTTCATTCAATTATTTTATGATTTTAATTGATACATTAACCAGATGGTCACGTTTATGTTTACTTTTAACTAGAAATATTGCATTTCTTATACTTCTTGCTCAAATAATTAGGTTACGAGTACAATTTCCTGATGATCACATTTATCATCACATTTATTTCCAGATGATCTTGTACGTAAAAAAAAAGAACTTAACATTATATTATCACTTTTGTATGATTGCAAGTTTTTATTTTGATATTGTTTTAAACAAAAACGCATGATTTCGCTGCAGATTTTTATCCCCATCCTAATTAGTCTAATAATACAACTTCAATGCTATTTATGTATTTTGATCATTTGCCACCAACTTTTTATAATTTGTTTACAACACTTATATAGCAGTTAGGGAAAGGAAAAAACGTAACTTATAAAACGCCTAATATAAATTCTTACAAAAAAATAATATTAAATTGCATGATTTATCATGATATTAGGGTCAATATATATGAATAGAAATTATCACAAGACACCAATATTTGCAATAATCATTATTATTTTAATGACAAGATTACTCCTGGTGCTCCTTGCATGGGGTTATAAATATTCAAAAATAAAAAATGTAACGTCTAAAAATTAATATAATAATTAACAATATTTATTACTAGATAAAGAGATCATTAATTAACAAATATATGTGAAAAAAATATATAAGCATTATTTATTTACAAGAGTACCCTTGGAGGTTCTTGCATGGCACTATAAATAGTCACTGAACCTACAACTTATACATACCTCCACACTTTATAAAACAGAAAAGAAGCCTTCTCCAGTCCTCCTTTTGATTTATTACAAAATATTAATGGCCATGTCTAGTTCAATTTTTGTTATAGGTTTGTTGGTTTTGGGTGTGATTACAAGTCCTGTGAATGCAATCTCATGCCAAGATGCCATAACCAAATTATTGCCTTGCGAACCTTATTTGTTTGGTTTTGGTTCTATTTCTGCTCCTTGTTGTCAGGCTGCAAACGAATTAAACCAGCTTGCTGCCTCTAAGCCTGAACTTAAAGCTTTGTGTGTTTGTTTAAAGCAAGCTCTTATATCCTTTGGTATTAACGGGGATAGAGCTAAACAAATTCCTGAGCTTTGTCATATCACTGTTCCAGTTCCCATTGATCCCAATATCGACTGCAATAGGTATACTTGTGTTTTTCAATGAAACTGTGTTATACTCCAATCTTTAACTTTATGATAGCAGAATACTCCATTTATATCTAACTGTTATATTTAGTTTTTAGTCCATTTTAAATAATGTCTTCTTGTTCAGTTGTATGTTTTGAAAAAAAAAACTTTAAAACTTTTGTTTATCATGGTATTCATGATGGACCTATTATTATATACATCTCTTAGTATTTTTTTAAATCCTTTTTATTTCTTATAATCCTATATATATATAAATAAAATCATTACGGAATAATAATAAAATAATTAAAGAAGCATTTTGTTCTAAAGAAAATAGTCTTTTCACTTGTTAATTTTCCTTTTGCAGCATTTGATGGTTGATAGAATGGATCCTTGGTAAAAATAAGCTTGGCCATCAAGAAGAATGGAGCAAATTTTACGTTATAAAGTTAGGACCTGAATGTTTTAATTACTAAGACCGTTTGGATTTGATTGAAATTATGAGAAATTATGTTTTATTTTATTATAATAACATTTTACTTTATTGTTATATGTGAATTCTTCCTCAACGCAGAATGCATTTGGTATTGATGGTGACATGGTGTTTGTTTCTAATAGGTTAAACTTTTAGACAAATTAATTATTTAACATAGCATAATATAATTCTCAACCAAAATATAATATCATTATTGACTTTTTTGACATTCAATTCAATTTGAAATACATACTTTTAAACTCAAAATTAATATAGATTCATTTTATTTTAGTTAGTATAATAATTAATATTGTAAATTATCTAAAATAAGATTTCTTTAAAATTATTAATGAATTATATGAATCTAAAATTTAATTAAGAATATCCCAAGTTACTTTTAAAAATCAATAACAACATATTTTTTTATCAGCAAAAATCAATAGATTACTGATATATATTGCAAAAAAGAATACTACGTTAAGAAAAAATTATTTAACTCTTATCAACCTAGCTATAAATGGTGTGAAGGTGTATGGTAGTTATATTACAATATAACCACCATTTTGCATACAAATAGGGTTACATTGCATATCCTTTCCGAAAGGCTCCATCATTACTTAAAATCCTGCGTAACACTGAAAATAGCGAAAGGTAAGTAAAATGGCAAAAAAACTATATAAAATTAAATATGGGAATTAACTTGAGAAATTAAATATATACATACATGTTACAATCAATGGTGGGACCAAAAGAAATTTTGATTTTGAGGTTGCAAATGGATGGAATATCATTTGCTCTCTCAAAATCAATAGGTAACGAATAGGCCGCTCGCTTGAAACACTCGCAGATAGACTTTCGATCTGGAATAGAATCAACAGCTAATTCAAAGATAATTATTGACTTCTACTTAAGTAGAATAAAACAAACCGGTTAAACGTACAAACTTTCTCTCTCCCTCTCTCTCTCTCTCTCTCTCTCTATATATATATATATATATATATATATATATATATGCAATGATCCTTATTTGTTACCAAATGAGCTGCTTTGCACTTTGTAACTACTTAATTCTCATTAATCACATTTTACTATAAGTAGAAATTAAGTATCATTAATAAGATAGCCAATTTTCTGTAAATTTAGTACTACAAGCAGAAATTAGAGGTTCGTACGTTAAACTGCTCTCTCGAAGTAGTTTAATTTTTTTTAAATTATCTTTCAAATTTTCCTTTTCGTTGGTCAATTGTTTTGATTCACTACTGACAACACCATGTACTAATGTTTGAATGCATGTTTTAATTGGAAATAACATGTGTATATATACATGTTATTGATTATTGTAAATGTGTCCTCGACTGACTACTGTGGGTACTTGGACTATATATTCTTAAATATGCACTTTTTTAATTTGTTTTTAATCAGTGCAGTTGATTTATTTTGTTGTTGACTTACAACTGATCGAACTTGTAGGACATAAAAGGTGAGGTTAACTTCTCTTTAATGTTTGTGTGGACGTCGGGAAAAATTTCTTTTTTTTGGAATTCCTCTTTTTACCCTTTATGTTGTCTCTGTGTAAAATTTTATTTGAAAGGGCGAGTTTGAAAAGAGTCCGACATAAAATGTCGACGATTTGAAAATTCAGAGTCGCCAGTTGGTAGTACTGAAATGGTTGTACCAACTCAGCCTAATTTGAAAAGGTTTACACAAAGGCTCAATTATTGGACTCTATTTAAAAGGTCTTGAAAATCGAGATTCCTAGAGTTCAGGGGCTTAATTAAGCGGGGAGAAGGTGTTAGGCACCCCCCGACTTCCGTGAAAACACGGTTACCGATTCTTTTCAATTTCCTAATTTATTTGAAGTGTGTGTGGTTAATTGGGCCTAAGTGCATTATTTGGAAGTAGTGTTATGTCTCATTTGTACCTATATACAAATGATTTGACTTATATAAAAGTTCAATTTTAAGTAATATATGCATACATGATGTGTTGAAAACAGGTTTTCAACCCTTTATGCTCACATAGTAATTGAGGCCTTTGATACTTATATTTTATTCTGTATTCAGCTTGATTTAATTTTATTCTCGAGATACGAAGAATCTTAGACAAAATAATATACATACAAGAGTCGAGCTCCTTATGGGCATGAAAGCCATTGAAGGATGTCCAAACACCACAAATATGATTTACAAGCTAACTATACAACTGAAAAAGATCCATCATGGGAACCAGATCTAGATTCCTTAGCTGGATCTTAGATCTCGTGGTTCCTAGACTCACATAATATTATATGAATAGCCTGCATAACGAGGATTCTAAAATAAAACAGATATTTAATCTAAACGACGTAAAACAAAGTATTCATCAGTTAAATCTCTGTCTGCGGGTAGCCAAGCTTCCCGTTCCCTCTAGATACAGATCTAGGGTCACGTGGTTACTTAATATTTACAAAAAAAAAAACTAGAAAGAAAACTTGATTTAAATAAATCTTAACCATTCTAGCTCAACGGTTTCAATTTTACAACTTTTGAATCAGTTAAAAGTTAGATATGGCTAGATTTAGATAAATTTAGTCCACATATTTAAATATTATGGATTTACATTGAATGAGCAGTTAAAACAGATATTTAATCATAGTAAACAGTTAATAAAGCAATAAAATCTGAGTTTGAATCAACATGTCGCGGATATATATATATATATATATATATATATATATATATATATATATATATATATATATATATATATATATATATTAAAGAGAGAGAAAGTCATGGGTCGATGATCCGATCATAACTAGTTGGTGAAATGGACAGAGTTTTCTTTTTTTTTTCTTTTTATTTTGGCTGATGGGGGTGTCTATTAATTATAGACCAAATTATCTTTGGGTCTACCCGCGGCAGTCGCTGGTCTACCTGCGGATGACCGAGTGGGCCCAAGCCCCGTGGATCCCGTCGTCTCGAAGTATATGCACTCTAGCCAATGCGTTGTCTACTCGAACCTTTATAACTTTCAATCCGGGAGTCCGATGGAGGCATGCCATACCATTCTAGAAAGATCTTTCCAAGAGCTACTCAATGAGATAAGGCTTTCCCCTTTTCGAATCTGGGAAGATGGGTCCATGACCGAAATGGCATTTTCGGGTCTTCGTAGGCAGTCCATTGAGCTATTTTGCGTAGTTTGCGCTCGATAGTTCTGCAATGGCTCTTTGTGACCATATTTGCAACTGTATTAGTTTTTTTGAAGTTAACTTGTCAAAATAAACGTTTTTCCCTTTCGGGGGTTGTCTTCAAGGTTGACGGGGATTTTAGCTGTCTTTCGGGGTTATCTCCAGGGTTTGATTGCTGCCAACTTTTCTTTTCCTTAGGGTTAATCTTCAAGGTTGATTTGATTTTCCACGGGGATATCTCTGTGGTTAGATTTGATGTTTTGGTCTTCCAGTGTTATCTCTGGAGTGTGAAAAAGAAGATTTTGCCCTCCTGCATATATAGTTAGTAATAGGAGAACGAAATTTTGAGTCTCTACTATTGGGTAAAATCTAGTTACGCACAATCACTCAAGTATACGTGGTCAACAAGTAATAAAGTGTAAGTTGAGTATCGTTCCCACGAGAAATTATTAATACAAATTACTAAATATTAACTCTTAATTAAACTAATTTTATTTAAAAATCAATTTAAGATTATGAATTAAATTATTTAATTACACTAATTCTAATTACCACTAATTAAAAATTAGATTATGAAGATTTAAGATCACAACTTCACTTATTGCTTTACTTAAATTAATACACTTCTTATCAATTATGCTCACTATGCTGATTGTTAATCAAGAACACATAAATAAATATGACCATCTCTCAATGCATCATACTCAAATCAACTTAAATCTACAGATGATAGAATTAAGAAGAACACCCTAATTAACTAATTCACTACATCTCTATGTGAATTATAATTAATTAAAGAGGATTTTAAGCACAAGTTCTTTATCTGATTACATGCGATGTATAGGTATATCTCTATCCTAGACATAAATTATGTATTCCAACGCCATGTATAAAATATAATCACATGCTATTATGATCATATCTAAATCTATACTTCATCTCTCGAGTTCATATAGATTATTACGGTAATTGTTAGCTAAACAATTAAGTAATTCATCACAAATCATAATAGACAATCCAAGAATAATCACAATAATTAATAGAGAAACATACTAAAATAAACTATGCAATAAGTTTCATTGTAATCTTTAACAAAAGATTTAGTTCATGATTAATGAATTAAAACCAAGAATCCACAATTGAATAACATTGAAAGACAAAAATAAGAGTAGAGTGAAGAATAAATATGTTGTCAGCAAATCTCCATCTTCCTCAAGCTCCTACTCTTGATCTTCAATGGTCTCCAAGTCGTTTCAATCTCCAAAACTCATAAGAACTAGGGTTTTGTTCCTAATCTACTCTACTCTAATCTAATGGAATCCTCCTCTTTCTCTAATCCTTTCAATTCTCCTACTTTTATATTTCTCTTTCATATGTCTTTTAGTCCTCCGGGAAGTCCTTGATCAATTAGCTCGAACCAATCATTCTTCAACTCAAATTCTGATTTTTTTCCTGACACCCGGGTCCCGGCGGGGGTTCCTTCTGTTTTTGCCTTTGTACCCCCGCCCCAGCGAAGGTTTTATATGTATAATGTCCGCCCCCGCGGGGGTCCTTTTATGGAAATTTTCTGCTCTGACGTCTTTTGGGAAAATGGTCATAACTTCTTCGTTTGAACTCCGATTTCGATTATTCAAGATGTTACGGAAAGAGGAGACGTAGATCTACAACTTTAATTCTTTAAGTATTTCGAAATAAGGGCTGGAGCAATGTTGAAATTGGCTCTGAAGTGGTTGATATGTAAATGGCAAGCTAAAAATACGAATCTAGCAACCCCAAACGTCGATCCAAGTAACTCTTGTCCCAATTCTTACAAAACAACATAAAACATGCATGAATAGACACAAACCCTTAAAAACATCCAAAATATTAAGCTCAAATGCACTCAATTAATGGGTATAAAACTCACTGATCAAATACCCCCAAACTTAAACTTTTGCTTGTCCTCAAGGAAAAAAACAAAAGAACTAAAAATAAACAACCTAACTCAATTAAATGAATGCATATGCATGATCTACTTCCTAATATACCTATGAACCCAGTAATAAATCAGTATGATATATAACAACAGGTCTCAAAGATACCAATGATACTAAAACAATATATCCAATCAAGTCAAAGTCCATAACTCTAACCAGTTAGTCAATCCAAACCTGTCATCACCCATGTTATGCATGTGTGCTTGTTAACCATTCTAAACAACCACAGTTCAAGAAATTCACATAAGAAACTTCTTAGAAGGAAAATTTCAGTTCCAATTCAATTACTTTTGTGATCATGACAACCCCGGTTAAAATTAAGCAATTACCAAGTCTAAGGGTAAATACAAGATTTATTTCTACTTTTATTCAATCACGAGGGCATTTTTGATCTTTCTAGTGTTTTATTCATTTTTTTTATTTTTCTCATGGTTATGCAATGTCTTATTCCCTTAGGCTTTTCAATGCTACCTTAACGAGCTTTCGACCAACGACTCCCAAGCCATTAAAACCTTATATAGGGCACTAGGTGTAAAGACAATCCCCTCGGGCCACATAACTAGACAAACATGCCACAATGTTTATTTATTCTTTTTTTTTTTCTGGATTTTCTATTTTTTTCATCATTTTTCTCTTTTTTTTTGTAATATCTATACCCCATAGATTCCCCCAAACGCAAGCTTTTACTTCATTCTAACCTTTACTGTTAGTTCACTAATTTTCTTAAAATTTAACCAAGATTTTCCCCCAAAAATAAAATTATGAAACCCTTTAACCAAGTGGATTAAAACATTTAAACTCTAAGTGCTAACCGGTTACATAAGTTTTAGACAGGCTCAGATTATCATCATGATTAAAATTAGAACTCATCATCAATTATCAACACTGTTCAAGTTAACAAACAAAGCCAATCTTATCATAGGCCAAGCTAAATTCAAACCAATCCATTACCTAGATTCATGCAAACATTCAATATGAAAACACTCAATACAAAAGATTTTTTTAATTGAAACATGCCTACAATATGCAAAAATAAACATACTAAACAATGCAATGTATGTGAACTAAACAATTATGTAATAAAATATGATCCACCCCCAAACTCAAAGTGAACAATGTCCTCATTAATTGTTTAACTAAAAAGAATTGAAGAGCTAATAACTTCCCTGATTTGTTAAGCTTATGATGGTGGTGGTGGTGGTTGTGGAACAAAGACTGAAAACTCCTCCACATCGGGATCTAAAGGAGGATATTGTGGCATGGGCTCAGGTTGGTGGCTTCCCTTTCCATAATCTTTTACTTATTTATTGAGCCACCAATACCTGCAATGAAGAGAGACAACATGGATTAGAATAGCACTTTGGATTTATAAGAGAACTTAATAAGCAAAGTAATTCCTATCTACTAAATAAACTAGTAAATCATATAAATATAAAAATTTATGGGTTGCCGCCCAGTTACGCTTGAATTACAGTCTTTTGGCCTGACTTTATTTGGTCAACGCTATCCAATTCCTCTTCGATAGTTGAGGAACCCTCCATCCATCGGAAGTAATGTAACATTGAACAAGTTCCCCCAAGTGATAACCATTGCATTAAAGTCACCTAACATGCTTTGTTTAGATAAGATCACATATAAGAACGTGCAACATCTAGGTGTTTTCTCCATTGTGTCCGCGAATAGATTCTGGCATTGAGGCACTTTTCCAACACAACTGGTTCTTCATCTTTCTCATCTCACTCTTCGCACCACGACTTCGAAGTTGTACTCGCTCTTACGTGACCAGGAGCTTTGCCGACTACATGACTACTAATCGGACAAGGTTTTGCAAATCTAATTGGATCCTTGAACTTTGGTGGAGAAGACATTTGGGGCATAAATGACATTTGATCATCCTCGTTGGTACTCATAGTTAGTTCTTCACCAACCTTATTTTCATTATCCCTAATTGTCACCTCTTTTTCAACATCTCGTGTCTCATCCAGTTGTAGATTTGGTTTGAGCACTTCATCAATCTCAGAATCCATGTCATAACACCAATTATATTGAGGACAATTGTTCAAGGCTTTGAAAATTTGATCTATCTTATTCTAAAGATTCTGAATTGACTGAATTGACCGTTCTTGATTAATCCTCATCTCCTCATTTGATGCTACGAACTTGGACAACAATTTTACCACCCCTGAATTATCTGTCTCAATTTTGGAATCCATCTGTCTATAAAGATTTTGGGTTGATAACTCTTAACTCATCATCATCTCTTCCTGGTCTGCTACGATCTTTGACATGAATTTCTTCAACTCTGAATTTTCTTCTTGTTGCATTGAAGGTGGATGTGAGAATTTCGGTGTGCATGTTGGATTTGGAGCGTATTATTGATTTTCATAATTATAGCTCCCTGAAGAATCCGGGTGATACCCCCAAACCTGATGATAATTCGGGTGATTATAATCCGCATACTCGTTGAGGTAGTTATCATTGTACTGTACCGGCCAAAGATTGATGTTGCATTGATTATTCGGGTGATTACCAGCACAATAGTTGTAAGTAACTGCTATCCTTCGAATACGTTGGACTGCAACAACGTCCAACCTCCTCGAAAGTGTCTCAAGCTATGCTGATAATGCAAAAATTCTATTGAGTCCATCAATCCTTGTGTCCCTTGGTTGAGTCATACTCGAATATATCCTTTGATAATTGCATTCAACCATGGTACCTGAAAAGAGAGAAAAATAGGAAGGTAATAAAATAAATTTAAAAAAATATTTAAATTAAGACTAATTTGATTGAAGCTAATATTGGCAAAAAAATATGAAACTAATTCCCCGACAACGGTGCCAAAAACTTGTTGGGTAAAATCTAGTTACGCACAATCATGCAAGTATACGTGGTCAACAAGTAATAAAGTGTAAGTAGAGTGTCGTTCCCACGAGGAATTATTAATACAAATTACCAAATACTAACTCTTAATCAAACTAATTTTATTTAAACAATCAATTTAAGATTATGAATTAAATTATTTAATTACACTAATTCTAATTACCACCAATTAAAAACCAGATTATGAAGATTTAAGATCACAACTTCACTTATTGCTTTACTTAATATATATACACTTCTTATCGATTATGCTCACTATGCTGATTGTTAATCAAGAACACATAAATAAATATGACCATCTCTCAATGCATCATACTCAAATCAACTTAAATCCACAAATGATAGAATTAAGAAGAACACCCTAATTAACTAATTCACTATATCTCTATGTGAATTATAATTAATTAAAGAGGATTTTAAGCACAAGTTCTTTATCTGATTACATGCGATGTATAGGTATATCTCTATCCTAGACATAAATTATGTATTCCAATGCCATGTATAAAATACAATCACATGCTATTATGATCATATCTAAATCTATACTTCATCTCTCGAGTTCATATAGATTATTACGGTAATTGTTAGCTAGACTATTAAGTAATTCATCACAAATCATAATAGACAATCCAAGAATAATCACAATAATTAATAGAGAAACATACTAAAATAAACTATACAATAAGTTTCATCGTAATCTTTAACAAAAGATTTAGTTCATGATTAATGAATTAAAACCAAGAATCCACAATTGAATAACATTGAAAGACAAAAATAAGAGTAGAGTGAAGAATAAATATGTTGTCAGCAAATCTCTATCTTCCTCAAGCTCCTGCTCTTGATCTTCAATGGTCTCCAAGTCGTTTCAATCTCCAAAACTCATAAGAACTAGGGTTTTGTTCCTAATCTACTCTACTCTAATCTAATGGAATCCTCCTCTTTCTCTAATCCTTTCAATTCTCCTACTTTTATATTTCTCTTTCATATGTCTTTAGTCCTTCTGGAAGTCCTTGATCAATCAGCTCGAACCAATCATTCTTTAACTCAAATTCTAATTTTTTTTCCCGACACCCCCGCCCCGGCGGGATTTTTTTTACTAATAAGGTCCGCCCCGGCGGGGGTTCCTTCTATTTTTGCCTTAGTACCCCCGCCCCTGCGGGTGTTTTGTATATATAATGTCCGCCCCCGCAGGGGTCCTTTTATAGAAATTTTCTACCCTGACGTCCTTTGGAAAAATGATAATAACTTCTTCATCTGAACTCCGATTTTGATGATGCAAGATGGTCTGAAAAGAGGAGACGTAGATCTATAACTTTAATTCTCTGCGTTTTTCGAAATAAGGGCTGTAGCAATGTTAAAATTGGCTCTAAAGTGGCTGTTATGTAAATGGCAAGCCGAAATTGTGAATCTAGCAACCTCAAACGTCGATCCAAGTAACTTTTGTCCCAATTCCTACAAAATAATATAAAACATGCATGAATAGACACAAACCCTTAAAAACTTTCAAAATATTAAGCTCAAATGCACTCAATTAATGGGTATAAAATCCACTCATCATCTACAGTTTGTTAGTACATTTGATGACTACATATGGCCATGTGAAAACATAAAAAAGAAAACAAATATATTTTCTTAAAAATAAAAGGTATTTTCAACAGAAATTTCGTGGGAAATAACTTATTTCCTGCGGAATTTCTTTCAAAAATAACAGAATATTTCTGACAAATTTTTCGAAGGACTTATCCCCGACCAAATTTATTACGACTGAATTATCGACGGAATATCTCGTCTAAAATAAAATTATTTCATGGAATAAGTTTATTTCCGAAGGAATATTTCTTCGGAATTAAGCCTTTTTCTTGTAATTAAAGAGATGTTATTAGACATTCTTTTCTCCACTACACCTCCCCATAGACGTTACCGCCATTTACTCGGTGAAGCCAGAAATAGACAACATGTCATACAAGCTGGAGATAAATCCCTTTTACGCCAGACAGAATTACGATTATCCTGCAGGCTGATTTACAAAAAATTCACAGGCAAAGAAACGAGAGAATTACCCAAAACCCAGAGAAACTTCTCTAATGCTTAAATTATTAGTATAAAAAAATCTCACCATAATTCAACCCACAAGTCGGGTTTTATAGCTAAAATGTTTCCTATAACTATGGTTATAAGCTCCTAGTAGGTAACAAACTCCTAACAATTATACTGTAATTAATTACATAATAATAGAACAGATTCACTTCTAAAAATATTCAAAACTATTATAAAATAACGATACATGACTAAAAATTAGAATAGCTAAAAAAAATCTTGAAGCCAGACCCAAAAAAAACTCATAAGGAAATCTGATCCCAACTCCTGAAGAGATTTCCCGAAGCTGAACTCTCGAAGTCAAGTCAACTGAGCTAAACTTCCGACCACGAAGACATCAATGCCTGTCATTCTTGTGCCTATCCGCTGCTATCCGATAACTTAGTATCATCAGACTCTGATCCTCCTGCATCAGCCAACCCGGGGTTAGAAATAACTCGTCCTCGTGTTCACAACAATATTGTCATCGAACTTTATTCATACTTTCCACCACATCAATATCCCTTTCTTAGAAAAGATTCGTCCTCTAATTTTAAAGAAAACGAGTATCAAACACCAAGAATGAATCTTAAACCTTCACGGGATCAAAACTTCATGAATTTTCTTCTTAAAGAATAATCCTGAAAACAAGTGAGAAATTACCAACATATACAGTGAGTGGTTACAAGAACATGAACTTTGGGTGAGTCATGGTAAAACTGAGTGGTTACAACAAGGGGATAGAAACACACAAAAATTTCATGCCACTGTTCTATCTAATCACATATCTTATAAAATTTTAGCTCTAAAATATGATTTAGGGAATTGGGTTCAAAACAACCTTCAGATTTTGTAACGTCCCCAATATCAGGACAATCTTCATTCCCGATCTTGTGCGTTAGATACTATTTCATTCTTAACTTGTCAAACTTTTATTGTCAATACCTTGATAAACTTTGACTATTTAAAAATTTCTTAACTTTACTTGATATCCATAATCGTAACCTTTACGTTTCATCTCAGTTCCCAACATCATTTATAATATGATTTATCTCAATTATTACTTTTGGGTATACAAAATTCAACGTTCAAAGTTTAATTATTCATCAATTCATTCTCCATTATAATTCAGTATCCTAATGAATTTCATAACAACTTGAATTACCAAAACTACATACAAAATCAATAACTTAAATTAATGCATGTATAATATCTGTATTATACAATTTTTCTTTATTATAATAAAATAATTACACAACTCAACATCAAAACGAACTTCTTTTGTTCGAAGTTTCTAAGTCTACTACAACTCATATCATTTTATTTTCAATAAGCTATTACGATCTAATATAAAATACATCATAATAATATTAAACGCTTGTTTCCCACGCAAACACCGTTTCCATACGGCTGCATTCACTTGATAAATATGTCTTTAACTGCAAATAAGATTTATTTACAGGAATGAGTACAATGGCTCATCAATTCTCCAACAGTTTATACATTTCATGTTTCACGTAACAATTATGTTCTGTAATCTATTCAATGATATTTTATACATTTTAATGACATATATTTCATTTCATAATTTAGTATGAATGTAATATTATGTAATAATATTAGTTTTTGATGATGTTATTAAATGTCTGAGAACCTGGGATTTAGAGTGTGACATATTGTAATAAGTAGTAATTACACTTATGTCATTATTGTTATATTAGATAAGAAGTATCGTGGAACACAATATTCAAGGTTAAAGGTATTCAAATTTGAGGGTATCATAGAGCTTGTCAAGTCTGGTAGAAGAATGAAAATGAGGAGTGTGACGCCCCCAAAATAGGTCCAATCTAACCAACCTATTCTAAGTCGCCAACTACATGGTACAGAAACAACTACAACTTCATTAATACAATTGTCGTGCAAAATACGATAACACATAATGTGACGCCCCCAAAATAGGTCCAATCCAACCAACCTATTCTGAGTCGCCAAATATATGGTACAGAAACAACTACAACTTTATTAATACAATTGTCGTGCAAAATGCGACAACACATAAACTGTGAGTTTAAATACAAATATTGTCTTCTAGACAATATTCACACTCAAATAAGTCCTCATTACAATTATTGATACACTATTTTACAAAATAGTGAGGACTACTAAAACAACTGTCTTGAACCATTACTCCACACCCCGACTAGTTCCCGCTACATTCTCGCCTCCTGAGAAGAAAATGGAACAACAAGGAAAAGGGTGAGCTAAACTAGCCCAGTAAAGAACATTATGACTAAGATAATATAGAACAAATTATCGTTAGTCCTCAACATGGAAAAATCTAATAGAATACAATAGACAACCAGTTTTAAATCAATCTTCGCAGCGAAAATAATAATTCATATATTAGAAGAGTTAAGTAGAGAATGCAAACTATTATCTTCTATACATGAATTTAAAAGTTCATCGTCGATATTTTATCCCTGTAACATCAATCAATATATATCTGGAATCAAATATTCATCTTTGCACTACAGGCCAAAGATATTCATCAGTTGGTCATGTTCATCTAAACAGCTGTTCATCTTTGCACTACGGGCCAAAGATATTAATCAGTCAGTCATGTTCATCTCAACACCTGTTCATCTTTGCACTACGGGCCAAAGATATTCATCAAGAAATCATTCATCTTTGCACTACAGGCCAAAGATATTCAGTAATATCATCATTTAGGATCGAGGATGATGAAAAAAATATTTTAAAGAAAACGAATCCAGTGAAGCAAAAGAAAAAATATTAAGGATTCGTACTTTGAACAATTTTCATTCAAAAATGCTTCATAAATAACCAGAGTGGAGTAAAATTTAAGAATGAAGACCAAAACATAGATCCAATCAAAGATAAGAACTATAACAGACAATCTTGGACATAGAAAATAAAATTTAATTTTTCTGTGAATAGTGTCGTATTCGTGAATAGTGTCGTATACGTGAATAGTGCCGTATACGTGAATAGTAACTCCGACACCAAAAGATAGAAATTTCACAAAGAATATCATCATGCTTTGTGAATAGTACTCATGAATAGTAACTTATAAATAGTAACTCGTGAATAGTAACTCATGAATAGTAGTAACTCATGAATAGTAACCCCTACATGAAAAGTTCTAAATTTGATAAAAAGTTTCAACCAATATTTCAGTATAATGATATTGAAGAAATAATATCATTTGAGAAGAAAATAACACCCCTTACCTCAGAAAGAATAGTACTTCTGACTGGAATACTAGATATAGTGTTGAAAGAGCTTGCACCGTATAGCAATACTCAAAGTACTAAAATACTCACAAATACGCTCGATATTATAGAGAGAGAAAGAGAGAGAAATCTATAGTTTCTGGTGTGATTTTCAATTATAACTTAAGCACCCTATTTATAGGAAATTACTTAGAACACCAAAGCAGAAAATTTAATAAAATATTATTTTATTTAAATTTTTGTCAAGCCCACCTCTTGAATCTGCACTCAACATTTAAATCACATGGGGACACTCACCAAAAACGTTTTTCTTAAATAAAACAATTAAAACTTTCAAAAATCAATTATTTCGGAACTTCGGAACTTCAATAATTCATAATAAATAGCCTTTTTATCAGAAAATTCGAATCTCGCGTCTTTTTATAGGAAATTCAATTCTCTGCAACTTTGCAGAAGAAATATTTTCCAAATTCCAAGCAGAAATTGACCAAAATCCATAAACGGGTGATTTTACAGGCTATAATCAAATTTCAGTTAAGAAATGGGTCCACCAACATGTTTAACATGTTTTTAGTATTTATTGCAACAAAAATATTCCTCCTCCTCATTTACTCATATATACCACATTCATTGTAAAAATATCATCATTATTATATTATAATAATATAATAAAATATTATTTTATCAGAAAAGATAAAATATCAATTTTCAACAATTGTTACTTTAAAAATTTTCTCCATCTATATCCACATAAAATAAATATTTTTCTCATCATATAAATTAATAATTAATTATTCACAAATAATATTACATAATCACAATACTGACAACCAGACAGTTCTCAGGAAAGAGGTGGCTTTCCAATAAGGATCTCTCCTTACTGGCGCACAATTAGATGACCAAACCTCTCCTTAGACAGAATTTTCTAGACATTGCCAATAATATTATCTAATAATATTATTCAGATAATATGAATTATTGCTTCGATAATAGAAAATACTGTGTAGTGACAATTATTGAAACAACAGTAATGTAAAATATCAACGCAGCAATTATTGAATCAATAAAATAAAATACTGAACAGTAATTACTGTAACAATTATTGAGTAGTGCCTTCTTACGTAAGAATCAATAATTGGTGCAATATTGTGTGCTACTGTGCGACAACGCGTATTACTGTTTTTTAACCACCGGGTATTCCAACAGTGTTAACGGTAACAACTACGCCGTTATTTATAAACAACTTATACTTGTCATTTTCTTCATCCAATCGCTTTCCGTTATGGGGCCCACAAAAAACTGCGCCGTCGTACGAATATTCCCCGAAAATAAGAATATTCCACGACCAAACGAATATTCTCCGATAATAATGAGTATTTTATAACCACTTGCTTATTTAAAATATTCGCGCATTTTACTCATAACTAACCACATTAATCAATTCAACCCTTACTATTTCAAAATAATAAATAGAGGAAATTCCATTTTATAAAAAAAAATCGGGGTCTTACAAGGAGCCTTGCAAATTATAGAACCCGAGATGTTTGACACTCATCATAAGTTCACATAGAAGATCAGATTACGATTGTGTCTAATAACTATTTGGGCAATTTGACACTCCCACATGGCCGGTGAAGCAACAATCTGATGTGACCTGTCAAAGCCAAAAGCAAGGGGGTGTTTGTTTAGAACTTTATGTATCTGAATAAGTCAATATATGAGCGAATAAGTTATTTAGAGTGCTTGTTTATAAATTTTGAAATCTAAATGAGACTGAATAGATTTGACTGATTCTTTTAAAAAAAATTGGTTGACTTGGTTGAGTAGGGGAATTCCAAGTGTTCCAAGGCTGGTGAAAGTTCGAATTGCTCACAAGCGCAATGATGATGAAGATGCAAAGGAAGAAATATATTCCCATGTTATAATTGTAGAGATCCCAAAAGAAGGTCTCAAGGGACTAGGCACACAGATCATTGAAGAAGATGACTGATTCACAGAATCCTATATATATATTAAATATTTTATTTACTATATTGCTATAGATATGGCAGTCCCATACTATCATAATTAATGGAGATGATGAATAATGCGAGAAAAATCACAAAGGAGAGTAAGATGTAGTGCAATTGCTCGTAAATTGTAAAGCAACTAAGTGAAATTAATGTAATTTTAGTACTTTTATTATTATGTTGAAACATTTGTTTAACTCATTACATTTTCTATTTTCTATGAAACTTGGGTTAAAATTGTTTGAATTACTTAATATTGTGTTTGATAATTTGTTTGAATTATTTATTTTTATCTGTTGTATAACGAATATTGTATTTAATTTTTTTTAGTACGTCCAGACAAAATTATATAATTGTTCAGCATAGTTTAGAGGTGTAAAATAGTAAAAGATTGTTATTCAGATGTTTCAAGAATATCAATTATCAAACATTTTTTTCATTCAGTATTCACCTCCATTCAGCTCATTCATCAGATTGCTTAAGTATTCAGAACTGTTTCATTCATTTTTATCAAACAACCCCTAATTTGACAGATTCTCCCTGAATGTCAACATCATATATCTTTTAGGATTAAAACATTAATGTTCATCGGCATGTCTCCAACGGACGAGCTGGTCTATAAAAAGTTAAAGAGATTCAAGTCAGCAGTACGAATCAAGAACCGAAGGAGTATTTTTTTTAAAATTAATATAAATTTGTATAAATTTAACCAACATTTTAGTTAAAATACTTTTTAATTAATTTGTAATTATTTTTATTTTAAAATTTTACATATTTTGTTGATCTTAAAATTTTGAAATTATGAATATTAATAAAAATAAATTAAAGAGATGTTATTATTTTAGAATGAAAGGAGTATTAAAATGGCGCTACTATAAACTAAAACTTTCTAGCACTAGCTTAGATATTTGTTTTCACAATTTTCTTCTGTAGTATTCTAATGTATCTCTATGGCTTTTTAAATAATTATTTTTTAGAAATCAACTCCATTATAATTATATGTTTATTTTGATGTATAAACAAGTATAAATTATAGTTTAAAATATATTATTATTAACAAGGGTATAATAGTCCAAATAATATTTTTTTATCCAATCCTTTAGTTAATCATGGGAAAAACAAACATAACATAAGATTATTTTAAGTTATCTCGTGAATAATCCCATAAAAACAAACATGTGACTAAGACTATTTAATCATATGATTAATAATCTTGGAATTATAATCTCATGAATTATAATTAAGATATTATAATCCTTGCAACCAAACATTATAACCTAGCTAGTTTCTTAAAATTTATGGATTTCTATTGTATTATTAAGTTTGAAATGGACGGAAAAGAAAATGACAATAAACTTAAAATTATGTGCAATATTGAGTTTTTTAATGAATGGAAAGAAAAAGAAATAGACAATAAATTTGATCACTTTTCCTACCAAAAATTTTTCATAAAAAATAGTGTAATTTGGATGAAAAACTAAAAGGGTGTTTGTGATAACTATATAATTAGTCAAACCTACTTCTAATCAGTTTTAAAAAGTTTATTAAGGTAATGTTAACGCCAAGATTCGTTTACGCGTCTCAATCATCAAAGTGCGTCAAATCCAGCATAAAAACGAAGTCACACGGAGAAACTGAATAAGTACAGGTTGAATAAGGTTTAACAATGGAATAAGGTTTAATAATGGAGACTTAATACTCTAGTGCTGTAAAATAAAGTTGTACTTGATAATGAGAGTGTAGCCTTGTATTTATTGCGATCACATTACCTTCTTCAAGCCCTTCCCCATATAGGAATATGATTCCTCATAAGGTAAGATAACTTAATGGGATTATAGTCAATCTTTTTAAGGAAAAGAAAACGGATTGTATCTTGACTCTTTCCTTAGAAGTTGGAAATCAAATGTAATTAGGAATCTTTGATTCCTTAAAATACTCAACTGCCAAAATAGATTCTTACGCAGGGTAAAATTTCCCCATCATGCACTATGGCCCACCGTATCATCCGGGCCTAAATATTCACACCCCAACATGCAGTATTTGGTAATTATTAATTTTTTTTTGACAAAAGCAAAAGGATTTCATTAACAGAACCAACATCCAAAATGCATGGATATTGACCCCAAAAAAAATACACCGAGCAACTAAGCTACGAGCATATTGAACTACATTTTTACTGGGTAAAATGCATGGGTTTCTCCTGAACTTTAGGTGATTTTGGTATTTTACCCTTTTCTTTTGGTCAACACAAATCAAGTCCCTTTTTATTCGAAAATTTGGATACTGTGCCCCAAGGTGCCACATGTGCTTTGACTTGCCTACGTGGCACATGTGACACCGCTTACGTGTACATTTTTGACATGTGGAACCAATTACATGTACATTTACCAAAAAACACGATCTCCCCAAGAATCGAACTCAAAATCTCAAGTTTGAGAATTTGGTCACAAGACCACCTCAACACCACAAACCTATTTATTAGATTTTCTCACAAATCAATTTTTATACCAAATCAATTCATTTGCCCAAAAAATATTAAAACCCAAACGTACCTATTAATTTAAAAGAACATTAACAACGAAATCCATTGACAACATTGCAAAAACTGCAATCTCTACACTGAAAACCCTAGTTTCCTTCGTCACATGAAATCTCCAATTCAAGCACCATGATTAAATCTGCAACACCAGAACCCACAAGATCCCCATCGTCTCCCTCGTCGATCGTAAACATTTAATTGACTATCTCCATGGCAAAGTCTCCTCCGACGCAATCGAATTCATCGCCCCTCAAAACCTTATTAAATTTTCCTCTTCTTTCGATGAGTACCGGCCTGAAGATTCTAATTTACCCCCTACAGTCAACTAAATCGACATTAACAATCAAAATTATGGGGCTAGGGTTCTTAAAAATCCAATCTTGAGGCTTAAAGCCATTGAAAGGCCGTTAAATGATCGTGAATCGTTGTTAGAGTGTAGAAATAGGGATTTGTATAGTGTTCTTGTGGCGGCGACAAAGCGGAATGAGGAGAGAAAAAGAATAGAGTCGCAACAAAGAAAAGATGGACTAGTGGCGAAGAATCGAATAGAGAAAGGATATACTTGGATATGATTTATCAGGTTTTGATGATGCACCAAACCCTAAAATGTACTTGAAAGGGAGCAAAATTGGGGAGGGAGTGCCGATAATTTTGGTGCCAAATTCATTTCAAACATTGATTAGTATTTATAATGTGAAAGAGTTTGAGATACTATCAATTGATTGGAATATTATTGTAAGACCCCAACTTATTATAAATAAAATCAAATTTTCTCTAATTATTATTGTGAATAATAAGGTATTAATTTGATATAATTCTCTGGTTATGGGTGAAATATGCAAATTTTGCAAAATAAGCAAGTGGTTATAAAATAATCATTGTTGTCGGGGAATATTCGTTTGGTCATGGAATATTCTTATTGTCGGGGAATATTTGTACGATGGTGCAGTCATTTATGGGCCCCATAACAGAATAACTGTCGGATGAAGAAAATGACAAGTTTGAGTTGTTATAAATAATGACGTAGTTATTACCGTTAACACTGTTGGAATACCCGGTGGTTAAAATACAATAATACGCGTGGATGCACAGTATTGATGAATTATTGATCCTTACGTAAGAAGGCACTACTCAATAATTGTTACAATAGTTACTGTTTAATATTTTATTTTATTAATTCAATAACTGCTGCATTAATATTTATATTATTGTTATTTCAATAATTGTCACTGCACAGTATTTCCCATTATCAGATCAATAATTCATATTATTTGAATAATATTATTAGATAGCATTATTGGCAATGTCTTGAAAGTTCTGTCAAGGAGAGGTTTGGTCACCTAATTGCGCGCCAGTAAGGAGAAATTCTTATTGGAAAGCCCCCTCTTTCCTAGGAACTGTCTGGTTGTCATAAATGTGATTCTGTAATATTATTTGTGAATAATTAATTATTGATTCATATGATAAGAAAATATTTATTTTATGTGGATATAAATGTTGGATATATTTATTGTGGTTAAAAATGAAAGAGTTAATGTTGAGGTGTTTTATCAGTATTTTTGTCGGAATGAAGGTATTAAAAATTAAACCAGTATTTTTGAGATATATTGCGTGAGTTATAATTTTTAATCCGACCGTTGGATCGTTGTGATTTTTGGATATGTTATACATATATAAGTTGAGTATATGTCCACAAATTTTGAACTGTTAAAAAAGAACGTATGATTTGTTATAAATTTTAAGAGATGACTGATTCGAAAATTAGGTTTATAAATGATTTTGGTGGAAAATTCTTGAATTGAGTGGGCCCCACTTGTGGTTGGTGAAGAAATGTGCTGAATTTTATTTCAAATGTGGTGGGTGGCAATAGTAGCAGGTAAAGCCATCAGGTTGCAGGTCAAGCCTGCTTCGGCGTGCTAACATTTTCCTATAAATAGAGGGCTAAGTTAGAATTGAAAATCACACCAGAAATAAGTTTTCTCTCTTTCTCTCTCTAGATTATTGAGTGTATTTTGTGAGTATTTAGATACTTTGTGAGTTTCTATTCATCAGTGCAAGTTTCCTTCAGCCTTATACCGATATTCCGATCATAAGTACTGATATTTTGAGGTAAGGAATGTTATTTTCTTCATATATGATATTATTTCTTCAATATCATTGTGCCGAAGTATTGATCTAAATTTTTTTTTTATCAAATTTGGAACTTTTTGTGTCGGGGTTACTATTCACGAATACGACACTATTCACCGAAAAATAAAATTTTCTTCTTTTTGTCTAAGATGTCTATTATGGTTACTATCTTTGATTGTATCCATGTTTTGATCTTTATTCTTGAATTTTGCTTCAAAATTAGTTATTATGGAGTATTATTGATCTTGGATAAACTGTTATATGAATCCCTACTATTTGTCATTCTGTCTCACTGGATTCGTTTTCTTTAAAATATTTTTCATCATCCTCAGTCCTAAATGATGATATTACTGAATATATTTGGCCTGTAGTACAAAGATGAATGATTAACTGATGAATATCTTTGGCCCGTAGTGCAAAGATGAACAAGTGTTGAGATGATCATGACCAACTGGTGATACAAATGAATATCTTTGGCCTGTAGTGCAAAGATGAATAATTGATTAAAGATGTATACTGATTGTTGTTACAAGGATAAAATATTGACGATGAACTTTTAAATCTTAGAAGATTGTAGAACTCATTCTCTACTCGACTCTTCTAATGGATTGTTGTTTCCGCTGCAGTTGTTGATCTAAAACTCGTTGTCTATTATATTTTATCAGATTTTTCTCTGTTGAACACTAATGATAATTTGTTGTTTATTATCTTAGTCATAATATTCTTTAATGGGCTAATTAAGCTCACTCTTTTCCTTTTTGTTCCATTTTTTTTCTCAGGTGGTGAGAACATATCAGGATCTAGTCGGGGTATGGAGTGATGGTTCTAGAAAGATGTTTTAATAGTCCTCCCTATTTCTCTAAAATAGTGTTTGAATAATTGTAATGAGAACTTAATTGAGTGTGGATATTGTCTAGAAGACAATATTTGTATTTAAACTCACAGTATGTGTTGTCGTATTTTGCACGACAATTGTATTATTGAAGTTGTAATTTGCTTTTTGTACCATGTATTTGGCGACTCAGAATGGGTGTTGTATACCTATTTTGGGGGCGTCACAAGTATGATGATTTACCCATTATATATGATAATCCCAGTTCATGAGTTTGAGAATTAAGATATGGGATGTGAAGAATTACATAGTGCCATTTCAAGGGAATGGGAGAGAGCACCTTGGCTTTTTTAATTATTTTTTTTCCTTCTTTTTTTAATAAAATGATCATTTCTCATTTTTAATTAAATTAATTTGTAAAATTTAAATTTTGTCACAAAATTATATATACTTTTTTAACAAAAATTAATTGATAAAATTAAAATAACATTAACTAAAATTATTTTACATGATCAATTTTAGCTTTCCTGTTAATTTTTTAAAATAATTTTATTAGTTGTTCTAAGTGTAATTTTTAAATTTGTCTAAATAATTTTATTAGTTTTTCTAAGTGTACTTTTTGAATTTGTTTAAATAATTTTATTAGTTTTTCTAAATATTTTTTTTTGAATTTGTTTAAATAATCTTATTGGTTTTTATAAGTGTAATTATTTAATTAGTAATAATATTTATATTTGTTTTTTAATTTTTTAATTTGTGTAAATAATTTTTATTAGTTTTTCTAATTGTAACTTTGTAATTTTTTAGATGTCATTATTTTCTTATACTTTTTAGCATATTTTATTATAAAATATTTTATTTTACTTTCTAATTTTATATACTTAATTGATCTTAAGATTAAAATTTTCTCACTTTTTTCGAATTGATTGATTAAGTATATAACTTATTTGTTGGGTAATTTAAACAGTCCAGTATTTGTTGCTTGGGTGGTCTTGTGGCTAACATTTCAAATATGAAGTTTAGGGATCAAATCCATGAACAAATATTTTAACGAAATTTGAGTTTAAAAAATACACATCAGTAGTGCCACATAGGCAAGTCAGGTGGGACTCGATTTATTTTAAAATTGTTTATAATTATTTTTTTATGATTATTTGTCAAATCTAATAATTAAGTTTGACCAAGTATATTATGAGGGTATTTCTTATGTATCAAACATCCTGTTTATCTTGCTTGACATGGTAAATTTTCGATCCATGGATATTGAACTGGTCAGTGAAACAGCATGGGTTGAAGCTGGGGCGACCCTGGGTGAGCTTTACCATGGGATTTCTGAGAAAAGTAGCACACTTGGATTTCCTGGAGGTATTTGGCCAACTGTGGGTGTTGGTGGACTCATTAGTAGTGGAGGGTATGGGACTTTGAGGAGGAAATATGGTCTTGCTGCTGATAATGTCATTGATGCTCGAATAATTGTTGCTAGTGGAGACATTCTTGATAGAAAGTCAATGGGTAAAGAATTCTTTTGGGCTATTCGAGGAGGTGGTGGTTCTAGTTTTGGAGTTATTCTTTCTTGGAAGATTAAACTAGTTCGTGTTCCAAAAATTGAGACTATCTTTAAAGTTGACAGAACTTTAGAAGAGGATGCAACTCAACTAGTTTATCGATGGCAAAACGTTGCCTCTAAGCTTCACAAGGATCTAGACATCCGAATTTTAGTACAAAGTGTACTAAGCAATTTAAGTATTCATGAAGATAAGAAAACAATACAAATATCATTCATGTCCTTGTTCCTCGGTGGAATAAAGAGACTAGTTCCACTAATGCAAGAAAGCTTTCCCGAGCTAGGGTTAGTGATATCAGATTGTTCTGAAGTAAGTTGGATTGAATCTGTGCTCTTTTTCCCAACTTTGACACAAGGAATATCTCTGGATTCTTTGCTTGATCGAAGTACTATTTGGCCTAAATACTCTTTTAAAGCTAAATCAGATTTTGTGAAAAAACCAATTTCTATTGAAGGGCTTAAACGGATATGGGATATAATGTTTCAATCTAATCCACAAACGACAAATATAATCTTAACTCCGTATGGGGGAAGGATGAGTGAGATTTCTGAGTCAAAACTTCCATTCCCTCATAGAGCTGGAACCTTGTACATGGTTTATATGGGGGTGTTCTTGAATGATGATGACACGACAAAATCCTTGAATTGGATCCAAAGCTTATACAGCTACTTGCGCCCTCATGTTTCCATGAATCCACGAATGGCGTATCTGACTTGAAAATCAGAGAAGAAAATTTTCATTCATATGTTTATGTATCCTTACATGTATATATTTATAGAGATAATAGAGATCCTACAATCAAGTTATTCATCCTACAATCAAGCTATTCCTATAATTAAGTTATTTAACAATTCCTATACTTAAGTTATTCCTATAATTAAGTTACAATAGAGAATCTTGACTATTAATTCAATATCGCAACACTCCCCCTCAAGTTGGTGCATAGATATCACAGATGCCCAACTTGCCCAAAAATTTGAGAACACTCGACTTGAAATAGCTTTGGTGAGAATATCAGCCAATTGATCTTTGGATCGAATCTTAGGCAACTCGACAATTTTCTCATCTAATTTTTCCTTAATGAAGAATCTGTCTACTTCCACATGTTTTGTACGATCATGTTGTACCGGATTATGAGCAATATCATATGCTGCTTTATTATCATAATAAAGCTGAATCGGTTGCCTAGGCAGATATCCCAAATCCCTCAAGAAAAGTCTCAGCCACAATACTTCACATATTCCAAGTGCCATACCCCTGAATTCAGCCTCTGCGCTTGAACGTGCAACAACATTCTGCTTCTTGTTTCTCCATGTAACAAGATTACCACCTACAAAGGTGAAATATCCCGAAGTAGATCATCTGTCATCTATTGCTCCAGTCTAGTCAGCATCACTATATGCATCCACACTTTGACAATCTACATTTTTAGTGAACAAAATGCCCTTTCCAGGAGCAGACTTCAGATACCTTAAAATGCGCACAACTGCATTCATATGTTGTTCTCCAGGATTATGCATAAACTGGCTAACAATACTCAATGCATAGGCAAGATCTGGCCTAGTGTGGGCTAAGTACATCAATCTTCCAACGAGTCTTTGATATCTCCCTTTATCAATAGGGACCTGATTAGTCTCAACACATAAATTCAATCTTTCTTCTACTGGTGTATCAGCGGGTTGACATGCTGACATACCAGTTTCCTGCAACAAATCTAAAGCATATTTTCTTTGAGACAAGAAAATCCCTTTATCAGATCGAGACACTTCGATCCCAAAAAACTATTTCAAGTGACCGAGGTCTTTCATTTCGAATTCGCTTGACAAGTAACGTTGTAGAGCCTTCCTTTCATCAGGGTCATTTCCTGTAACCACCATGTCATCAACATACACAATAAGGGCAGTGATCTTACTATACTGTCTTTTCAAGAATAAGGTGTGGTCTGAATTACTCTGATGGTAGCCAAAGGACCTCATCGACTTCGTGAATCTTCCAAACCATGCTCTTGGAGATTGTTTTAGCCCATACAAAGATTTCTTTAATTTGCACACCTTCCGACAATGCACTTCTGGTATCATGCACCATGGTGGCAAATCCATGTACACTTCTTCAGACAACTTGCCATGCAGAAAGGCGTTTTTCACATCAAATTATTACAATGGCCAATCTAGGCTCACAGCTAGAGACAATAAGACTCGAACTGTGTTGATTTTAGCTACAGGTGCAAATGTATTTGTATAATCAATTCCATAGGTTTGGGTGTACCCTTTTGCCACCAGTCTTACTTTAAAACGTTTAATTGTACCATCTGCTTTGTGTTTCACAGTATAAACCCACCGACATCTAACTGGTTTCTTCCCTGAAGGACGATCAACAAGTTCCCAAGTTTCATTCTTCTGCAAGGATTTTATCTCCTCATTCATAGCAGCTTTCCACCTTGGGTCAGCAAAGGCTTCCTGCACACTGTTAGGAATAGATACAGTAGATAATTGATTTAAAAATGATTTATTTGATTCAGACAAGCGATGGTTAGACACATAATGACTCATGGGATATTTAACTTTACTAAAAAGTTTGGGTCCATATGTGGGTGTGGGGATACCTCTGGTTTGACGCGGTGGTAGTTGTTTTCTTGGTGGTTCAGACACTACAACAGGATCATCCTCAGCAGGTGATTGGTTTGGTGTATCAGTTGCCTGTGGTGCGAGAGATTCAGATGGAGGTTGCTCCATAACTTCATTTTATGGGTCTTCATCACGTTCATCACCACTGTGGTTCAAATTTATACCACTCAAATCCAATTCACCAACATTCTCATTACCAAGTTCAGGGCATTCTGTTTCATTCCCATTCAGATTGTTACCAATTTCAGGGAATTTCGTTTCTATAGAGATCAAAAAATCATAGTCTAGAGCTTGAACTTCTTCCAGGTGCTCCCCTTGAAGTTCAGGCTCAGTGGAAAAATACATCGAGTCTTCATTAAAAACTACATCCATTGTAACAAACATTCATTTGCTTGGAGGATGATAGCATCGGTACCCCTTTTGATAAGTAGCATAACCTAAAAAAACACATCGCAAGGCTCGAGGTGTTAACTTTTTGCGCCGACGCTGATGAAGATGTACAAATGCTACACAACCAAAAATATGAGGAGGTAAGTTTGGAACGACTGGAGCCACAATTGCTTCACTAAGAGCCTGAGATGGTGTCCAAAAATTAATAGTGTTGGAAGGTACTCGGTTGATTAAATATATTGCAGAGGTAAGTGTGTGTCCCCAATTGGATAAAGGCATATGTGCTTCTATTAATGAAGCACAGACAACCTCCAACAAGTGATGATTTTTTCGCTTTGACACCCCATTCTGTTGGGGTGTATCGAAACAAGTAGTTTGATGAATGGTTCCATGGGCTTCCAAGTACCGCTTCAATTCAAAACTCAAATATTCACCTCCATTGTCACGGTGGAGAACATGAACCTGTGCATTGTAGTGACTACAAACCATTTTATGAAATTTTTGGAATAAAAAGTTTACTTCACTTTTGGACTTCATCAAACATACCCAAGTCATCCTGGTACAGTCATCAATAAAAGTAACAAACCAACGCGATCCATCCAAAGTAGCAAATTTAGATGGTCCCCAAACATCAGAATGTATAATCATAAAAGGAACTGGACTTTTATTCAAAATTAATGGAAACGAAGCACGATGGCTTTTTTCAAGTTCACAAACATCACATTTGAAACTAGAAACATCAAATTTTGTAAATACACTAGGAAATAATTTCTTTATGTAACCAAAAGAAGTATGCCCCAGACGTCGATGCCATAACCATATATCAGATTTCCTTTTTTCCTCCTTCGAACCTCCAATCTTTAAAGCTTGACGTAACTTATCTGAACTTTTGGACACCATGTCTAAGTAATACAGCTTCCCTCGCCTAACACCATAAACAATCGTCTGCCTTGTCCGGATGTCCTTAAATACACAAAATTCAGGCCAAAAAATGACAACACAAAATAAGGCAGTGGTTATTTGAGAAACTGACAAAAGATTATAATTCAAAGAGGGAACAACCAAAACAGAATCTAAATTTAAGGTGTTAGTGAGGGACAAAGATCCTTCCCCAATAATCGGAATTGAGGTACCATTGGCAGTAGAAACAGAACTTTGTGAGGAAGGTTTAATAGGTGAAACTTGTCTAGAATCAAATGTCATATGATCCGTAGCACCGGAATCAATTATCCATGCACTATTAGAAACAGGTGTAGAAATATTTAAAACCTTACCACCATTACCTGTTGCTGCTGCCAATGCGAAGAAATTTTCACCGCTATCATCCTCTGTCTTTGTTTCAACAATTGCAGCAGTAGAGGTATTCTTGGAATTCTTCTTCCGGGAATCACAGCTATGATCCCACCATTCTGGATATCCCACAAGTTCATAGCATCGACTTTTTGTATGACCCGTTTGATCACAATGGGTGCATTTGTATGATGATTTGTCGCCACCATTAGCATTCTTAGGATGGATATTCTTCTTTTTGTCTTGCTGGTGTTGAGGAGACTAGTTTTGATTAGACCGGTTCCGAGTCACCATGGCTGAAGCTTCAGAATTTTCTAGTTGTCCGTTCATCACCCCGCGTCGAACATCTTCACGGCGAACTAGGGCATAACACTCTTCTAACTCAGGAATAGGATCTTTCCTCAAGATTTCGCCGCGCACTTTCTCGAAATCACCCTCTAATCCAGCGAGAAAGATATGCACCCTTTGTCGCTAAAGTAATTTCTGATAGGATGCAATATCTGTCTCATCCACCATGACCACCTTATCACGATGATCCAACTCATTGAAGATTTCAGTCAGTTCTCTATAATATATAGAGAGCGGTCTGCCATTTTGTTTGGCAGAGAAAGCCCTTTGGTTCAAGGAAAAAACTTGTAATTCATCTGCTCCATCACAAAAGGCTTTAGATAAATCTTTCCAAATATCTTGTGCGGTAGGTAAGCGAATGTATCGCTTCATAAACTCCGGGGACATAGACATCAGCAACCATCTTTTGACCTTTTGATTGTCTGAATACCACTTTTCATAGCCTTCATCTTTTTCCTTAGGTGACGGCGATGTGCCGCGAATGAAAGAGAGTTTCTCCTTCTCAGCAATTTGCATCTCTAACATTTGAGACCACAGATCATAGTTGGTCTCATTCAATACAATTCCTGCATTGAATGATGAACCTTCGTGTTGAATAATGATAGGGCTAGAATCTGACTTGCTCATGGTTTAAGGATTCAAAGAAGAATGATTTAGAGTTTCGTGGCTTTGATACCAACTTGAAAATCAGAGAAGAATATTTTTATTCATATGCTTATGTATCCTTACATGTACATATTTATAGAGATAATAGAGATCCTACAATCAAGCTATTCATCCTACAATCAAGTTATTCCTATAATTAAGTTATTTAACAATTCCTATAATTAAGTTATTCCTATAGTTAAGTTACAATAGAGAATCTTTGACTATTAATTCAATATCGCAACAATCTGAACTATAATGATCTTTAATAATTTATGGGGTAGGAAGTATTTCAAGAATAATTTCCAAAGGTTAGCTCAAGTGAAATCTCTAGTCGATCCCGATAATTTCTTTAAGTACCAGCAAAGTATTCCTGCATTTTCTTAATGGAACTGGGATAAGTGATACTAGTTATTGTAGCATGCATGCAAACCCCAGAATAAAGTGAAACGGAATAACCATGTATGTTTTGATTTGTATGTGTGGTTTTTCTCTGTATTTGCAAGCGTATATCTTTGTACGCTTGTTTTATATTATTGTACTCTTATTTTTCTGCAATAAAATCTCTGCCATTACTAGCGAAAAGGAAGGGGAAAAGTTGAGTTTTGAAGTCTTTTGTTCTTCCTTTTTTTCTTAATTTATAATGGGAAAAAAATAAAAGAATAAAAATTTATATGTTTTCTTTCATGTTGTTATTGCATTTAGAATATATATTGATTTACCCTTAAATTAATTTTATTATGTTCGTAATGTGAAGGGTATGATAGAGATTATAAGATTGCTACGAGTTCATTTGAGATTGCTTAAAAAAATGTGATTAATGATTCTGATTAGTACTTCAAATTATTTGCGTTTGCCAAATAAAAACACTTGAACTAGTAAAATGTAAAAAGTTTGGTATAAAAAAATTGATTATCAAGTGTAAATTACTACTCACTCCATTCCATTATATCTGACGTTTAAGGATTCTTTGCAACAATTAAGAAATATTAAACATGATTCTTTTGCCCTTAATAAATGAATTAAGCAGACAAAAATTAATTACTCCACCACGTTAAAAACATGACTCTTTTGCAATTCTCTGTAATACCTTTACCACCATGTAAGAGCTTCTCAAATCGAGCCCTGACGTTGGCTCGTCGAGGAATAATAGAGTTGGATCATGAATTATGTCTATTCCGATTGAGACGCGGCGGCGTTCGCCACCAGAGACGCCTCTGTGGCCTTCGTCCCCCATGACTATTTTTCCCGATCAGGAAGCTCCAAGCACGGCAAGGATTTCTCCGTCTCGGCCTCACCAGATATGTCGTTGAGCAGAGTTTTTGTATTCGAGAATAGGCTCTCAGCTGCAACTGGCTCCGTCGTGGTCGCTGGAGCTCTCAGCTATAAGTAATTGAGAAAAGGATTGGCTGCAAATCAAAACCCTTCAAAAAGTACAAGAGCTAAAAGGGTAGTTGCACGTTACTTCTGCGAAGTCTTAGCGTTACATGTAAAGGAGGTGGTCAGTTTTAGGTTCAAGAACAGTATTGTCCTAGTTGATTAATTCTAGGGTTATTTCTCTAACACTCTGTTTCTGAGTTTTGAACAGAAAAGAAAAGAATAGAAAAATTAAATTAGAACAGAAAAGAAAAGAAAATTTAAAATTGAGGACATGAGTTATAATTTAAAATTTATTATATTAAAAGTTGAGGATAATATGGGAATTATAAAAATATTACTTATTCCAATTTCTTTTCCATCCAAATCAGGTCAATTTTGGACGAAAAACTTTGGCAGGAAAAGTGGCCAAGTTTTCTATCCATTTCTTTTCTTTTCCGTTTATTAAAAAACTCAGAAACATAAGAATTGGAAAGAAAACTTAAATTTTCCGTCCATTTCTTTTCTTTTCTGTCCATTTTAAAACTCAGAAACATAGCGTAAATGAAGTGATACAATACAGGAGTACAAAAGATGACACTGTAGTGAAAGATGGAATAACGAACGGCATGCTAGTTTTAAGAACAAAGTCGGCATCTTCATTTTCCGGGGGATTTCCACGCTATAGGTGTGACGCCCCCAAAATAGGTATACAACACCCATTCTGAGTCGCCAAATACATAGTACAGAAACAACTACAACTTTATTAATACAACATAAAAATTGTGAGTTTAAATACAAATATTGTCATCTAGACAATATCCACACTCAAATAAGTACTCATTATAATTATTGATACACTATTTTATAGAATAGTGAGGACTACTAGAACAACTTCTAGAACCATCATTCCCCACCCCGACTAGTACTCGCTACATTCTCGCCTCCTGAGAAGAAAAATGGAACAACAAGGAAAAGGGTGAGCTCAACTAGCCCAGTAAAGAACATTATGACTAAGATAATATAGAACAAATTATTAATTATTCTGTAATATTATTTAAGAATAATTAATTATTGATTCATATGATAATAAAATATTTATTTTATGTGGATATAAATGATGAATTTATTTATTTTATGTGGTTATGATTGAAGGAATTAATGCTGAGATGTTTTATCAGTATTTTGTCGCAAAGGAAGTATTAAAAATCATCCGCTTGTGGATTTCAAATATTTTCTGTTGGGAATTTGGAAAAACTTTCTTCTGCAAAGTTGTAGAGAATTCGATTTTAGGCAGAATGGACATAAAATTCGTATTTTTCTGACAAACAGGCTATTTTCTATGAATTACTGAAGTTTCAGAAATTAAAATATTTTTATTAAAACATGGGGGGGCACTTTTGTTTTTTTTGTGGAAAATCTAGAATGGTTGGCTGCAAATTCAAAGTTGTATACTGAAAATCAGATTCAAAGTGGCGTGCTTGATTTGTTATAAATAATATTAATTTATTATTTTAGTCTACTTTGGCGTTCTAGCATTTTCTTATAAATAGAGGGCTAAATTAGAATTGAAAATCACACCAGAAACAAGTTTTTTTCTCTTTCTCTCTCTATATTATCGAGCGTATTCTTGTGAGTATACTTTGAGTGTTGCTATACGGTGCGAGTTTCTGTCAGCACTATACCCGAAATTCAGTCAGAAATACGGTTATTTTGAGGTAAGGGATGTTATTTCTTTCGCAAATGATATTATTTTCTTCAATATCATTATGCCAAAATATTGGTTGAACTTTTTATCAAATTTGGAACTTGTTGTGTTCGGGTTACTATTCACGTATACGGCACTATTCACGAATACGGCACTATTCACTGAAAAATAAAAATTTTCCTTTTTGTCCAAGATGTTTATTTTGACTACTATCTTTGATTGTATCCATGTTTTGATCGTTATTTTTGAATTCTGCTTCAAAATTGGTTATTATGGAGTATTATTGATCTTGGATAAAATTGTTATACAAATCCCTAATATTTGTCCTTCTATCTCACTGGATTCGTTCTTAAAAATATTTTTCATCATCCTCAGTCCTTAATGATGATATTATTGAATATCTTTGGCCTGTCGTGCAAAGATAAATGATTACTGATGAATATCTTTGGCCCGTAGTGCAAAGATGAACAGGTGTTGAGATGAACATGACCAACTGGTGATATAAATGAATATCTTTGGCCTGTAGTGCAAAGATGATTAAAGATGTGTATTGATTGTTGTTACAGAGATAAAATATTGATGATGGACTCTTAAATATTATAAGATAGTAGAATTCATCCTCTACGTGACTCTTCTAATGGATTGCAATTTCCGCTGTATTTGTTAATCTAAAACTTGTTGTCTATTGTATTCTATCAGATTTTTCCCTGTTAAAGACTAACGATAATTTTTTGTATATTATCTTAGTTATAATATTCTTTACCGGGCTAGTTGAGCTCACCCTTTTCCTTTTTGTTCCATTTTTCTTCTCAGGAGGTGAGAACATAGCAGGATCAAGTCAGGGTATGGAGTGAGATTTCTAGAAAGATGTTTTAGCAGTCCTCACTATTTTCGTAAAATAGTGTTTGAATAATTGTAATGAGGACTTATTTGCGTGTGGATATTGTCTAGAAGATAATATTTGTATTTAAGCTCACAGTATGTATTGTCGTATTTCACACGACATTTGTATTATTGAAGTTGTAGTTTGCTTTATGTACCATGTATTTGGCGACTCGGAATGGGTGTTGTATACCTATTTTGGGGGCGTCACAGTTGGTATCAAAGCTTAGGGATATGATCTCTTGTGGAGATCGGGGAATAGAACTAGGAGGGGAGAGATAAGTAAATCCTTCGCTAGTATGTCCTACCTAAGCTTATTTGTTGGCCGGTCATAATATAAGGATATTATGTTATACGTTAATTTGTTTAATTAACCCTTGTTTTATGGTAGTATTTAAGAATGGCTGCTGAGAACGTTAACAATGGAGTTTATGAGATGGTGGAACAACCTTTAGTCACAAACCAGGAGAACGTGCAACAGGAAGGCAATACTCCTCCTGTAAACAACGTTACCGAGCAAACGATGAATGATGGAATGTTTAGAAACTTTTTGCAGTTCATGCAAAATTAGACGAGGGAGACTCGTATGCAAAATACGGGTGGAAATGATGGTAACGCGCGGTCTGTCACAGTTAAGCAGTTCAAGGAGTTGGGACCGCCAAATTTCCATGGAAAACCGGATCAGATCAAGGCAGAAATGTGGGTCAAGCAAATTACCAAGATATTCGATGTCTTGGGGTGCACGGAGGAACAGAAGGTTCCATTCGCCACCTTTATGTTTCGTGGTGAAGCAGATTACTGGTGGGAATCTGTGAAGCGTACCCAGCCAGCCGCACTCAACATGTCTTGGGAAATATTTCAGAAACTTTTCAATGACAAGTACTTTCCTGAAAGTATTCGTTATATGAAAGAGGTAGAGTTTATTAGACTCGAACAGAATAACATGATGGTGTCTCAAAACGAGGCAAAGTTCGCAGAGTTGTCCAGGTTTGCACCTTATTTGGTGGAGAATGAGGAATGCGTGACGCGAATATTTCTGAGAGGTTTAAAACCCGAGATTTGTCAATACCTTATATCTCATAAATTTTCTCTGTATTCAGATGTTGTAAACAGGGCTAAGTTATTAGAGCGAGATAGTGAGTATACTCAACCGAGGGACTACAACCAGGGTCATATCGGTGACAGCAGTCATCAGAACGATGATAACCAGCGAGGAGGAAAGAATACGGACAAAGGCGGTAACAACTCAGGTGGTAATCGTGGACATGATAATAGGAGAGGTGAGTCAAGTGGAAATTTCAGAAAGAGGAGATTCAACAACGACGGGAAGACATCAGCAGCAGCACCAGCACCAATAATAAATTCTAGGGGAGGAGAACGACCGCCAGTTAGATGTTACAAATGCGGGAAGGAGGGACATATCAGCCCAAAATGTCCACAACAATCCAAGGTATGTTACAACTGGGGAAAGGAAGGCCACATCGCTCGAGATTGCACTGTAGCGAAACCTAGTCCAGTGGGAATGGTGACTCAAAATGATGTCCCAGAAAATTCAAAGTCAACGGTTCCTGGAATAGCGTTTGTCGTGACCGGTCAAAATACGAGGAACCCGAACGAAGTTTAGCACGGGTTAGTTAATTATAATTCTTACGAAGTTTATACCTTACTAGATACCGGTTCTACCCATTCTTTTATCTCTCTTGTTTGCGCTCAACATTTGGACTTGACTCCGGAGAAATTAGACTTCGATTTATCTGTTGAAACTCCGTTGGGTGAAACCTTCGTTACATCTACAGTTTATTAATCTTGCAGTTTATGGCGACTTTGGCTTGCCCCTACAAAAAAAGGGGAAAATTCTCAAGAAAGTCATTAACTCAAAAAGCAGGAGCCCAATAACAAAAGGTCTAGCGAATGAAATCCTCATCATCAAATGTGTCAACCGATGCCAAATTCTCATAAGTCGAGACCTCTACACCGAAGTTCAAATCTTGGCAGCAAAAGAACGAGCTGCACCCTCCAGGGATGTTAGCAATATTCAGGTCATTAGTTTAGCCGGGTTACGAATAAAACGCTCAAGGAAATGGGCCACAAGTGCCCAACAGCGAAAGGAGACTCCAAATCACCTCAAAAAGGGTGAGCGCTACATCAATGTACATCTCTATCAAGGCAGAGTCTGGTGAAGCAAACCTTTGAATATTACTGCAGCGAAGGTATCGGAGGATCCGGTATTCTAATCCATTGCATCAATTCAGTGCATCATCAAGACAGTTCAATGATGAAAGCTTTATATACCAATGTTCTAGTGGGAACCGAGATAGTTTGGTGATGACAGCGCATTCAACTACCAGCGGAGTAGGATCTGTTGTCAAAATACCCTCAGGATAGGCACCATTGTAAACTACCAGCGTAAACATCGGGAAGGTCTGGTGATTTGAAAACGTCATCTTGATTTCTCCCCATCAAACAAGCATTGGCGACACCGACAAAAAGCCAAAACATTGGAGTCAACACCAGCATAAGCATCATCAATGATCGGCAAAGGTAAAGTGATTTATAAACACATTTTAACATTCATCATAACATTCACTACATTGCGATATGCGATTTGCGATATGCAATTTGCGATGCGATATACGATGTGCGAGATTGCGAAATGCGATTTGGCCAAATGCAAAAAGCGAAGTGCAAAATACGATGTGCGATTTGCGAACTGTGATTTGCGAAAACATTTTCACATTCATCATAAACATTAACTACATTGCGATTTGCATCATTATAAATACCTTGTCATGTTTCAAGTGTCTACTAATCTTTATCATGTCCATTCCATTGCATTGCATGAACATGATAAACAGGGCATCTGTAGACACTTGAAATTTTTGTTTCCTGTTACTACTTATGCATGAGGACAAAAATATCTTTTTCACACTCTAGAGATAACCCTGGAGGACCACAACATCAATTCCAACCCCAGAGATAGCCTCGGGAGATCTAGTTTCCAACCCCAGAGATAACCCCGAGAAATCAGGTTCCAACCCCGGAGATAACCCCGGGAAATTCAGTTTCAACCCCGGAGATAGCCCCGGGGGTTCAAGATCAAAGCCTGGAGATAGCCCCAGGAGGTCAAGCCAACCTCAGAGATAACCCTGAGGACAGTCAAAGTCAACATAAAGTCAACCTCAGAGATAACCCTGAGAAACGAATGTTACAACTGCGCGAACATCGGAGATAACCTAGGGAGGGGAAAATGGTCATTTTTCTAAATCAACTTCACTTCAAATCAAATACACTCATTGCAACTCAAAATGCTTCAATAGAAGTCCCACAAAAACCATATCTTAACTTTCGAGTGCAAACTACACAAAACGGCTCAACGGACTGCCTGACGGAAACCCGAAAATGCAATTTCCTTCATGGACCCATCTTCCTGGAATCAAAAAATGCAAATATTATGTCATTGTGTAGCTCTCAGAAAGAGTTTTCCAAAATGATATGGCACGCTTCCATCGGACTCCCGAATTGAAAGTTATGAGCGACCAAGCAAACATCTCACGTACTTCGACATGGCGGGACCCATGTTTTGGGCATCCCGGGTAGTCGCAGGTAGACCTGCGGCTCCCCCCTCTATAAATAGAGGGCTTGGGGTGGCCATTTTGCAAGGAGAAATAGGCGAGAAACCCCTGTCCAATTTTATTTGCACTCACCCCATGCAGTGTACTTTCCCCTTTTAAACACCTGTAAGCTCATATATAGCCCTTTTGTACCTATAAAAGTCTGTGTTTATCCACTATAAAGATATAGAAGCCTTCTTTAGCAATCAACTATATGCCTTCTCACACACTTTAGAGTCTTTCTCTTCACCTCTGCACACACCCTTCTACACGTTGAGAGTCGTGCGGCTTGCTTTTGCCCGAACTTTGGTCCGTGGTTTCCTTTCAATTCAAAGCCTCAGAGCTTCTCTCTCTAGAGAACTCTTCCGAGGTCCGCTCTCCCTTCTCTCTAGTTAGCCGGAGACGAAGCTTTCAGCTTCGATCTTCTTAGTTAGAAGATGAAGACAAAGTCCTTCAATACTTCGTTCTTCCCTCTCAAACATTTAGATCTAGGAATCAATGTAATCCTTCCTCAAATGTTTATAATACAAAGAAGCCACACGGTTGGTTCTTGATACTATCGGTGGTTTTCGATTATAAACAGTTTGATTTGTGGACTTAAATGTTTTTTCAAACTTTCAGTTTTTCTTGCTCTGCTTATACAAGTCCCGATCTTCGCCGTAAAACACCCAAGATCGTTTTAAGTCCCGATTAGTGCCTGTTTGTAAGTCTCCAGGGTGGGAGTAGTGAATGGCCAAAGGGAATCCTTAGATCTACGGGTATGAGTTTAAGGCAAGTAAGGCTTTCTAAGTAGACCTTCAAGAAAAAGAATTTTTGTTTAAACAGTTAACAAATTTGAGTCTTCTGTTTAGATCGATTTCACTGATAGATCAGGACCAATCGAGTGATCCCTTGTATCAGATCTCAGTCTGATCTGTTTTTAAACAAAAAATCTTTTACAAAACTTAAAAAGTTTTGAAGATCTGACCAATTTTTCGGTGAAAATTGTTTCTCCCCTTACATTTACTAAAGTAAAAGACTTTTGCTTTACGGAAAGCAAAAGCTGAGATGATGGTGTGGGCCATATATATATATATATATATATATATATATATATATATATATACGGTCCGGATCAAGTGCATACCCTTTATCTTACTCACCCGTGCTCACCCCCCTTTAGCGACGGACCCGGCGACGATTCGATCATACAACCGTCGTCTATACTTTTAGTGACGCTATATGTTGTCCGTCGCTAAAAGTATAGACGAAGGTTGTATGATCGAATCGTCGCCGGGTCCGTCGCTAAAGGGGGGTGAGCACGGGTGAGTAAGATAAGGGGTATGCACTTGATCCGGACCATATATATATATATATATGAACTGTGGTTGAACTCTGTTCGATGAGCCTGAATTTTATATCTGGTGCGTTTATTTGCTTATATATATATATACTTATATATATATGAACTATGGTCGAACTCTTTTCGATGAGCCTGGATTTTACATCCGGTGCGTTTATTGCTTTTATATATATTTACATATATATATATATATATATATATATATATATATATATATATATATATATATTCGTCCTGCCTGGAGTTTCCTCCGTGGCATTTGATCGCTCTTACAGCTTTATTTACATTTCGTCCCGCCTGGAGTTTCCTTCGTGGCGGTTGACCGTATTTACAGCTTTATTTACATTTCGTCCTGCCTGGAGTTTCCTTTGTGGCGGTTGACCGTATTTACAGTTTTGCTTATATTTTGTCCCGCTTGGAGTTTCCTCAATGGCGGTTAATAGCTTTTACAGCTTTATTTACATTTCTAATCCCCCGTGGAGGTGCTTCATGGTTAGTTATCATGTCTGTATATATATATATATATATTTACAGCTTTTATATATATGCATGCTTACTGCTTTCATATAAATTGCAGTATTTTGTGCGCCTAGGAATCATGTGATCACAGATTCATTCCATTGGATCTAGATTCGGTTCCCGTGATGGACATTTTCAGCTGTAAGCAGCTTGTAAATTATTCTCCGTTGTCTGAATTTCCTCAGATGGTTTCCATACCCACGGGGGAGTCGGCATCATTATGTATATTATTTTCGTACAGATGCCTCGCATCTGTCAAATAAAATCAACCAAGCCGCACACTTAATAAAATGGGAGTGTAAATGGTCTCAATTACTATTGAGCATCAGGGTTTGAAAAACCTCTTTTATAAAACATCACTGCCATATCTTGCTAAAAACTGAATTTTTACATAAATTCAAACCCTGTGTATATAGGTTCGAACGAGGCCTCGCACTACTTCCAAATAACAGAACATTGACACACACATTCAGATAATAATTTCTTGAAAAGAGGCGGTCACCATGGTAACACGGATGTCAGGGATGCCTAACACCTTTCCCCCGCATAACTAAGTCCCCAGACCCTAATGAATCTCGGTTTCACCGACCCGTTTAACAGTGTCACATCACTAGGTCAATGTGCAAACCTTTTCTCGGTTGTGTTGGTACAACCATTTAAAAAACCAACTGGCGACTCTTAACAGTCCATCGTCAACATTATACATGTCGGACTTTTTTCACTTGTTTTTCAAACAAATCTCACCTAAAATGAGAACACCAAAGAACAACTAACGAAAAGGGACATCCAAAAATCCCGACGTCGACACGTAAGATAGAATTTGAGATTGGAATGGAATTTTAAAATCATGAAATTTTTAGACAAGCATTAGTTGAATTTTCTGTTAAAGGGGGGTTTGACATAAAGTATATTCAAAATGACAGAAAAAGAATAACTGCTAAATGTAAAGCTGAAAATTGTAAATGGAGGATTCATGCATCAGTCAAACAGGGTGAACAAACTTTGAAGATAAAATCTTTGGGGGGGACCATACATGTGCTGGACATAATAAGAATCATCTTGTTGACAGTAGATACTTGGCCAAAAAATATATGCATGACTTGAGAGATAATCCTAAGTGGGATTTGCAGGCATAGAAGAAGAAGGCACAAAAAGAATGTAATTCTACTATAAGTAAATCATCCCTATATAGAGCAAAAAGAAAGGATTTAATACATATGCAAGGTGATGTAGGAGAGCAGTATAACAGACTGATGGATTATGTGGAGACAGTCAAACAGTTTAACCATGGAACAGTCTTCAAATTTTGTAGTGAGGGTCTAGATGAAAGGCCTGGTTCACTACCTGTTTTTCAGAGGCTTTATATGAGGCTTGCTGCTTCCAAACATGGTTTCCTAGTTGGGTGTAGACCTATTATAGGACTAGATGGGTGATTTTTAAAGGGTGGTTTTGGAGGGCAGCTACTGAGTGCTATAGGAAGAGATGATAATGACAACATATTTCCCATTGCAGTTGTTGTTGTTGAAATTGAATATAAAGAAAGTTGGCAGTGGTTTCTTACTCAGCTTCTAGATGACATAGGTGAAAATGAAACAAGAAGTTATGTTTTCATTTCTGATAGGCAGAAAGGGCTAGTAGAGGTGTTCAATAAAATGTTACCCAAAAATGAACACAGATTTTATTTAAAGCATTTGTACAACAACTTTAAAATTAAGTTTATGGAGAAGCTGCTTAGGGATTTTTTCTGGAATGTAGGTATTTGTGGTGACATATTCTCATTTGAAGCAGCCATGAAGGAGGTTCACAAAGCTGATGCAGAAGCATCTAAGTGGTTAATGGTTGTTGGGCCAAAATTTTGGACCAGGTCTCATTTTCCCACCACTGTAAGTGTGATGTAGTAGTAAAAAACATGAATGAGTCATGGAATAATTACATCTTGGAGGCAAGGAATAAAGGTATAATAAACATGCTAAAGTGGATAAGAAAGAAATTAATGGTTAGGTTTCAGGTAAAAAGGGAAGGCATGGACAAGTATATAGGGGCACTTGGGCCCAGAATTCAGAAAAAATTAGAAATGATTAAGAAAACTTGTAGGGTATGCACTGCTTTGAAGTCTGGGCCTAGAGAATTTTAATTAGAAGTTGATAATAGAACATGGGTTGTGAATTTGAATGATTAGACTTGTTGTTGTAAAATGTGGTAGCTTAGTGGGATTCCATGCAGATATGCTGTGTCTGTAATATAGGCAAATAGGGAGCAGCCAAAGGCTTATTGCCATCAGTGCTATAACAAGGATGTATACTTGAACACATACAACTTTATCATAAAGCCTGTGTCAAGTTACCATGAATGGGTTCACTCCAATTTTGCTAAGATTCAGCCTCCACTCTAACATAAGCCCACTGGTAGACCAAGGAAACTTAGAAGAAAGGCTGCAGATGAACCAAAAACCAACATTAAGCAGGAAGAAAAGGTGGCACTGTCATATGTGCAAGGTGTTTAACACTAGAACATAACAGCAGGGCATGTACATTGCCTTTTCATCCTAAATCAAGAATGAACAAGGTATATTCTTTATGTTTTTCATACATTCCAATTGTATTTTTAACTCTTATTTATAACAGTTTAACATATTTTGATTTTTAGACAAATAACAAGGAGTCAACTGCACAGTCAACACAGTCAGACATTCCTACTAGACATCCTGTTAACGTACATTTTAGTGGTTGTAAATTGTAAACTGTTTTTGAAGACTTATTTGTATTGCACTAATGTACATTTTTAACTTGAAAACTGTAAACTGTAAACTTAAGGTACATTTTTGAAAATTGTAAACTGTTTTTAACTTGTGCATTCCTTTTCAGCCAAATCCCATGCCACAAAATCTGTAGACTAAAGGACAGTCAAGTCAAGGGACTGCTAATGCTATAACTACTTCAGAAATACCTAATCAACCCAAATCAAGCTCTCAACCTAATCCCACACCAACTTTGTCTACTATGTGGAGTAATCAGCCTTGTTAGTTCCTAGTTGGCACAATAGTTATCTAGAAGGGGGGTTGAATAGATATTTAAAAATCTTTTCGTTTTAAACTTGTTCTTTGATAATGATTAAAACTTAGAAGAACTAGTATTTGTTTTAATCTTCTTTACCAAGCAATGAATTTATAAGCGAGTAAAGCAGTTATAACAGATATAGCAGATACAGCATGAATGAAAATGACACAGTTGTTTTTAAGTGGTTCAAAGCACTCAAAGCTCCAAGTACACTCTTTTATTCAACGAGTAGGATATCCACTAAGGATGTCTTTTACAATCTTCTGAATCACACAAATTCCTTCTAGACCAGCAGTCTAGGAACTTCTCTAGTTCACTCTTGAACTCTTCAAGTCCAGTAGACTTGGCTTTCTTACAATTCACTACGAACTCTTCAAGTCCATCAGACTTGGTACTCTTCTTCAGTTGATTGATAGTTGTTGAGTTCTTGATGGTTGCTACTCAGTTGCTGTGTAAGCACTGGTTCATTAAGAACTGAGTAGCTGTGAAAGCTTTGCAATATCTCAGATCATAGAGTTGAGCTTGAGAGATGTTCACATTATTTGATTAATTTTTACTTAATTTCTCTCTCATCTATCTGATCTGTACGTATGTGATGTTGAAAACTATCCGTTGGATCCATCCGTTGTGGAATTAAATGCGTCTGAACTTTCTGTACTGAGATGGAGACATTTCTGCACATCTTCTGAATTCTGCATTCTGGCCCACTGACACTGCAAGCTGCTTTCTCACCTACCACCTGAAAAGGTGTTTTATCCCTCTTACCCATGGTACTATCCTTAGCTTCTTCAATACGCTTCTTTGTTGCATACTAAGGATATTTCATATATTCTAGGACTGATGAGCACTGCAGCATCTGGGATCCATTCCTCACTTGTTGGAAACACAAATCACGAGGCTCGACGTTTTTTGACATGAGACAGATGATGCTCTACGATTTGGATCGTGGTGTTCTACAATTTAGATCGTAGCGTCTTTGACATCTTTGCACACTACGATGCTATCAGTCGAGAGCACTACGATTTCCCTTAAACCCTTGCACACTACGATCTTCTCTTGCTCTTGTTGTTGACTCTACGTTCCCGAGAGCACACTACGATCGTTGACTTGTAAACTTCTTGTTTTCTTCAGCATACTGCAATCGTGGAGTTGGCTCGGCAAACATTGGGACCACTCTACGATTTCTGAAGAGTCCCCTTCAAGGCAGTCACACTGCGATCTTCAGGCTCTACGTTTTCTGCCTTGACTCCTGCAATGTTGATCAGATTTATGCACTACGGTTTCTTCAAGACTAATCTATTACATCTTTAGATCAACCTAATAGTTTTGATCTTTCTATCCATACATTCTTTATCAGAATGGTACACGTTAAAAGCTTAGATCAACCTAACAATTTTGATCTATCACTAAGTCCTTGTACGTATATTCATTTAAGGACCTTACAAATAATCATGAACATATACATTAAGACATCAAATCATAATATGCATTCTTCCAACAAGCCTGTTTCAAGCTCACAGCCTACGAGGAAGAACATAAAGATGGGAGCCATAAAGAGCAAGATAGGCAAATCACCAAAAAAAGGAGGATTGGGGGGGGATTAAGGCTTTAATGTTTAAATGTATAATTTTTGTCACTTAACTGTTTTTGACAAGTGTGATTGTGTATACTTTGTCAAATAGATAGTTTTTAGACAATGTTTCAATGACAAGTTTTTGGACTATGTTTTATAGTTTGATATTATGTAACAGACTTGGATATTATGTGATTGTGAAAATGTTTTATAGTTTTTGGGCATAAGTTTTTGTCAGTTAACTGTTTGAATCAGCTTTGCAATATTTCACACCTTGTTATACAGTTTATACATTGACAATTTATACATTCTATTAAACATTGAAATTAAACATTACCATTACACATTGAACATTAAACATTAACATTAGACATTGAACATTAAACATTACCATTAGACATTGAACATTAAACATTCCATTAAACATTGAAATTAAACATTACATCATAGTTGGTAGGTCTCCTAAACTACCATTAAACATTGAACATTAAACATTACATCATAGTTGGTAGGTCTCCTAAACTACCATTAGTTTATACATTCATTTGTTACTAATAAAATACAACATAACTGACATGAAATACAACACAAGTCCAACAACAATTATCATCTTCACATTACTTTCAACAACTATCATCCTACTTGGTATGTTATTCAGCTCACACGAACACTTGCATTTTGTTCCACTCACCAATGTCCCCATTCTGTCAATGTCTTCATTGGGGCCACCGACTATTCCACTTGAGTTTGTTGTAGAAGGCAAGCACCATGCCCAAAACTCACACTCATCGCATACAAAATATAATCTCCCCTTCGATGGTTTGTTCGAGTCAAAAATTCTTACACTTGTATTTTTCCCACATTTACATCGCTTAGGTATGTAGCGCAACTCACCATTCATCCTTCCTACATCATTGTTTGATGAAGACATGACTCCTGATTCACATAAAAAACACGAAGAGTAATATCAAAGAGTAAACCATAAATGTATATATATTATTTCCATGGTTAATTTTCTTTTTGCTATAATCTAATAAATGCTATAAAAATTACTTTGGTCTAATTAACACCACACATGATAAACAAGTCAAGCCCAAGCTTTACTTTGGTCTAATATATAGTTTTCAGTCAAAATAGTTCTTTTAGAACTTTTATCAAACAGTTGATAGGCATAGTTTTAGGTTACTAATTTCATAACCATTGTTTACAATAACAACCCATAACAACATCCTTATTACTCCACAACCATACCTATCTCCTTGTGAATACTTTTCATACATAACAATAGCATACCAGTGAACTAAATTTAAAAGCAGCAACATAGCAACTAAAAGGACAAATAGTCCTTCAAGTTCAGATCGAGCCATTCAGCTATGAAAGTTTCTTAACAAGGATGGAATGAAAAAGGAATGGAAGGGGATTGGAAAACTTACCTTTAGAAATTGAAAATGGTTGTTGCTCAATTCTTTCTCCTTTACCAGCTGGATTCCTTTTCCTTCTCTCACTATGTGCTACGGTTTTTGGAGCTTAAGAAGTAGCTTTCAATTTCGTCCGCGATGGAGCTCAAATAGCTGAAATGGGATGAACAAAATGATTCGATCTGCTCTTACAAGCCCACAAACAAGAAGAAGAATGGGTATTTAAGACATTTAACGGTTGTTTTTGACCGATACAGCCCCTTCTCACGCGTTTTAGGCGTCTGACATACATGCATAGTTAATTTGGATGGAAAAGGTAACTTTTTCACTTCACCTCAAAAGGTCGAGAATTTAAATGTAGGTTTACTGACTACAGGTGGTTAAGTGGGAAACCGCCCAAACCCCAGGTGGTCATATGAACTTAACCCATAAAAAAATTATTAGAGTAATAAATATCGACCAAGTTATAGTTTGTACTAAGAATTTGTTTGATTGGATCTTAATGTATCTTAAATTTTTTAATATATTTTAACAACTCATATTTTTATATTAAAAGATTCTCTGAATAGTTTGGACTCATATTTATATCTTAACTATTCAGATGACCTCTTAATATAAACATATGAGCTTTTGAGAGGCATTAAGAGATGGAATGTTAAGATACATTTTGATTTGTAGCGTTATATGGGCTTTTGAGAGGCATTAAGAGGTGGAATGTTAAGATACATTTTGATTTGTAGCGTTATTTTGATTTGTACCATAATATTTAAAACGTATTTATGTGCATCTTTAAAGTTTTTTTTAGGCATAATATGGATTAACTAGCTGGGTCCCGTGCCTCCGGCACTGTATGGACGGTGAGATTTATCTCAAATTTTGAACGACCCAGATGATTTATTGAGTGAGCGAGAAATTCAAAATCATTTGTACTCGTAGTATTTTATTAGATAGATACTTTGAACTTTTAGTTTTTTTTTAATTTTGAACTTTTAATTTTTTTTTAAGTAAAGTAGGTAAAGGTGGGCTTAGAAAAGGGACCAGCCAGGCCTTGATCAGGTCGAACTTTGACCAGGCCGAGCTCAGGCCAAATCAAGACCGGGCCTCAGGTCTTTTGTGCATCTCTACCTTTTTGTGAAGTTTGTTTTCCTTTTTTGTGAGATTTATTGTTTCCATGATATGATTTATTTCTTTCTCTAGGATTTCATTATTAGGAGAGCCTTTGTTTTTCCCGTTTGTGAGAATTTTTCCTGTGCGTAAATTATTGAAGATAAATTGTTCAGATTTGAGTTATCATGACAGCTGTTCTTCCTTTGCATGTATTGAAAAACTAGTTAGATCTGCATTTTATGTTATTAATTTTAGAATATAATTATTTTTAGGAGTATATCTGATGGAGCGATTAACCATTTTCTTGATTATATGTTATTTTGTTTGAAAAGTTTTTTTTTTCCAATTTGTCTAACGGGCCAGGGCCTCACAACTTGTTAGTTGTTACGACATTAGGCCGTCCAAATTGGGAATATCCTCTTTTAAGAACCGCCACTCGAAATTCAACTAACGACAGAGACCGCAGCAATGAAGAATTTACAGTCGAAGATCTTTCTATGAATAACGACAAATCACTGCTTGATTTACAAAAATGTCCCATTTTCCTTCCAATTTGTTCATACCGATTCCTCTTCTTCTCCCCCAATTTTACCCAACTTTCCATTCTTAGATTTCTCACTTTCCTTTTCTATTTCATTTTTGAATTTTCAATTCAAAGTATGGCGATTTCTATTTCGTTTTCTCCAATTTCAGCCTCACCTTCTTCGTCTTTGAAATTGTTGAGTTTTAAGGATTCCCAAAACTCTTTACGATTTAATCCACTATATTCAGCTCAAAGTGCTTCTTGTTCTTCTCATCGATTGCAATCGAGGTAATTCTCACTTTAATCTATGGGTTTTCATTAAATTTATGAGTTTGTGTATTTTTAATTTGTTTAGTATTTGATAATTTTTATGCATATGGATACATTATACATAAATGAGTTAACCATTCATTCCGGAGTTCATTTTTTACTTTCAGTAATTCGCTTGCTGAAAGAATTAGATTTTCTGAACTTTCAGTAAAAAGAGAAGAATTGACAATTTAACGCAGCTTATATCATCTACGTGAGAGACTTTTGCAAATTGCATGTATAGGGTTAGTTTTATGTTGAGATTTTGTCTGGCTGTATTTTTAGTTGGATGTGATTATACTTTGTACACTTGCTGTAGAGTTTCCTGGAATACAGCGGCGAAGCCAGGAATTGTTGACATTGGGGGCGATTATTAGAGTATCAAACAATAAATCAAAATTGATAATTATAGTAACAAAAAATGACTTAAATATATAACCAAAAATATATAATATATGTCATTGTTGTAGCCATCAAACTTATACACAAAAAATAACTAGTATAATATAACAATTACAATTGTCCTCTGCGCGTTTTCATTCGTTGAAATCGTTTCATAATACTTTCATTGTCAATGCAATCAAATACATCATTCTCGATGTATGTAATCAAGCAATCATTCATCAGTTGATCTTCCATGGAATTGCGCAGCCTACTCTTAATTATCTTCATCGTAGAAAAAAAAAATTCAACAGTAGCAGTCGCAACAGGTAAGATTAATGCCAACTTTAGATGCCGATATACCAAAGGAAATACAATATGTTTCTTAATACCTACGAGCTTTCTTGCAAGACCACTAATCCCTTGAACTTCTAAAAACTCTTGATTTGTCCGCATATCAGAAATGTAATTATCTAGTTGACTATCAAGTTTCATAAGATCTATTGGAGAAAAGTCATTCAAATAAAGGCTAGCGAGATGAATCAATTTGTCCTTATCAAAACTAGCGAAACAATCATTAGGATTTAAGCATGCCACTGATAAAAACAAGTCGGTACTTGCTTCCGTAAAACGATCATTTAATTCTTGAAGTTGCCAATCCAAAACAATACAAAATATCTCAATATAATAATGGTGAAAATTTGTAATACCTTGAGATTTTTGACTTGATCTCCCATGGAATAAAACATTCATATCTATAATGTTAATTTTGTGTTTGTTGCAAAATAAACAAATTCATCAAGTAGTTTCTCCCATCCTTCATCTCTCATAGCCTTCAATAGTTGCTTACACACTTTAACTAATTCCATAGCATTTACAATGTCTTGATCCTTTCTTTGCAATGCTTGTGATAATTCATTTGTTATTCCTAATATCTTTCTCATCAATATTAGATCAAATGCAAAACCAAATGATTGCAATGACTCTAATAAACCAAAAGCAATACATTTTTGTTGGTATACCAAACCATCATCTGAAACCTCCTCAAGTACATCAATCACTGAGTAGAATATAAGAATCAAGTTCAAAAGTGTCTCATAATGCGATCCCCAACATGTCACATGCCCGTTTAAGACTAGTTTCTTGATGTAAGCCTTTCCCACTTTGAAGTTCAATTTTCATCAATGCTTCCCCGACTCTAGTAGCTTCTTTCTCTCGAAGACTATCTCGGCGCTTGCATGATGCTCCAACCACATTTTACAACTCAAAAACCTTGTTAAAAAACCAAGCAATGTGTTTATGCTTACTAGCAACAATTACAATAGTTAATTGGAGTTGATGAGCAAAACAATGGACATAAAATGCAAACGGATTCTCATTCATAATTTAGGTTTTGAGACCATTAAATTCACCTCGCATGTTACTGGCTCCATCGTACCCTTGACCACGTATTCTTGATAAACTTAGTTCGTGACTTGAGAAAAATGTCTCAATTGCTTCTTTAAGCAATGAAGCAGTAGTACTAGTAACATGAATTATATCAACAAAACGTTCAACAACACATCCCTTTCTATCCACATAGCGTAAAGCTATGGCCATCTGTTATTTGATTGAAATATCACGTGACTCATCAACTAATATTGCAAACACATCATCTCCAGTATCACTAATGATAGCAATGGTAGTTTCTAATGCAACACAATTTATAATATCTTTCTGAATATCAGTTGACACCAATTTCAGATTTTTTGGAGCATTTTGCAACACAACATTGTTGATACTTTCATTGTGATCAGCAAGAAATTGTAGAAGCTGTAAGAAATTTCTTCTATTACTTGAATCCTCATCTTCATCGTGACCACGAAAGGATAACCCTTGACGCAAAAGAAATCTTATGCGATCAACTGATGCATTTAAGCGAATTCGATATTCAAGTCTCGTTTGTTCAGATTGTTTAATAAAAACATTTTGAATGTTTTGCTTTGGTTTCATCAGATCTTAGACATTTACTCTGAGCTTGGTTTTGAGCACTATTAGGCCCTCCAACATGAATATCAAATCTCTCTTTCTTCTCCATGTTGTGAACCCGTTAGTACTGAAAGAATCACCACCAGCTTGTTTTCCAGTGTCCTGCCTAAATAGATAGCAACATAAGCAAAATGTTGCATCAATAGCTATGCTATACTCCAACCAATTTCCATATTCTTTAAACCAAGAAAGATTAAATCTACGTAAGTAGCTCCCAATCTGTGTCTGTGGGAAGTTATGTTTGAGCGGCTGACAAGGACCCTTTAGCATGAATGCTCTTCTTACTTCATTTTGAATATTAGGATGATACTTAGATATTTTCTTTCGCAACCCGGGGTCTGCTTCAAGATTTCCCAAATCTACTTTATCATCATTCTTTTTCTGATTTTTGTTAGAACATGATCCTTCAAATGCAAAAGCTTTTTTGAATACAAATTTGTCCATAGGAGTTGCTATCTATTTTCAATCACTTGTCTGATAAAAGAAGTTGGGAGAAGAACAGAAAAAACAATTCCCAAATGCAGGTTAAACAAAATCTTCAAGAATAATGCATCAATAATAATGGCAACAGAGCAAAATGCAAACAGAGCATAAATTTGATATTCTACAGTTTCTACTATTTGATATTCTACTATCTCAGAGTGACAGACAAAACAAACAAAAAACCCAATTAGACAAGAAATCAAGGAAAACCCCCAATTATAATTCTACTATTATTCTTTACCCAGTTACCCTCTCAAAAGATAGAAACTATCATGAATTCACAAACCATACAACAATTTGATATTTACACATAAAACATATGATTATGAAAAACCCCAAAAGCATAAATTTTACCAGCTGATAGATGGCTTTGGGGTTGGGGTCTTGGGGAAGAGCCGAAGAGGTGGTGATGGCCTGATGATTCGTCCGTCAAGACAAGGCGTGAATGATGAAGGATTTCTTTTCAGTAGCTTCAGTCCATGTCTCGCTAACTCTAATTCACTTTCAATGAAGAACAAAATGTTAACTCAATTTCAAATGTCCAATCAATTAAAAGTTATCACATATAAATAAATAAATAAAAACAATGTAGGCAGCAACCTGATTATGGATGGGCGGAGTAAGCTTTGAAGTGATGGGCAGAGTAAGCTTCCACTCTCTAACTCTCACTCTCTCAGCGAACAACGAGATGAAGTAAAAGAGTGAGGGCATCTGGCATGAATAAAAGAGTAAAGTGTAATACCCAATTTCAGTGGGTGCAATTGACTCTTCTAACCCTCAAAAAAAATCTATTTATCATATATTAAAAATAAGAAAAAAAATCCAGTGGGTGCAATTGACCCCACTGGCTAACAAGTAGCTTCGCCCCTGCTGGAATAGTTTCTTTGGATTATGATATTCTGAACTTTCCAGTTTCCACAGTATGCAAAATTAAAAGAATAGCCCACACTTAGGAATCAGGATACACATCTGTTAAACTGGTATTAATAGTTGCTACAGACGATTTTACTCCATAGACATCGACAAAGGTATCAGGCAGGCATTATCTATCTGCACTTCTGCTGTATAGATGCATGTGTATATTGACATCCTATAGAAGAGATGTGTAGTAGTTGAAATAGTTGCTTGTGAGAATTTAGATTCATCCTCCCAAGTGGCAATGAGTGGAGTAGAGCATCAAGGTTATATATGGAATCTTGAGGTCTTATTTGCCCGATGTAGGACTTTATATCTCAATCCACCTCACGTGTGGTGTAATTTAAAGCAAAACACGCAGATAATTTTAATTGGGTGGCATGGAGTATGTGGGCAACTGCTCTATTACCATGTGTAAACATCCAATTTATAATCAATTGGTAATGAGTGGTATATCCCATTAAAGTTATATATTGAGTCTTCATGTCTTTATCTTCCTAATCACAATATGCCCCTTCACGTGTGGCATAAAGCATGTGGGTCGTTGGGCCTGAAAATGAATGAACGATACCATCCTGATGCATCCAACTCGAAACCAATTGACAATGAGTTGATTAGCCCATGAAGGTTATATATTGAGTCTACAGGGTTTATTTGCCTGACATGACAAAAAAGCGAATTTGGAATTTTTGAAATTAATAGCTTCAGTAGTTCAAGTTAGAACCTTGTCTTTGACTTTTATTGGCATACTGATGCAGCATTAATAATTATTGGTAGTTTGTTTTGAAACTTCTTTTAATTCAAGTGGTCTCTCACAGTTAAATAAATGTTTGTTTATGATTATATTAAATTTGCATTTTCACATTGATCCATCTAGGAAGTTGTTTAAAGTTCAAGCAACAGCTTTGCAAGAGAATGAGGAGAAAGTAGCTGTGGAGGAGTCATTCCCACAAAAGAATTTTCCTGATGGTGAAGGTAATAGAACTCACGGGGAGCCACCAGAGGGTTCATCCTCCAGTGTCATAGAGAGATGGGTTATAAAGTTTGAACAATCTATAAACATCTTACTCACGGTAAATAGTTAACTTTCTTTAATTTCTCAATTACATCAGATTCAGTGTATTAAGTGATATTTTTCTGGTTTGCTTTTGAATCTTTGTCTTGAAATTTGTGTTTGTTTGATACTCATGATAACAGTTTCTCTTTTAATAATGCTTTTGAATTACATCAGATTCAGTTTATTAATTATAAATTATGTTTGAATCTGATTGTTGACCTCAGTTTCATACCCTTGCCTATAGAATTCTGGGTATTTCAGTTTTTCTCTAAATTCTTTTAGTCATGATTGTTATTGGGAAACAACTTTGAGAGTTACCTAAGTACTACTGTCGTTATCAGATGTTGTTGTCTTTCAACTAGAATGTAATTCATTGATCATATCAGGACTCTGTGATAAAGATTCTTGACACTTTGTACCATGAACGAGACTATGCAAGGTTTTTTGTTCTGGAAACTATTGCAAGAGTTCCTTACTTTGGTGAGTTCTTTTATTTTTTATTTTCATGTACATTTTAATTCTTTTATGTGATTCTTTTGAAAGGTCTTGTCAAAATTTGCCGAGTCAATTTTTGAATCTGGCGAACTTAAAATGTTCACAGAATTCCAGTTTAAACATTCAAGACCATTGTGGTTGATACTCTTAACTGGAACCTATAACTTTATTTTATCATGGCAGCCTTTGTGTCTGTTCTACACCTGTATGAGAGTTTTGGTTGGTGGAGAAGGGCAGACTATCTGAAAGTCCATTTTGCTGAGAGCTGGAATGAGATGCACCATCTGCTTATAATGGAAGTAATGCTCTTTTTTCAAAACTCTTTACTTTCCTGATTCAATCCTACATTCTCTGTTTCAAAGTTAACTTTGACTTTTGTCCCCTTGAATCCTCAGTACTATCTTGCTAGATTTTTTTTTATTTCCATCTCAAGATAAAAGGTACACTGGCATAACATGAGTTCAGAGAGTAGAGAGTAGAGACTAGCTTAAGAGGGCAAATTGGCTTTGGGAGGTCTTGAAAGTATCCATGAGATACATAGTGGGGTACATTTGCATTCCGAATCTACTTTTCTTTAGTCATAACACGTAGGATTATTATTTTTATTTTTCCACAGGACAAAACACGTAGGGAGTTTTAGTTGTCAAATTTTTTGTGACCTTCATTTACTTCCAGAAGTGTGAAGATATTCATGGTGGGGAAGCTTTGTGCATATATTGTTGTTCTTATTAACACAAAGTAAACAGGGAGACGAAACAGAATTTGTTATATACCTGTTAGCTTCCGTGTAGTTTTTATTTTATTTTTATGACAAGTCTGTTAGCTTCTATGATCACTTTTAGATTTAGTCATCTACTTGTCACATGCGGCTTCAAGCTAGACTAAATATTTTATGTATTTTTTACCCCAAGTCTCACTTTATATTCAAAGTTCACTACGTATGGGGATCTTATTGCAGGAACTGGGAGGAAATGCTTGGTGGTTTGATCGATTTCTTTCACAACATATTGCAATCTTTTATTATTTTATGACAGCCTTTATGTACACTTTGAGCCCAAGAATGGCATGTAAGTTTTAATGTATTGTTCTTAATGTGTGTAAAATTGCCACATTTCTTGCTTATATCCTGCTAGTCTTGTCTTTGTCAATGTCCATGGAAATACTGTACTTTCATAAAAAACTATATGAGAACCCTTTTGTAGAAGCAAAAAAGGTAAATCTGTCCAACATTGGCAACCTCTGTTGTAATTCAAAATATTTCCGTAGATACTGAATTACCGTACAAAACTTCTGTTCCGCACGTCTCCCTGTTTTACCAGTAGGTTTAACTTGTCTACATTCTCCTTAATTTTTTTGTAGTTTTGGTTGCAACTGTTTTGATTTACTGATTTGTTACTGGAAAATGAAATAACCCCAAGTTTAGGCACATTAATTTTCTTATAGTTGCAACAATTGTGCTTTATTGATTTGTTACCTGAAGAAAAACCCAAAGTTCTTCCATGATCCATCTTCTTCTTTCTCCTACTTCTTTTCCGTGTTTCTGTTTTGAATATTTGAGTGCACTTTACTTTGAGTGCGCTGAACACCTTCTTGTTAATACTGGAATGTTTCTGTTGGTATTATAAGGTTCTAATGATTACATAATTGTTCCTCTCCTTTTGGCAGATCATTTCTCTGAATGTGTGGAGCACCACGCATTTGAAACTTACGACAAATTTATCAAGGACCAAGGAGGTATTTTCAAGATTCTAAATGTCTTCTAACTTAGCTGAGTATCAAATTGACAATGTAATCCCACACACATTGATAAAACACCTTTCAACTACAGCAAGAACAACTTTAGTCCTTTTGGTTTGTTTGCCTCTTTTACAGAAAGAGGCATGCCTCTACATTTTATCATATTATCATATTCTTGAGCCTTCAATAACACTGACATCCATCACCGCCCCCCTCCAAAAAAAACAAAGAAATTACTTCCTCCTTCCCAAATTAAGTGAAAGGGTGACTAGTACATAGTTTAAGGAGTAGCATTTGACCAAAATTATTACTTTAATTTCAATTGTACCCTAAAGAGTGAGAGGAGAGGGGTTTGACTTTTGAGTATTGAAATGTACGTTATTCCTAGAATCATATCAATTATTTTTTAACATTCCAAAAATGGAAACCTTATTTCTTAAATTGGGAAGGATGGCACATTAAAGTAACAATAATTATGCAACCATGATTTATATTCATCAGAAATTTATTGACATGCTAAAACTCAAAATAAAATAAAAAAATCATGGTCATCTGACCATCACATAATTTAAATATTTCATGTATGCAAAGGTAATTAAGCTTATTTCATGTATGCAACTTCTAATTTACTAAACTTTATTAAAATACTGATCCACGAAACTGTTTATTTATATGCATGCTTAAACTGAAATGGATATTATTCATCTGACCATAATATCATTTTTGAACGGAACCCGAAGAATGATCCTAATCGTCTAATACCTGCAAATAGGATATCCCCACTATTATTTTTTGTTGGCAACTAATTCTTGGATATGCTATCATGTTATTATTCAAAAAATTGATATGCGGTCATACTGATATTTCTGTAGAGAAATTGAAAAAACTGCCCGCATCTAAGGTTGCTGTGAAATACTACACTGAAGGGGACTTGTACTTGTTTGGTAAGTTGGACTTTTCTGCCTTCATCCTCTGTATTCAAATTTGAGTTTAGCTTAACAAGTTTTAAGCATTTTTGTCCAGATGAATTTCAAACATCAAGATCTCCGAATTCTCGAAGGCCAAAAATAGGTAAGGAAATAACTGAAAATTAATTATCAAATATATCAATTTTAATCCAATCATCCAGTTGCTGCCTTTTATAGTGTGGTATCTGGTCACTATATTATTTTCACCTAGTTGGTATTCTTGAAAACACAATGGCCTACCTGTTTACGAGACCAGCCTGACCTGGCTCATTTATTCCCAGCTCGACTTGTTTAAGCCGTGCTTGAATCGTTTAAGCCTTGCTCGACTTAGCAAGTTGAGCTCAAGCAAGACCCTCTTTCTGTTTAAACAAACAAGCTGAGCTCGAATTGTGCTGGTTGGGATCCACTTGTTTAAACCCCGGTCAATTAGGCCCAAGTATATAGTACATACATTAAACATTACATTATTTATTTTAGAATATATTATAAAAATACTACTTAATTATATGTATAATGTAAGCCCAGGTGCCTAACTCTACTGGTTTATTAAATGAGCCAGTTTGTAACACCAGGTTTAGGCTCTTTAAAACTTGACTCAACTAGTTTAAATATTACTATATTAGTCGAACTCAAGTTTTGGCAAGCCAAAAATTCAACCAGACTCCTTTTTTATAGCCCTAACACAACCAAATCATTCTAATAGAAGTTATTCACTTATACATGCTTATTTTGACGTGCCCTTTTCCAGAGAATTTGTATGATGTATTTGTGAACATTAGAGACGATGAAGCGGAACATTGTAAGACAATGAAGGCCTGTCAAACTCACGGAAACCTTCGCTCTCCTCACTCGGATATAGACAATGCTTTTGAAGATGATGCAGGCTGTATCCAGCCTGACGCAGATTGTGAAGGTATTGTAGATTGTATAAAGAAATCTGTTGCATACCCTCAGGCAAGTGAAAAGTAATTTACAAATGGAACTATGAGAAGTCAATGAAATAGATATGGTAGGAAAATTGTAGTTATAGTAAAGATACATAGATCAAATAAAGTTGCCCCATTTCCATGAGAACCTTGTTCTTTTAGCCTCTACTGCATGTAATTGATTGCCTAGGATCGGTGCTACAAATCTTGAGATTATAGGTTCCTTTTCTTCTGTGCCTAAATTCTATAGTGCTATGTTTGGATTGAAGGAATGGAATGGAGGGTGGAATAATTCATTCCATTCTAGTTGAAATAAGTTATTCCATACTTTCCATCTCCAAGGAATAAAATTCATAACTTTGGGAGAAATAATGCTACGTTTGGATTGAAGGAATGGAATAGATGAGGGAATGGAATGATTTTTTAATATTCCATGTACATGTTTGGTTGATGTTAGGAATGCATCTAAGAATGAAATAAATAATTAGAAAGTGACCTAAATACCCTTAAATGTTCAAATTTAACTTAAATTCAATTTATATTAAAAATTTAACACATTTCATTTTTAGAAATAAAGGAAAGGGAAGGGAAGGGAAGGGGAGGGGAGGGGAGGGGAGGGGAGGGGAGAGGTGGGGTGGGGGTGGGGGAAGGTGGGGTGGTGGTAGGGTGGGGGTAGGGTAGGGTAGGGTAGGGTAGGGTGGGGCGTGGGTGGCTGGGTGGCTGGGTGGGGGGTGGGTAGGTGAGTGGGGTGGGGTAGGTGGGGTGGGTAAGGGGTGGGGTAGGTGGGGGTAGGTTGGTAGGGGGTGGGTGGGAGTAGGTGGGGCGGGAGTAGGTGGAGTAGGTGGGGTGGGTGGGTGGGTTAGGGGTGGATGGGTAGAGTGGCGTGGTGGGGTGGGGTGGGGTGGGGTGGGGTGGGGTGGGGTGGCGGGGTGGATGTAAGTGAGATAAATTACGAAGAAATAGAAATATGGAAATTTCGAAGAAATTATCAAATCTCGGCCCATTCTCTCTCGTCGTTCCTAGATCGATCGAATTGAATGAATATGTAAAAAGTCATATTATATCTTTAGGGGTATATTTGTCAATTACTTAAAAATAATAGATAGAATGGTTTATTCCTGGCCACCCCTCAAGGAATGAAAGTTAAAATTTTAAGTTAACTATAATTCCAGGAGGAATACATTATTCCGTTGGAATAAACAAATCAAACAACATTTTTATCATTCGAATAGAATGATTAATTCCATTCTCCTTCCTATTCCATCGATCCAAACGTAGCATAAGAATGGTTCCAAACACAATTTTTTTCATTCCATAGGAAAGAGTTATTCTATTCCCACATTCATTACTCCAATCCAAATGCAGCATATGAATCTAACCAATTTGAGATATTATCTTCATTACTCCAATCCAAATGCAGCATAGGAATCTAACCAATTTGAGATATTATCACATACGAAATGTAAGAGCGAGAATTAACATGTTATTGCTCATGAGGCCACGGGTCAATATGCTGATGATGTTTATTTTGAATATATTCAATAGTAGCTTACTAGCTTATATAATTCTCAGTGCCCTCCGATTGCTAACTGCACTTGCTAAATTGTGTAAAAAAATTTCTTAATTTGGACAATTTATGTGTATAGCTTCCAAAAAACTTGTTCCAGAATGGTTAATATTTGGTAATTTATGTGACAAAAAAACCCATAAATATTTAGATGGGAAGAGTTCATCTTTTACGGACTGATTTGCAAACTATGGTAATCTCCTCCTAGAAGTACTAAGCCTAAAGAGACATAATTGTAGTAGAAAGAAACACATTAGTGTTGTATTTAATTTGTTGGGGGGTTGATCAAAGGATTCATACAAATGGAGTATGTATAGTAAAGCAAACAAACTACTACTAGAAACCAAATGCATCTTAATGTTATGAGTGTCCCAATCATCATATAAGTACTTGAAAATAACTTCTAATGAGGTTTTTGAATTCCTTTTCTTCCCAAAAATTAGAGGATTTATGGGTAAGCACTCTCTTCATTTCAAAATAAACGTCTTAATTAGTTTCGGCACGTTGATTAATAAAATTTTCTTTTACTTTAGTTACCCTTTTTGATTACTCCCTCCGAAAATTGTCGTTTTAGAAGAAAAAATGTGTTCTAAAATGTTTGTCGTTTACAATTTTCGAGGAGAATAAATTATTTACTTTCCTATATTACCCATACTTTCTCTCATTGTCCCAAGAAATTCTCTTCCTTGTATTAATTGTTTTCAACTTTCCATAAAGGGGTAGTGATGAAATTTCAAATAAATTTTACTTGGTAAAGGATACTTTTTTAATCCAAAAATTTTAAACGACAATCTTTTAGGAACGGAGGTAGTACATATTAATTGAAGTATTTTTCACTTTTTTATGAGTCTAATAATTACTTTTTCACTTTTCTATGACCTCAATACTTGCTAATTATTTTTTCACTTTTCTATGACCCTAATAATTACTCTTTACTATGTCATTTAATTCTCTAGATATATTTTTTATAACTCTCACATTCCCAATAAGTATATTAAATAGATTATGAGGGTATACGAGAAAGAATAAGATAAACATAATTACTAATATAGAAGTGGGACATTTATTTTGGAAAATCCTAAAAAAGAAATTAGGACATTTAATATGGAACGGAAGAAGTACTTCTCAATTTGACCTTTTCCGCAATAGATAATGATCCATAACATGTATTTGTTATGGATCATTCTAAGATATGCACCATTTATACCATTGAAAACAAGAACGAATGGTCAGGATTAGAAAGTGAAAAACGATGTCCGCTACTTATAGTAACGGGCCGTAAAAAAACACTTAACGTCTGTTACTATTAGTAACGAACGTTAATCAAAATAAAGATTTGACTTATTAACAAGGGTTTAGGATTTATTAACAAAAATGGTTTATAAACCAGGGTTTATTAAGATTGAAAAAGTACAAGTTGCGGATACATAAGTGTAAATCCTAAACCCCGGTTAAGAAACCTTAAACCAAGGTTTATAAAGCCTAAAGTTTATTAAAGTTGAGAAAGTACAAGTTGCGGATACATAATTGGAACACCTAAACTCTGGTTAATAACTCTAACCCTTGGTTAATAAATTTTAAATATTTATTGGTAAAATCAAATCCATTCTTATAAGCGTTTGCTACTATTAATAGCGGACGCTAAGTATTTTTTTACCATCCGCTACTAATTGTAGCGAACGTCGATTTTCATTTTTTAATTATGGTCGTTCTTTCTTATTTTTAATAATATAAATGGTGTATATTTTAAAAATATACTTAACAAATATATATTATGGATGATTTTCCTTCTATTGAGTCAATATGATGGTATGATGAATATAATTAATAATAATTTATTACTTTCTTAAACTATTACTCGTAGTATTATTTTCTCCGCAACTTGGCATTTCAACATTATTTGCAAGCACTTATTATCTTTAAATCTCCTTTGTTCCTATGATATTTGTAGACCTGATAATTTAGATTGAGAACCATATAATTAATTAAAATCATTTGATTTTATTGGGTTAATTAATTAGTTTTTATGTTATGGGTTGGTTTAATTTTGAACCCGTATTATGAATTAAAATAATGGGTCAAAACTAGTTTATTTAAATAATTTTGAACCATATTAATCAACAATAAAAAAGAGCAGAGTGAGGTGAGTGAATTTTAGTGAGAGAGAGACGGAGGGAGGGAGTAGTTTATATAAATGATCATTATATAAATTACTATCACTATCAGTACTATATATATATATATATATATATATATATATATATATATATATATACCTACTATAGGTAAATTAATAAGAATAACTTAATGTATATATATTGCCCTTATTATATTTCTTTAAGAAAATATTCTCTGTTGCAAAAAAAAATGTAGTTTAGATTTAAATAATTAATTTGAAAAACTCTAATAAAAGTATAAATATTTTTTTCATTTTAATTAATATAAAAATTACTAATGTAATTTTTTTTAAATGCTTCTAATAAGAAAAGTTTATTTTTTAATACTTAATCTAATCACATCAATGTTAACCTTTTTAAACTTAGTTTTAAAAATTAAAATGATATTCTTTTTATATAACAAAAAGAGTAATATTTTTACAAATTTCTTTTTTTATTTTCACAATTCTATTTTATATGAACATGAAAATTCTTTATTATAAAATTAATTTTATTGCATAGCACTAGTCTGATAACTTAAATAAAACATTGATAATTCTTGTACGAACTAAGGGGGTGTTTGATAAAAATTGAATGAATCTGAATCTGAATCTGAATGAGCTGAATCTGAATCTGAATGAAAAAAAACTGTTTGATAACTGACATATCTTAAAGATCTGAATGACATATTTTTAATATTTTACTTCTCTGAAAAAATTCAAAGTTGTTGTAAATTTATTTAATATTACATAATATAATAGTTAATATTTTTTTATTATTTTTATTATTATTTTTAATTTTTTTTACTTCATTCAGCCAACCATTCAGCCATTCAGACCAAAAATTCGGCCTTAACCATTTAGCCAACGCATCTGATCGATTCAGCCATTCAGACGATTTTTTTTTCAAAACAAACGCACTTAATGATTCAGCCACTTACCGATTCAGCCATTCAGACCCATTAAGTTCTAAACAAACAGCCCCTAAGCTGTTGTTTCACATCGTAATAAATACTAGTATATAATTTTGTTTTAGTTCTATTGTTTACATTTTTCACGTAAAAAAGTATTAGTATATTATTATCAATGTTTTATTAATCTATTTTAAAAATATAATGTATTAGAAAAGTTAGAGGGATATAATTAATTAAAGACTAAAAGACAATTTGCACCCAAAACTTTACATACATGTTGACGTTTGCACCCCAAACTGAAAAATGTGTTTAAGTACATTCCAAACTTTAGTTATAGTCAACAAAAGACACACTTTATTCATTTAACAGGTCAAAAGTGATCGGCTAAGACACATGTGTGGATCTAGAAGAGAATTTAAGTATTTTCCATATCTTCTTCTACTTCCCTTGTTAGAACAAGCTACTAATCAAGTCTTTTCCATATCCTCTACCTCATTCTGCCCCACCTTTCAGTCATGAGTTTTTCTACGCCGACCGGGTCCTAGCGACATTGCTAGCGACCGGTCCAATTTTTTATTTTTATTTTTTTTAAATATCTCCCAAATAATTTATAAGATTTATTGGAACTGAAATTTTTTCAGAATAAAGTGTTTTGGATGTCATTTGGATACATGTAAAAAATATGCCCGTACTTTTGTCATTTGGCAAAAGGCTTATTGATTTTCATGAGATGAGCGCTAATCATTTTCAACTACTACAAGTTTTCGCCAGGGCAAAATATTTGATTGGCTTGACAAAAATTGTCCGTTTTTGACGATAACGCCGGAGAAACAGACGAACTAACAAAAAGAGATGACAAAACTTGAGATCTTACAATAACTAGAAGCCATCATATTTGATGAATTTGTATTAAACAAAGAATTATATTTATATGCTGGGGTGACCTTGATGACTACTCCTATTTTACAAATTAATACTCTGCTCCTTCATCTTCGTAGTCAGCTCCTTTTGCCCCAACTTCCTCATAGTCTTTCTCGAGGGCAGCAAGATCCTCTCGGGCTTCTGAGAACTCTCCTTCCATACCTTCCCAAATATACCAGTGAACAAATGCTCGCTTGGAATACATGAGATCAAATTTGTGGTTGATTCTGGAGAACACCTCCGCCACAGCTGTGTTGTTGCTTATCATGCAGACTGCTCGCTTCACATTGGCAAGATCACCCCCTGGTACCGTTGTTGGAGCTTCATAATTGATGCCACACTTGAAACCAATGGGGCACCTGAGAGCATGCATGCATTTAACAAAATTTACTAGGTAATAATATGACAATCAGAAGACAACAACAATATTCTTTTGGAATTTAGTAACTTTTATTCACATTCTGAGCTACTGGTATACAAGTCCTCGTTACTTATTCAGAAGTACCAGTCCTCGTTACTTATTCAGAAGTTGTCAAGTCTTTAGTGTCGGATTCGTGACAGAAATTATTGGAGCTTAATGAAATGTTTAACACTCAATAATGATTTTTGGGACAATGATTAGATCTACTTTGTTAGGATATTTATGCATAAAATATAGTAGCAAGCAGTGAAGACTATGATCAATTGTCTGTATGGAAGTCTTTCAAAATCTTTTGCAGCTTTTCTTTGTTGCCGGTGAATAGCTTCTTGAGCATATATACTTCTTTGAGGTTAGAAATTGATTCCTTGAACAAATCCAATTATTCTTGATTTTTGACCATGAAAGCAGCACACCTCCCATCAAACGCTTGCCCCAAATCAAGAAACAGATAGCAAAATAGGTTTAAAACTTCTTTGAAGCAATTTGTCAAGCAGTTGGCGTGCAAAACTGAGAAGTCCTTTCTGCGAGACTCTCTCAAACTTGTTTCAGTCCAAAGCTTGAAGCTTTTTATCCACAATCACATCCCGATCCAATTTGAACACAAAGTTATAACAACCCACCCCCAATTGAGCCAACATAAACTCAATTGGGCAACCAGTTTAATTATCCCAAACTCCCTAATACGTGATTGCTAATTCAATCCATTACATGAAATTCCATGTATAAAACTATAACTTGTCAAAACTTACTTGGATTCTATGTTTAGAATAACACCCAATGAAAAAGATGATGACTCAGGCCAATTGATTGAACCCCGAATGAACGTCGATGATTGCCTTGCTTTAAAACTTTGTTGTTGGAATCCAAGTAAGAGATGGAGAGGTCGGGTTGTGCTTGATTCCTTCTTCGTTGTTGTTTGGAATAGATGAATTAGAGCGGGATTAGGAGAGTTGAAGGAGAATTATTCGACTGAGGGTTTTTGGGTTGGAAATGAATTAGAACTGATACAACATGCCTTGGTTTGGGGAGATACATCAGAGGGTGGAGGGTGAGAAGTAGAGGCAGATGATAGAGTTGGAGAAACAGAGGATGCCATTTGACATAAATATAATCTACCAAAAATACCCATATGTAATAAATATTACAGGCTTAGCCCATCACTTTTGACCGATTAAGTCATCAAAGTGTGTCTTTTGTTCAGCATGTGTGAAGTTTAGGGTGTACTTTGTGAGACCCCAGATTTTATGAATAAATATTTAATTTTTTCGAAATAATTTTTTAATATTATGGTGTGGATTTGATATAATGTTATAGTTGTGGATATTATTTATAGATTTTGTAAAGTATGCAAGTGGTTATATAATATTCGATTGGCCGGGGAATATTCGTTTTAACAGGGAATATTGTACGACGGCATAATCATTGGTGGACCCCACAACGAAAGTATTGGCGTAGTTAGAAAACGACAAAATTATCTTTCTATAAAAATAACGGCGGAGGTGTTATCGTTAAAACTGTTGAACTACCCGATAGTAAAAGTACAGTAATACGCGTGGTTGCATAGTAGCACACGGTATTTGTTAGATCCCAGAGGGCACAATAGATCTAGAAGGGGGGTTGAATAGATCCTTTTCTTTTGAAATACTTTTCTGGTTTATGATGTATTGTTCATATTAGATTATATGACAAACATAGAATCTTTTCAAGCACAGCGGAATAAGTAAAAGATTCCCCTCCTTCATTGATATATTCATAATCATACAAACATTGTTCGTTGGGTTAGTTTAGTTGTAAGCAGTTAAAACATACATAGCAGTTATAGCAGTTATAGACATAATGTAAATGACATAAAGTAAAAGACACAAGGGGTTTTAAGTGGTTCAGAGACTCAAGCTCCTAATCCACTCTTCTGCTTTCAACTAGCAGGATTTCCACTAAGGAAGGGCAGCACCCTGAATCATTAAGATTCCTTCAAGGCCAGCAGCCTTGGGACTTCAGTTCACTAAGAACTCTTCAAGGCCAGCAGCCTTGGGACTTCTCTAGTTCCCTAGGAACTCTTCAAGCCCAGCAGGCTTGGAACTTCGTTTAGTCCCTCTGGACAAGGACCCTTTGGCCCTGCTTTGTTTAGTCCCTCTAGACAAGGACCCTTCAGGCCCTGGCTTCTTTGAGTTGTTGTTGTTGTTGTTGGAGTCGGTGCTGAGCTGCTAAGATGTCTTCATGCTCTGAACATCTTCTATCTTTAGCAGCTTCGACTTGATCATCCTCGAAGAGCAGTTGAGTGTTGCATGATGCTCAGCTTCTTAGGTTGCTCAACTACTCCGGATGACCCCTTGATGAACTGCCTTGAAGATCATTCTCCTTGGTACTTGATGGCTGCACATGAGAGGCTTCTAGGATGACTGTCAGCTTTTCTGCAAGGTACCTAGAAGCTTTCTCAAGCTTGACACCAAGATGGCTTTTGTGATCTCCCTTCTTGCTACTCGATGCCTTCCCATGATGGACTTGCTAAGATAACCGTAAGCTCTTCTCTATTGTACTTAGAGTCTTCCCATGATGGACATCCAGATGGCATGATGCTCTTCTTTCTCTCGGCAGTTCAGAACACTCTTCATGTAGTAGAACTCTCATTTCTATATAGTAGAACTCACACTTCTACTTCTTGCTTGATCTGACTTTTGAGTGTTCTTGGTGGATCGTAGAGTGAGTCTCTGGACTCACTATTACTTGATTCGATCAGTCCACCTTCTCTCCAAAACTCAACTACTCCAGCAACCTTTGATCTTTGAAGCTCTTCTACATTTATACACCTTCCCAAACCTTCCATTGGAAAGTAGTCGTTGGAAGCTATTCAAATGTCTTCACAGATCCCAAGTTGCTTGATGTAGACTGCTTGATGTGACATGACATATTTTTTCTGACTCTGCAGTCTACTTTTTCACCTACCCTGTCAGATGTATCACTTTACTGTCCTGGGCAGGTCGAAGACTTTATTTCTTCTGATTTCTTAATCAGAGGTTGTCCTTTTGCATCGATGCTCTCAATAAGCACTTGTCCGAATTACCCTTCAGATTGAACCGTTGCCAATGCCTCAATCTTCAGGTATCCGAGCTCTACGATTCTGATGCACGTCTTCAGGGACCTGATCGTAGTGTCTTGTTGACTGGTGGAGACAACACTACGATCTAGAAGAGTGTTGATTGGATCTTCAATGTAGAACACCTCTTCCTTGTATTGTGTAGTGCTTCAATACTTCTGTTTGCTTCGACTGTTCTCAGATACTGATGGCTTAATTCCTTGCTCTGGTTCCCTTCTGAATTTCAAGAAACTTCAGATTTGTGGCGCGTCCAGCTTGCTTTCTCCTGGTGATCTTCCGCTCACTTATCATCAATGAACTGACCCTGCACTTAATCACTTTAGCCTTGCTTTTCAGAAGCTGACCAGTATCTCGGTTCACCTTCCATCAGTTCTTTCTTTGTCTGACAAACACTACGATCCTGGTTGCTCCCAAGATCGTTGTCTTCTGTTTTCTTGATAGCAACTGCATTAGCTGACTTTTCCTTAGTCAACTGTTGAAGTCTTCTTTGAATCATCTTGTAGAAGACTTCATCACGAACGGCCTTTCAACTCAATCTTGATGCTGATTAGTTTGGTGCTTACTTCTTCTGCTAGCCTGCATGCCATTCGTTGAGTGATCTCTGATTCCCTTCTGTGGATTACATCTTTGCAGTGCCAACCAGAGGCTTCGTACCTTTGGATATTCTGGGAGTGCTCATTCGTTGAGAACCGTATCTGCTCTACGATTCTGACTTAGCATTGTGAGCATTACTGTTGGAGTCGTAGTTCTGCACTCTACGATTCAGCTTCGGCTGTGCAGACACTACGATCCCAAAGATCAGATCTTGACACTCTACGATTTCTGCACACTACGATCTTAGAGTTTAGCTTGGTGAACGTTGAGTCCACTCTACGATTGCTGACTTGAGTTTGTCTTCATCTGATCTTGTCCGACTACGATCTCTGCATTTGTTCAGTGGACTCTACGATCGCAGAGTGTGGTCTACGATCCTTGTCTTTGACTTCGGCATCGCTAGACTCTACGACTCTGAGCGTAGAGTGCATTTCATACTTAGCTTCGGCAGATTGTCGTTCGGCTTATAGGCAGGCTGTCTCTACGATTCAGAACATGACTTCCTCAGTACACTACGATCTCGAGGTGGCTCTTCTCGACACACTACGATCCTTCTTCGTTTCCCCTGGAAGTGTACGAACTCTGAGATCTCACTATCTTGCATACTCCTATTCTGCCTCGATAGCTCCCGAGTTTACTCTGACTCTCATGGCAGACTACGACTTCTGGTGCAGTGCTCGACGATCAGACAAGCCTATCTATTACATCATAAGATCAACCTAACAAGCTTGATCTTTCTATATTTATAGTCCTTGTACATCATTTCTTTTTAAGGACTTTACAAAGCCGTTTTGCTTATGTAGGATCAACCTAACATTTTTGATCAATTCATTCTAAGTCCCTGTACATATATTTCTATTATCTATCAATGGACTTAACAACTTTTCTTCATGCAAACATACTTGAATATTCATTCATATATATCATAATCAAATCATATATAAATAGGAATACCATTCACATTTTTATTCCTGACAATCTCCCCCTATTTGATTATGACAAAAACAATAAGTGCATATGCATGTTATGAATGAATCTTAGATACAGTGAGAAGCTGTATTTCTAAACAGTTAATCATGAATGTCATTTATATTAATATGGCAATTATATATTCAGACATTCTAAATCCTGGATCCAGAACATACTAACAGACTAGAGATATACCTCCTTGGCTCCATGTATGATTCCAGGATTCTTGTTGATCGGCTACTCATCAGCTGCTGCTTCTTGCTCTTGCTCCCCCTCTGATGATGACCTTCTCTCTTTGCTTGATTTCCCTTCATCATCTTTCTGATCTGGCTCCCCTTCAGCTTTTGTGATCTTGGCATCATCATCTTCAGGCTCCCCCTCAGATGATGATTCTCTATCTGCTGTTGCTTTCTTCTTCTTTGACTTTTTCTCCCTTAACACTCTGCTCTTCTTTTGGTGCCTCTTGCTCCTCTTCTTTCTTCGCCTCTCTTTCTCCCCCTTTTTGTCATCAATCATATGAGAGAGCTGCTCCATGTTGGACATAAGCTGCTCCATCAGGTAGGAGGAGTTTGCAACTTCAAACTTTAGCTCTTGCTGTCCGAGTTCAAGTTGCACAGAGAAGGACTGTTTCAGATCGTCAATCTTGTCAGAGAGGGCTTCGATCTGCTTTGCATTGGCCTTCTGAACTTGTAGAGCTTCTGCCTTCTGATCTTGGATGGCCTTCTGATAGATTTTATCTCTCTCTTGGAGTTTGAGAGATACATCAGCCAAGATAGCTTGAAACTTGTGCTGGAAGGAATCATCTCATGCTGCTGTCTGCTTTTTTGTTTCTTCAGTGAACATAGATATCTTCTTGCTTAAATCATCAGAGCTCTTCAGTAGTTCCTGCTCCAAAGCAGTTTGATCATTTTGATTGGAAGCTTCAGGTGGAGCAATGGATTGGACTCTATGATTGTCATCTTTGGACAAATTTTCAAAGGTGTGGATAATCTGAACAATCGTGGAGTACCAATTGCTTGTGGAGGATGATGGAGTGTCTGTTAGCAGTGCTTGATCATAAGGAGACTCCTGAGATTGGATTTGAACATCATAAGCAGTAGAGTGATCAGACTCTACGATCAGCTTCTTGGACATGGTTCTTCTTCCTTCAGAGTCCACCCTGCGATCGTAGGGGATGTAGAGATTTCCAGCATGTCGATAGATCTTGAAGTGGGGCTGGTTTGTGATCAGCTTGGTGGCAAACTTCTTCACTCTTGGAAAGTTCTGAGCCACCAGTTCCATGCTTGTAAACTGCTTATAACACCAACTGAAGTAGCTTCCATCTTTTTCAGTAATGGCCTTTAGCCATGGCATCCACTGGAAGAACCATCTCATTAGCAGATCATCAGGGTTGTAGAGAATGGTTGTACAGTCCATTTCCATGTTGTTCCAGTTCTTGACCAAGTCAAAAGAGGTCATTCTTACTATTCTGATCTGCTCACCTCCATGGTTTACCCATCTTTCAGGAGGAGTCTCTGATGGTTCATTGGGAACTTCTACTTCTATTCTCCTGATAAATCTTGCAGGTGAGAGAACAGGGTGAAGTTCTGAATTTCCTGATTCCTGATCTTCAGAGTTGGAATCATTTCCAGCTTCTTCCTTCTCAGAACCAGAGCCATTTAGATCAGCTTCAGCAGAGGGATCATCTTCATGTTGCATTTCATGTTCAGACTCTTCTTGATCATCTCCAACAGAGAATCCTTCTTGCTGAATTTTATTATCTGAACTTTCTTCATCAGACTTTCTTTAGATACTTCTTCTTCACTGCTGGCTTCTTCTTCAGCATCTTCTCCTGGGGATACAGATTCATCATCACTTAATTCAATGATGGCATTTGATTGGCCACTGTTCCTTTTGGAGGCAAACTGGGCTTGCAGCCTGTAGCTCTTTCTTCTTTGTGGAGGTTCAACTATCGGAGAGACAAATTCTTCTTCTTCCTCAGTCTCTGACTCCACTTCCTTATCAGATAAACTTCTTTGAATATCAGCACTGGCAGGGGCAGATTCTTCTTCCTTGTCCTCATCACTTTCTGAGTCATTATGAAAGCTCTCTTGGATTGAGGGGACATGTTCTTCTTCTTCTTCTTGGATAGCATTTTCTGACTCATTCTCTGGGCTGGTTGGGACAGTTGTATTTGGGGATGCACTTTGATCAGAAACTTCTTTTTCTTCATCAGAGTTGCTTCTCTGAGTATTGGCCATGGGACTAGAGCACCTTTCCTCATCAGCAGATGTATTGATTTGAGAAGCTAAGGCTGGCTTGTCCTCCACCTTAGCTTTCTTGCAGGCTGGCCCTTGAAGCAACCTGCTGCTTCTTCTTTTTGTGGTCTCAGCAGTTTGGGCCTTTTCTTCTTTACTCTTGATCAAGGAGGAGACTCTCCTTGGTGAGGCCTGGGCTTTCTTCACGTCACCAGCTCTTTTCACCACTTTTGATTTCTTCTTAGCTGGTGTGATTTCAGTTGCTTCAGAGTCACTAGACTCGGAGCTCTCCGCTTTTACTATCTTCCTCCTCTTTGCAGAGGCTCTACTACTGCTCCCAGCTGTCAGTCTTTTGTTCTCCTTAGGGTTCTTTTTCCAGTTTTCAAATAGTTGAGGAGACATCACCTTGTACACATTCAGGGCTTCTCCCTCATCATCCTTGATCTTTCCCCCTAGCTTTTTCTTCAGTATGATACTTAACAGCCTTCCATGATATACCTTGGTCAGGGGCTTCTTCTCAGTTTTCTCTATCCATTTGGAGATCTAATCTATCAAGATAGATCCAAAGTCGATTTGTTTCTTCAAAACTATTGCAGACATGATTTTCAACTGCTGGTCGATCACTGTGTCATGTGCAGTGTTCTTACATAGTATGCATTTTCCAACTATTTCAGCGAGGAACTCATATTGCTCAGGGAACTCCTTCTTCTTCATGTCCTTGAAACTAGGGTTTCTTTGATACCCCATAATTTCCTTAGCTAATTCAATATTGACATCATCAAGGTTCTTTAGGCCTTGGTTAGGAAATCCTAGGCATTGGTTTAGGTCAGAAGATTTTAACTTGAGAGACTGACCTTTAACCTTGGTGGTAAGGGTTTCCGAATTTATAGAGACGTTTGAGTAGAACTCTTTAACCAGGTTGCAGTAGACTCGAGTATCTGCTTCAAGACATTCTGAAAATCCAGCCTTCTTTACAAGCTCGAGAATATCTCTGAACTTCTTTTTAGATTTCTTAAACAATTTGGTCCCAAGCTGAATACCAGTGATTACCTGTCAGTTTTCCATTTTGAGTAGTTTGAAGAATATGGGTATTAAGTATAAGAAGGTTTATGCGAGATGACTGTCTTGTTGGCAAGGCTCTGGAGGTTAACTGATTTGCTCTTGAAAAGCTTTCTAGGGTTTTGAAAATGGGAGGGAGAAAGGTTCGATATCTTCTGGTAACTGTCTGCAGATTTGAACTAGTCTTTATGGCAGTTCCTTCTAACTCTGCATACTCAGTGATGTGTCAATTGTCCATTGGTTGCACGTTGCCCAGTAATGAGCTGTAACTTCCCACAACTTTTCAGTTATCAGAGGAGTGAACGTTTAATTGACGTGGCTTTGACCGTTGACCTTTTGATTCGTAGAGTAATATGATGAGATAGCTATGGACTCTACGATTTCATTTGTTTACTCAACGATCAATTTCTGAGAGATGCTGCAGTGGATGGCTTCGTCTTTTCTCCTTACCTTGATGCAGCATAGCTCATTCACTGATGTATTCAAATTTATCTCCTCAATCTTGAATGGCTTAGCAGATGTCTCATTCTTCATTCTCCTTGAACTGGAATACCCTTTGGTAGGACTACGATCGTTGAGTTATCTTCTTCTGTCGCTGAGGTTGCACTACGATCGTTTAGACAGCATTACGATTGATGAGTTTGTACTACAATCGTTTAGACCTCTTCAAGTTCAACTCTACGATCGTTGACTGACTTGGTTCTTTTGAGATGAATTAGGTCAAGCATTCCTTCTGGGATAAGGTAGCTCAGGAAGGGCCAACCTCTTAGAGTTAGCTAAGGGTCAGGTTTGTCCCTGAGGCGTTTTCCAGATGAAATACTAAGACAGTGATTTTCAATGACATCTCATTAGACCCTTTTTGATGGGAAGATCTTCTATCATCTTTAAGTATCTGCATTGCTGAAATCGTGGTGTGCTTCTATTCTTACTCTACGATCATGTGTTTGATCGTAGACACTTCACGATTATGGATTAGGTGGCTGAAGGGTTATCAGTAGTTCGTTTTGAGACAATCCTACTGACTATGGATCTTCATTTGGTTCATCAGCCACAAGGTTTTGGGACTTTGTAGCTGGTACATCTCTTCCAGGTTAATGGTGCAGTTATTCCTTAACAGATCACTACTCCCCCATTGTTTATGCCGTCATCTCAGATAGATGTGATTCCTTCTTCATGTTCATTTGAGGGTTGTCCAGCACTTCTACTTCTGACTGGAATCATCATTGTTGCTTAGTCTTTCTTGTATCGTAGAGATGAGTATTTTCAAGATTGATCACTATGATCATTTGACAGTACTACGAACGTAGTCTTCTTTGACAGTCCTTAGATTTGAGAAGTTCTGCTTCGTAGAGAACTCCTTTTGTCTCAAGCTCAAAGATCTTCTATTGTGAGCTTCCCTTGAGGATCCTTTCCATAAAGCGTATCTCTCTTGGCATGGGCACATAGAATCCTCTTTTATCTTCTGCTGCATGGCATGCTCCCATATACAGATTTGCAGCCATGTGAGCTCCATTCAGGTTAGCTCAGAGGGTTTTCAAGGACAGGCTTGGACATATATAAACTTTATCAGACTTTTCTCTGAATAGTCCTTAGCCTTTTGCTGGTTGAATCCTTTTGAATGAAGTCTTCTGCTTCAGCATTCCTTAGTGTGGTCAGACTGACCAAGTACCTGCAGGTTCAAGTAATTTCTACTTTTGGTCCCCATTGTTGAATGGGTCCTGTTAGGTTAGTTTTCTAAACCCCTAGTCCTCTTATCTGGATAATCATCATGTTTATCACCAACAGACATTCATGCATGCAACTATCTTGGGATAATACATTTTAGATGCATGACAGTGAGTGTGTGTAGGATTTGACAATTAATGACACACTCTTTATCTATGATGGTTTCATCAATTACTGGGTTATGTTCACAATGTTTAAGTGTTCACATAGTGTGAATCAATTCTGCGATTTATGAATATCTAGTTGATTTATGGATGTGATCAGTTTCTACAAATCAACAAGATCCTCTTGTAGAACTGATCATTCTCTGTGTGTTGTTAAACACTTAGAACATAGGCTTGTACACACATACTAGCACAACAGCAATGATTACTTAACCTAAGATCCATTTCAGATTTTCTTCAAGATGTCATCTTCAGCCTAAAACTTGGTTAAAGAGAAAGTTTGTAGACATTTGAATTTTCCATCTTTAGACTACCTTCTCTATTCACCTTTTTAGGAAGATTATGACTTGTTGATAGAATACTGTCATAGTTCATAAGATGGTGCAACTATGATGTATACATTAATGATGGTGAGGAACCGTACCTTTTTACTGTCAGTTTCTTAACAGTCATTTACTTTAGATATACTGAGTTAAGGTATTGATGTGCATAGCTTTTACTTTTGCCCCTTTTCAGCTTAATGCTCTTGTCTGCCTTTCATCAATCAGTCGTGGTCTTGAAGATGTAGATCAAGAGAATCGTGGCATTGAGATCTTTGACATCCTTGAGTTTTCAGAGACAGCACTCGGTTGTTGGTTGGTCACTCATAAGATTGAGAGGATCTTCTGTCTCCACTTGATCAGTCATTTCTTTGTACGTGTGACCTCTTCATCTTTCAGACTGATGAATGCTTTACTCCTTGTTACTGATGTCTCTTGCTCTCTTTCTCTCGTCTGATCTTCAGACTACAAGATTGACTGTAGGCTAGGATTGGTCTTGTTGAAATAGCAATCGAGGATATGAACCAATCTGAGCAGCTTCAGGTGTATACACATTTTTACCTATACACAATATTTCCAACGTGTGAGCTAATTTGCATATAACAGATTACTAACTACTAAACTAAGTTTGGAACAATGTTGGTGCCTTGGATCAGACTCAAAGCGATTAGCTTTAGAATACAGCATGAGAACCTGCTTTGATACCAATTTTTAGATCCCAGAGGGCACAATAGATCTAGAAGGGGGGGTTGAATAGATCCTTTTCTTTTGAAATACTTTTCTGGTTTATGATGTATTGTTCATATTAGATTATATGACAAACATAGAATCTTTTCAAGCACAGCGGAATAAGTAAAAGATTCCCCTCCTTCATTGATATATTCATAATCATACAAACATTGTTCGTTGGGTTAGTTTAGTTGTAAGCAGTTAAAACATACATAACAGTTATAGCAGTTATAGACATAATGTAAATGACATAAAGTAAAAGACACAAGGGGTTTTAAGTGGTTCAGAGACTCAAGCTCCTAATCCACTCTTCTGCTTTCAACTAGCAGGATTTCCACTAAGGAAGGGCAGCACCCTGAATCATTAAGATTCCTTCAAGGCCAGCAGCCTTGGGACTTCAGTTCACTAAGAACTCTTCAAGGCCAGCAGCCTTGGGACTTCTCTAGTTCCCTAGGAACTCTTCAAGCCCAGCAGGCTTGGAACTTCGTTTAGTCCCTCTGGACAAGGACCCTTTGGCCCTGCTTTGTTTAGTCCCTCTGGACAAGGACCCTTCAGGCCCTGGCTTCTTTGAGTTGTTGTTGTTGTTGTTGGAGTCGGTGCTGAGCTGCTAAGATGTCTTCATGCTCTGAACATCTTCTATCTTTAGCAGCTTCGACTTGATCATCCTCGAAGAGCAGTTGAGTGTTGCATGATGCTCAGCTTCTTAGGTTGCTCAACTACTCCGGATGACCCCTTGATGAACTGCCTTGAAGATCATTCTCTTTGGTACTTGATGGCTGCACATGAGAGGCTTCTAGGATGACTGTCAGCTCTTCTGCAAGGTACCTAGAAGCTTTCTCAAGCTTGACACCAAGATGGCTTTTGTGATCTCCCTTCTTGCTACTCGATGCCTTCCCATGATGGACTTGCTAAGATAACCGTAAGCTCTTCTCTATTGTACTTAGAGTCTTCCCATGATGGACATCCAGATGGCATGATGCTCTTCTTTCTCTCGGCAGTTCAGAACACTCTTCATGTAGTAGAACTCTCACTTCTACATAGTAGAACTCACACTTCTACTTCTTGCTTGATCTGACTTTTGAGTGTTCTTGGTGGATCGTAGAATGAGTCTCTGGACTCACTATTACTTGATTCGATCAGTCCACCTTCTCTCCAAAACTCAACTACTCCAGCAACCTTTGATCTTTGAAGCTCTTCTACATTTATACACCTTCCCAAACCTTCCGTTGGAAAGTAGCCGTTGGAAGCTATTCAAATGTCTTCATAGATCCCAAGTTGCTTGATGTAGACTGCTTGATGTGACATGACATACTTTTTCTGACTCTGCAGTCTACTTTTTCACCTACCCTGTCAGATGTATCACTTTACTGTCCTGGGCAGGTCGAAGACTTTATTTCTTCTGATTTCTTGATCAGAGGTTGTCCTTTTGCATCAATGCTCTCAATAAGCACTTGTCCGAATTACCCTTCAGATTGAACCGTTGCCAATGCCTCAATCTTCAGGTATCCGAGCTCTACGATTCTGATGCATGTCTTCAGGGACCTGATCGTAGTGTCTTGTTGACTGGTGGAGACAACACTACGATCTAGAAGAGTGTTGATTGGATCTTCAATGTAGAACACCTCTTCCTTGTATTGTGCAGTGCTTCAATACTTCTGTTTGCTTCGACTGTTCTCAGATACTGATGGCTTAATTCCTTGCTCTGGTTCCCTTCTAAATTTCAAGACACTTCAGATTTGTGGCGCGTCCAGCTTGCTTTCTCCTGGTGATCTTCCGCTCACTTATCATCAATGAACTGACCCTGCACTTAATCACTTTAGCCTTGCTTTTCAGAAGCTGACCAGTATCTCGGTTCACCTTCCATCAGTTCTTTCTTTGTCTGACAAACACTACGATCCTGGTTGCTCCCAAGATCGTTGTCTTCTATTTTCTTGATAGCAACTGCATTAGCTGACTTTTCCTTAGTCAACTGCTGAAGTCTTCTTTGAATCATCTTGTGGAAGACTTCATCACGAACGGCCTTTCAACTCAATCTTGATGCTGATTAGTTTGGTGCTTACTTCTTCTGCTAGCCTGCATCCCATTCGTTGAGTGATCTCTGATTCCCTTCTGTGGATTACATGTTTGCAGTGCCAACCAGAGGCTTCGTACCTTTGGATATTCTGGGAGTGCTCATTCGTTGAGAACCGTATCTGCTCTACGATTCTGACTTAGCATTATGAGCATTACTGTTGGAGTCGTAGTTCTGCACTCTATGATTCAGCTTCGGCTGTGCAGACACTACGATCCCGAAGATCAGATCTTGACACTCTACGATTTCTGCACACTACGATCTTAGAGTTTAGCTTGGTGAACGTTGAGTCCACTCTACGATTGCTGACTTGAGCTTGTCTTCATCTGATCTTGTCCGACTACGATCTCTGCATTTGTTCAGTGGACTCTACGATCGCAGAGTGTGGTCTACGATCCTTGTCTTTGACTTCGGCATCGCTAGACTCTACGACTCTGAGCGTAGAGTGCATTTCATACTTAGCTTCGGCAGATTGTCGTTCGGCTTATAGGTAGGCTGTCTCTACGATTCAGAACATGACTTCCTCAGTACACTACGATCTCGAGGAGGCTCTTCTCGACACACTACGATCCTTCTTCGTTTCCCCTGGAAGTGTACGAACTCTGAGATCTCACTATCTTGCATACTCCTATTCTGCCTCGATAGCTCCCGAGTTTACTCTGACTCTCCTAGCAGACTACGACTTCTGGTGCAGTGCTCGACGATCAGACAAGCCTATCTATTACATCATAAGATCAACCTAACAAGCTTGATCTTTCTATATTTATAGTCCTTGTACATCATTTATTTTTAAGGACTTTACAAAGTCGTTTTGCTTATGTAGGATCAACCTAACATTTTTGATCAATTCATTCTAAGTCCTTGTACATATATTTCTATTATTATCAAAGGACTTAACAGCTTTTCTTCATGCAAACATACTTGCATATTCATTCATATATATCATAATCAAATCATATATAAATAGGAATACCATTCACATTTTTATTCCTGACAGTATTGATTATTGATGCTTACGTGATAAGTCACTTAATTATACTCAATTATCGCTACAGTAATTGCTGCATCATATCTCTCATATTATTGATTCAATTATTGTTACAGTATCATCTGCATAATATGTTATATTATTAAATCAATAATTGAGACGACAAAGTTATTCATATTATTATTTGCAATATTGACAATGTCTAGAAGTTCTGTCAATGAGAGGTTATTGCGCGCCAATAAGGAGAAATCCTTATCGAAAAGCCCCCTCTTTTTTGGGAACGACCTGGTTGTTAAATATTGTGAATTATAATATTAATGATGAATAAGTTCTTGTTGATTAAAGATAAATTTTATAGTTCTATTGTTTTGGAATTATTTATGTTAGTGGAAATCAACATTTGTTTCGATAATAATTGATGTCTGGAGGTTATATTGTTCAATCGGCTATTCGGGACACTTTTCGTGTCGGAGTACTATTCACGAGTTACTATTCATGAGTTACCATTCATGAGTTACTATTCACGAGTTACTATTCAAGAGTTACTATTCATAAGTTACTATTCACGAATTACTATTCACGGGGTACTATTCACGAGTTACTATTCACGGGGTACTATTCACCCGTAAGATATATTTCTTTTCGGTCCAAATCATTTTTGGGTACAATATTATTCCATGAGGAGATGTTCTAATTTTTTAGACCGTTGGTTGAAGATATAATAGTAAATTAATATGGACCGCTGATGGAAAGTTATAATAGTGAATCAATATGGATCGCTGGTTTAAAGTTTTAATAGTAAATCAGTATGGACCGTTGCTTTAAGTTTTAATAGTAAACCAATATGGACCGTCCGTTTAAAAGTAAATCAATCTGGACCGTTCAAGAATTAGTTACTATTCATTTCATTCTCCTATAAATTGAAGGTCATTCCTTCATTATTTCTTACGAATTCACTGAAACTCTAGAGAGAGAAACTATAGAGAGAAAGAAGAAAAGTGTTATCCTACTTCACTACTCCAATATCCAGTTTCTTCTAAGGTAGGGGATATTATTTGTTGTACTCGTAAGGGGTATTCTTTCTTTCTTATTCATGAAGAGAACTTCTGTTATTCCATTCTTTATTATTCTGTTGGAATAACCTGTATAAGCGAGATACCCTATACTTGGTGAAATTCTTCTGTTATTCCATTCTTTATTATTATGTTGGAATAACCTGTCTATGCAAAGTACTGCATACATGGTGAAATTCTTCTGTTATTCCATTCTTATTATTCTGTTGGAATAACCTGTCTATGAGAAGTACCGCATGCATGGTGATTTTTGTTAATATTCCGTTTTTATTATTCTGTCGGAATATCTTGTCTGTGCGTTTACGCCGGATCTGGTTCTATTATTTATTATTCTGTCGGAATATCCTGTCTGTACGTTTACGCCGGTTCCATTATTTATTATTCTGTCGGAATATCCTGTCTGTGTATTTATTCCGGACCTGGTTCCATTATTTATTATTCTGTTGGGAATAACATGTCTGTGCAGTCTACCGCATGCATGGTGAATCCTTCTGTTATTCCATTCTTTATTATTCTGTTGGAATAACATGTCTATGTGGATTACCACATGCATGGTGAATGATCCTTTGTATTCATTCCTTATTAAATTGTGGAAATGACCTGTCTACGTGGATTACCGTATGGCGAACGAAAATCCATTTGCAGTTTCATATATTCTATTATACTTAGTTGGTTAAAGCGTTGGCTTCTATACTCTATGAAATTAGTGGAATATCTTTGATATTTGCGCTTCATCTAGTATCTTTTCATGAAAATATTCTTCAGAGCATTCTTGAATTATACTCCACAAAGCAGTATCAAGTTGACAATTTGAACGTTATTGATTTCAGGATAAATTAACTTATAAATCTTTAAAATTTATTCTTGAACCTGTTTTATTGAATTGTCATTATCCTCATGCTTATATTATGTTGAAAGCCATCTTTGGCTTACGTGTATAGATGGACTTGGTATGATTATGACCAGAGATTATTCGGTATAATCATGACCGTAATGTGACGAATGATGTGGTAAAAGTCCTCATTGGCCTGTAGTTAATTGGTGGACAGTTGTTGGTATGATTATGACCATGGATTATTCGGTATAGTCATGACCATTGATGATTACATAAATATCCTTGGCCGTGGAGCAGTGATGATTCAATTTTATTTATTAAGCTGAGTCTCAGCGATAAAAGTGATGAAAAACCTTTTAAATCATAGAAGATAGTAGATTTTATTCTCTACTTGACTCTTCTAATGAATTATTTGTTCCATTGCAGTTAAACTTGATGTTTATTATTCTATCAGTTTAACATTATTGAAGGCTAATGATAATTTATTCTGCATTATCTTAGTCATAATATTTCTTACTGGGCTAGTTGAGCTCACCCTTTCTTTCACTGTTCTCTTCAGGAAATGAGAACGTAGCTGGGACTAGTCAGGGAACAGAGTGATGATCCTAGATGGTGCATTAGTAGTCCTCACTATTCTGTGAAATAGTGTGATAATAAATATAATGAGGACTCCATTGAGTGTGGATATTATCTAGATGACAATATTTGTATTAAAACTCACAGCCTATGTTTTGTCGTATTTTACACGACTGTTGTATAATTAAGTTGTTTTTGTATTCAGTACCTTGTATCTGGCGACTCAAGATGGGTGATGTATACCTGTTTTGGGGGCGTCACATACTTAGACACTTTTTTCAGTTTGGGGTGTAAATATCAACAGAGGTGTAAAGTTTGGGGTGTATTTTGTTTTTTAGTCTTAATTAAAAGAAGATAGAAAGAGAGAAAATACATAAATCTCAAAAAATAAAATATGATTTGACCTATATTAAAACTAGGGTTCTTTACACTACTATACAATAATTAGAAAGTAATTACAAGAATAGTACATCCACAAAATAATTACAAAAAGAGTGCAACACAATAACCACATCATATTATTCAATTTCGCAGAAATAAAGAAACCCTGAAATCAAAGAGAAATCTTCTCATGTATTATGCGGAAGTTACCAACCAAATCAAACATTCAAAATCACGAGAAAAAGACGAAGCCGGAAACCACGAAGCATAATCCAGAATCAAAACACGAACAGAGAAGAAGAAGCCGAAAACCACGAAGCATAATCCATAATCAAAATACAAACATAGAAGAAACCGTAGTTGTCAAAATTTGCAAAAGTGAAATCCAGAATAGACATAAGAAGTCTGATTAACCCAAATTGGAGATCATTCAAAATCAGTAACAAAGAAGAAGCAAAGAAGAAGACATAGTATTCACGAACAAAGAAGAAGCTGGATTAGTCGAACTTTGCAGAGAGGAGATCCAAAACTTGCATTCACGAAAATATCGAAGGATTTCGAAAAAGTCATTATGCTACGGATATTAGAAATTTGAAACTAGAACATAATTACGAAGGTAAGTAAACCGTAATCTGAATATGGATATTGAAATCTCTTAATTTAACTTTGAATCGGACACTGAGTATAAGATTTTGATTTTCAATTAGTAACTAGAAACAAAATTAATAGAAGGATTAGTAGTTGTTTATTGATGGATTCGAAATTGGTATAAACAAGAATTGTAGATTAAAACTTTGGAATGGGTCTTTCCAGGTTCAATACATGTTCTGACCTGTAGTTAATACACATTCATAGTTTGACTACCTTTATATAAGGGTTTGGTTACATTGGTTTAATTGTTCAGTCTTTAATTGGTCAACACGTCATGATAGTTAGTGATTTGATTATAAACTGAATGCAAACAATATGTTGAAGATGTATGGTTACTAATAATATATATTTTAGTTACTGTATAATGTTGATTTGATCACCATTTTTAATATTGTATTAATTTTAATGTTTCAGTTGTCAGACAATGGAGATGATTCCAGTTGTACTTTATTTCAACGGAACGTGGTCTGATAGCAACCAATACAACAATTTTGAAGTTACCGACCTACTAGTCCCTTAAACTTGTTCATTCATAGAAATGCATAACTTGGTATGCAGTGCAATAAGGCTAGACACCAACACAACAGAATTGTCAATCAAATTTCAGATTAGAAGCAACATTCCACTATTAGTGTGTCAAATGAAGAAATTTCAGATTCTTTATGGAAGTCAGTAGAAAATCAGATGAACATGCAAAGTTTCCACTAATTATAGATAATGTATACATAAATGAAGGCACTACAATCTTACAGAACTTGAGAAATGTAGGAGAAAATAGGATGCAAGTTGTAACGCCAATGAGATTGACACAATGAAATTCTGAACTTGTACCGTTGGTAACACAAGATTACAAAATTGGATCACAATATGCTGAGCAGCTTGCAATCAAAGCTATTGATCAAGAACAAGACAAAAAATAAGACATAGCATACACTGAAGAATAATATGACGAGGTCATATTAGATCCAAATGAATTTGAAGTGAAATACATCAAACTTACAAAGATAAAAAAATCCTAGAACAAGCAATAAGACTACATTCAATCAGGCAAAATCGACAACACAAGGTTGAAAGAACAAGTGGTAGAGACTTTATTTGACGCCCCCAAAATAGGTCCATTCCATCCAACCCATTCTGAGTCGTCAAATACATGGTACAGAAATAACTACAACTTTATTATTGCAACATATAAATTGTGAGTTTAAATACAGATATTGCCATCTAGACAATATCCACACGTAAATAAATCCCCATCATAATTATTGATACATTATTTTACAAAAATGGTGAGGACTACTAAACAACTCTCTCTAGAACCTTTATTCCATACCCCGACTAGTACTCGCTACATTCTCGCCTCCTGAGAAGAAAAATGGAACAAAAAGGAAAAGGGTGAGCTCAACTAGCCCAGTAAAGAATATTATGACTAAGATAATATACAACAAATTATCGTTAGTCTTCAACAGGAAAAAATCAACTAGAATACAATAGACAACCAGTTTTAAATCAACAACTGCAGCGAAAACAATAATTCATTAGAAGAGTTAAGTAGAGAATGCAAACTACTATCTTCTATATATGAATTTAAAAGTTCATCGTCGATATTTTATCCCTGTAACATCAATCAATATATATCTGGAATCAAATATTCATCTTTGCACTACAGGCCAAAGATATTCATCAGTCGGTCATGTTCATCTAAACATCTGTTCATCTTTGCACTACGGGCCAAAGATATTAATCAGTTGGTTATGTTCATCTCAACACCTGTTCATCTTTGCACTACGGGCCAAAGATATTCATCAAGAAATCATTCATCTTTGCACTACAGACCAAAGATATTCAGTAATATCATCATTTAGGACTGAAAATGATGAAAAATATTTTAAAAAAACGAATCCAGTGAAATAAAAGAACAAATATTAAGGATTCGTATTTTAATCAATCCAAGTTCAAAAATACTTCATAAGTAATCAGAGTGGAGTAAAATTCAAGAATGATCAAAACATGGATACAATCAAAGCTAGTGTCCAGAATAGATATTTTGGACGAAAAGAAGAAATTTTATTTTTCGGTGAATAGTGTCGTATCCGTGAATAGTGTCGTATACGTGAATAGTGCCGTATACGTGAATAGTAGCTCCGACACCAAAAGATAGAAATTTCACAAAAAACATCATCATGTTTCGTGAATAGTACTAGTGAATAGTAACTCGTGAATAGTAACTCATGAATAGTAGCTCATGGATAGTAACCCCGACATGAAAAAGTTTCGAAATCCATAAACGGATGATTTTACATGCTATAATCAAATTTCGGTCAATAATTGTGTCCACCAATACACAAAATATGTGTTACACATTTAATGCCACAAAAATACTCTTCCTTCTCATATACTCATATATCCCACATTCATTATAAAAATATCACCGTTAATATATTATTAAAATAATATATTTAAATGAATTATTTTATCAAAAAAAGATGAAATATTAATTTTTAATAATTGTCACATTAAAAATTTTCTCCATCTATATCCACATAAAATCAATATTTTCCTCATCATATGAATCAATAATTAATTATTCACAAATAATATTACAGAATCACAATACTGGCAACCATGCCGTTCCCAGGAAAGAGGGGGCTTTCCAATAAGGATCTCTCCTTACTGGCGCGCAATTAGGTGACCAAACCTCTCCTTAGACAGAACTTTCTAGACATTGCCAATAATGTTTTCTAATAATATTATTCAGATAATATGAATTTTTGCCTCGATAACGAAAAATACTTTGTAGTGACAATTATTGAAACAACAGTAATATAAAATATCAACGCAGCAATTATTGAATCAATAAAATAAAATACTGAACAATAATTACTGTAACAATTATTGAGTAGTGCCTTCATACGTAAGAATCAATAATTGGTGCAATACTGTGTGCTACAGTGTTTTAACCACCGAGTATTTTAACAGTATTAACGGTAACAACTACGCCGTTATTTATAAACAACTTATATTTGTCATTTTCTTCATCCAATCGCTTTCTGTTATGGGGCTCACAAAAGACTGCGCCGTCGTACGAATATTCCCCGACAGCAAGAATATTCCGCGACCAAACAAATATTCCTCGACAACAATGAATATTTTATAACCACTTGCGTATTCAAAATATTTGCGTATTTTACACATAACTATCCACATTAATCAAATCAACCCTTACTATTTCAAAATAATAAATAGAGAAAATTAAATTTCATTAATAATAAGTTGGGGTCTTACACTTTATGCTAGTATGCATAGAGAATGAAAATTACAAATGGAAATTAAGAGCATCAAAGTTTCAGAAAAAAAATATGTTGAAGGTGAGAGAATTCAATGATTTCCACACTTGTTCATCCTACATACTGTTGGGAGATCACAGACAAGCAAATAGTGAGATGGTTAGTGAATGAATAATGCACAGATTAACAAATTTAAAGAAAATTTACACACCAACATATATTGTGGAAGACATGATGACAAAGTATAATATTTCCATCTCTTACCAAAAAGCACGGGGATCAAAGAAGAAAGCATTGAAAAAAGTAAGAGGAAATCCACACGACTACTTTCTGATTTCTTCATGGTTGCACATGTTGAAAAAAACAAATTCAGATAACACTTGGAAACTTTTCTTAATTTTTTTTATAATTAGTCGGTAACCCAATAAAATTGATTTGGTTACCTTTGTATGAAGGTTTGGCTACCAACTGCACTATAAAAAATATATAAAAATGGTTTTTTTTGCAGGTAATCAATATCTACATAGAAGGTTACTATTAAATGGCATTTTGGACACCATTTTCACCATATGGAAAAAATTAAATGCTAATTAATCGAATACCAGTAACCATATAAATTGTTATCCTTGACTACAAGTTTGGACATTATCTGTTACATAGATTTACATTGACAGTATTGAATTTTCATTTCAGGTTCCATCACAGTCCTGGGGTTGGGAAAAAAATGGTCGTTTCAAGTATCTCTTCTTTGCCATGGGAGAATCCATTGAAACATGGCATCATTGTAATTGATGGCACATTCATACAAACAACCTACGAGGGGGCATTCCTCATAGCAAGCACCCAGTGCATTGTTTCAGATAGACAAAAGCCATTGTACAGGGACTGAACTTTGTGTTCCCCGATGTTATGCATAGTTCATGCACATATCATGTTTAAAAAAAATATAAAATACAGATTCAGAAAGAAAGGAGAAAAACTCAAAAAAGCATACAACGGGGCTTGTATAGCTTACATTGTGAGGATCCTGAATTTTAAACAATTCAATTTTTACAAATAAATTTTTTAAGCATATAAGTGAATATGTGAATTAAGTGAGTTAGTTAATTTAATTATTTTAAGTTAACTATGATGAATACGTAATCAATTTGATTAAGGAATAGTAAGATAAGTTATGTTGAGAATTAATATAACTTGAATGTTAACCTTGAATGGTAAATTAAAAAGATTTATAATCTTTAAGTGATTAAATTGATATGAATAATATAAAGTAATTATATGGTTATGTAATAACTTATTAAGCAAATTAGGGCTAATTAAGTTAATGAATTAATGGAACAAAAAGGAAAGCCAAGAAATAAGAATATTAAATTATTTATTTATCAATATATTAAACATTTTGTGGCATATGTAATAAATATGTGAGTAAATAAATATAATAATTATTTATCAATGATGATAAATATGTTATGACATATGTAGGAGATGTATGTGACTAAATAAATAAATATATTATAGATGTGTATATATATTTATTTATTATATATAGTGAATAAAAAAGAAAGCTTTATAACCTAATATTATATATTAGGAATGTGGATTAAATAACTCAAGGGTTTCAATATTGAAGAATTTTAGTATTTAAAATATATACTAACCTAAGAGATTTATTTTATTATCTCAATTTATTATTTATTTTAAATATAATTATAGAAAGTCTAATTGGGTTATAGAATTAAATGTACATGAACAATTATTTAAATTCCAAAATGAGTGCAATAGAAAAGATAAAATTTTGGTATTGGACCAATAGTATTTTACATGGCCCAATTATTTTAAATAAAAAGCCCAAGCAATTAATTAGGAAGCCCAAAAAAATTATTAAATAACCCAAGTTTTAGCCCAACATGAAAGGGACTTTGTAGTCATTTGATTAAGCAAATTTGATAATTAAAAATAAAACAAAAATTGGACAATAAAAGAGGGGGAGTATCCGCCCACTTTAGGGAGTTTAGGCATGTGATGTTATTTTTTTTTACTTTAGTTGTTCACCAACTATACCTACTACAAGCCATGTGTAAGTATATTATTTAGCCACATTATTTAATCAATATCACAAGCAACATGAGAGAGAGAAAATGAGATATGGTGGGAGATTTGTGTATGCATATAAGAGTTGTATGCACATATTTTTGCTAACTATAAATACCCCCACCACTTTTGCAATTAAAAGTTTTGTTCATTTCCATTTCCTTATTTTCCAAAAAGAGAGAAGAAAACGAGAGAGAGAGAGAGAGAGGAGGGGGATTTGGCATCCCTAAGGGAAGAAAAGAGAGAGAGTTTCATCTTTTATTTTGGAAGAAAGAAGAAGAAACAAAGGAAAAAGGTATAAAATCATAAACTAGTTTATGTAATTTATTTAAGTTGTTTTAAATCAAAACTTGGATTTATGATTCCAAACTCAAAAACTTTAGATCTACATGTTAATAAGTGTGTGTTTTATGTTTAGATCTAATCATTTTGGGTATCAAAAGTTTGATCAAAAGAAAATAAAAGAAAACTATGTTTTAGGTTTGAGAAAAACCCTAACATTTTGTTACTTTAAAAATCCACCATTTAAAATTTACACACTTCTTTTTATGTTCCGTCAAAGAGGGGTGCTAGATATGTAAGTTAACTGTTAAACCCAAGTGGTAGCACTCAAAACTATTGATTTTACAAGCCTTGGCAGCCATTTTAGTACAAATAGTCTAGATTTTTCAAAAAGGGGAAATAGACTGTTTTGGATCAGTTCATCCCTGGGGCAGTTTCGTCATTTTTCTTAAATTTAAAACTTCTGTAAAAATTTGGTAGGATAGTATGATGAGTTATCTAGATCCTGTCCAAAGATGGCTATTTTTGGATGTGTAGAATGAAAGTTATGTATTTTACAAGGAATGATTATTTTAAAAGTAAACCAAAACAACCTTTTCCGTGTAACTCCAAAAATTTTGAAATTTTTACTGGAAGTAGATATACATAACAGGAACATCGCCTGAAAATTTTGTAATTTTCGGACTTCAAAACTGTTCATGATAATTGTTACAAAATCTGACTATTTTGGTCATTTTAAAACTAGTAAATAAAATCCAAAAATTCCAGAAACATTATATGTTCATCATGATACCATGTACTGATATTTTCCAGAAAATAAGAATTTTCAGAACTGCCGTAGTATTTTTCATGGATGTGTTTGAGTTATGAATAAATAAGAATAATAAGTTATATGATATCATAAATGGCAAAAATGCAATTTTATAACTTAGAGACCCTAAATATTATCTATCTAGATTTTTGGAGGGTATTTTGGTCATTTTTGATAAAATGTTATATTTATAGTATTGTAGGTGTATTAAATGAATGAATTAGTAAAGGGTAAACAATTAGAATTAATTGTTTATTAGTTTAATAAATGATTAAAATATTATTAAGAGCTTAATAATATTAGTTTAAGATATTATTAAGTAAATAATAATATTTAGATTAAAATTGGATAAACATATTAACAAATGATTAATAATATTAGATAATGATTTAAAATCTACAACACATAAACATGTATATATTTATGTTACCCGTTGTCACTGAGGATTATGACCTTCAAAAGCGTTCTTCTTCGGGAAGTCGTGATTGAGTTATGGGAATTAGCTCTAGTGTCGATGGATCTAGTGGATGAAAGAGAGAGTGGAATGGCCGAATTCGTGATTCATTCCAATTGATTTATGAGATAGATGATGAAGATGGGCGTGAGAGAAATTGGGCGATGGTCGTGACTGGTTCGCGAATTGGCTCTACTCTGGAGCTTGAGCTGAAGCATTAATGAAAGCCCTATTTTTTTTTCAATTTAAGTAAGTACAGAACTGGCCCAACTCGTAAATTCATCGGTTCACTGAGTCAGGCGGTTCAACCACCGATTCGTCTGGTTTGAATGTATTAGTTCCCAGAGACACAATAGTTATCTAGAAGGGAGGTTGAACAGATATTTTAAATAACTTTTTCTTTTCAAAATACTTGTCAGATTTGTTAATAAATTAACCACAGTGGAATATATAATTTGTTTGTTCCCCTTTAAGATAAATAAAGTTTATATGTGATAAGAAGTTATGACATATATAACAGTTATAGCAGGTATATAAGAAACACAGTGATTTTAAATGGTTCAAAGTACTCAAGGCTCCTAGTCCACTCTTCTACTCCTCGAGTAGGAAATCCACTAAGGATATCTTTATAATCGTTGAATCACTTAGATTCCTTCAAGACCAGCAGTCTTGGAACTTCTTAGTTCACTTAGAACTCTTCAAGTCTAGCAAACTTGGAATACACTTGATGAGAGTTGAGTTCTTAGGTTGTGCTACTCAGTTGCAGTTAAGCATACGTCTGAAAGAACTGAATAGCAGAGAAAGCTTTTCTTTCTGGATCGTAGAGTTTGAGCTTTGAGTGTTCTTTAGCTTTTGTTGTGTACTTGCTTGCTTGTAGTATCTATGTCTTATTTCCTTATAAAAGAGTATTTGAAATCTGTCTGTTTGAAGGTATACGTTGAAGCATTTAATGCATTAGACATTTCTGAGCACCGATATTGACTTCCTAGAACTTTGATGTTCATCCGTCTGACCCACTGACACAACATACTACTATCTCACCTAACACCTGAAAAAGGTGTTTTCAGCAGGCATGCGGTTCTTTCCTTAACTTCTTCAATACGCTCCTTCGATACATACTAAGGATGAGTGTTGAATCATTGGGATTCCCGAAAGTCTCAACGTCTATAATCCATTCTTTATTTATTGTATTTTATCCTTCAACAAATGGACAAGGCTCGATTCTTCTAATGCTGACAGGAAAGACACTACGATTAAGATCGTTGTGTCTTATCATGCTCGTGCTTGATTAAGCCTGATTAAAGAGAACACTATGATTTCTCTTTCGCACTGATAGACTATGATCTTTAGTTGCTTGATTTTGCAGACTCTACGTTTTCGAGAGCAGACAACGATTCTGGACTTAGTTCGTCAGACGCTCGGACCATCTCTACGATCTGAGTTTGGCTTCCGAAGTAGACTACAATTCTAGAGCAACTTCCTCAATACTCTATGATTCTGCCTTGGCTTCTGCAATCTCTCAGCTGGCTTGACAGATAAGATTTTGTTGAGGCTTATCTATTACACTTCAAAGTAGATCAAACTAACATCTTTGATCTTTTCTTCTATACATTCATTTAAAGAATGATAAACATTAAGCACATATTAACCTAACAATCTATCATCTAAGTCATTGTACATATGTTCTTTGAAGGACTTTACACATAAGCATATTTATTTACTTTCAACATCAAATTTTAATATGCAATTCCCAACAATATCCCCCTATTTGATGTTGACATAACCAAGTAGATTTCCATCATATCATCAATTTCTAAATGTAAGATGCTAGAAAGTAAATATGACTTAGTGTTTTAGTGAGAAACTGAAATCTCTAGAGAATAAACATGAATTTGTTAATGTCGTGAGATAGATATTACAATTTAGCATAGTTAAATCAATATGAAACAATCCAAAAGGAGATTTGCAGCATATCATAAATATATCAACATTGATAGCGAGGCGGGCTAGGCAGAAAGGTAGAAAGGCAGCCTAGGCGGAATAGGCGGGACCTAGGCATAGGGGTGCACAAACAGCCTGGGGTCTGCGGCTCGGCCTTGATCTGGCCTGAGCCCGACCTGAAGGCTGAAAAAAGGTCGCTGTGTAAATGTCAAAATTCGGTTAGACTGGCCTAATTAAAAGCTCAGCCTGGACTGGCCTATGGCCTTTATCCGGCCTGGGCTAAAGCCTAAGGATCTGGAATTTTTGCACTTGGCCTTTTTTGTTTAATATCCTTGCGGCCTAGCCCAACATGTCAAAATGTTGAAAAATTATTCAGATTGGACCAACCCACAACTTGTTGCAAGTGGAGGAGAGTCTGTTTTATAAGGAAAGCTTCCTTTAACACTTTTTTCAGTAAACAATATGGGACTTAGATTAATTATTATGTGCAATCTTACAAGTTACATTCAATAAACCGCCAACTCCCTGTAATCTCCTCCTTCATCTCTTTCCTGTAATCTTCATCATCTTCAAACTTCGTCTTATTCAACCTTCATGTTTCCCAAGTGTTCGTCTCAAAAGTTGTTCCCCAATTAGATACTCATTGGTCATATCAATATTGGAAGTTCGAATTGTGAACATGGTAAAAAATTTATGGTTGAGTTCTTCTCCAATTTTTATTCCATATCTTTTAAACACAAAACCCTTAAACCCCCTTAGAGCCTCTTTCTTTGATTTTCCTCTGGCTAGCAAAATCATGGTAAGAATTAAGTGCAGTCCTTTATATCTTGTACCGTTTGTGAATTTCGGTCAATTTCTGTTTGGAATTTGGAAAAACTTTCTTCTGTAAAGTTGTAGATAATGGAATTTCCTATGGAAAAGACATAAGGTTCGAATTTTTCTAACAAAAGGGCTATTCATTATGAATTATTGAAGCTCCAAAATAATTGATTTTTGGAAGTTTTAATTATTTTTAATATGAAAAACATTTTTTACATTTTGTGGGCATCATTAACATGTGCTAGGGGCTGAATTCAGTTGGCAAAGGTGTGCATAGGAATTTGGTTAATAAATATTATTAATTTATTAAATTTTCTGCTTTGGTGTTCTAAATAATTTCCTATAAATAGGGTGCTTAGGTTAGAATTAAAAATCACACCAGAAACTGAAGTTTTCTCTCCCTATATTATCGAGCGTATTTTTGTGAGTATTTAGATACTTTGAGTATTTCTATACGGTTTAAGTTCCTTCAGCACTATATCCAGTATTCCAGTCAGAAGTACTGTCTATTTTGAGATAAGGGATGTTGTTTTCTTCTTAAATGATATTATTTTCTTCCATATCATTATGCCAAAATATTGGTCTGAACTTTTTTTTATCAAATTTGAAACTTTTTGTGTCAGAGTTACTATTTACGTATACGACACTATTCACGTATACGGCACTATTCACGAATACGACACTATTCACCGAAAAATAAAATTTTCTTCTTTTTGTCCAAGATGTCTATTATGGTTACTATCTTTGATTGTATCCATGTTTTGATATTTATTTTTGAATTCTACTCCACAATAGTTTATTAAGGAGTATTTTTGAACATGGATAAATCGAAGTACGAATCTTTACTATTTGTTCTTTTGTCTCACTAGATTTATTTTCTTTAAAATATATTTTTCATCATCCTCAGACCTAAATGATGATATTACTTAATATCTTTGGCCTATAGTGCAAAGATGAATGATTTCTTGATGAATACCTTTGGCCCGTAATGCAAAGATGAACAGGTGTTAAGATGAACATGACCAACTGATGACTATTTGATTCAAGATGTATATTGATTGATGTTACAGGGATAAAATATCGATGATGGACTTTTAAATTCATAGATGATAGTAGATTTCATTCTCTACTTAACTCTTCTAATGAATTGTTGTTTCCACTGCAGTTGTTGATCTAAAACTTGTTGTCTATTATATTCTATCAGATTTTTCCCTGATGAAGACTAAGGATAATTTGTTGTACATTATCTTAGTCATAATATTCTTTACTGGGCTAGTTGAGCTCACCCTTTTCCTATTTGTTCCATTTTTCTTCTCAGGAGACGATAATATAGCGGGAACTAGTCGGGGTGTGGAGTAATGGTTCAAGACAGTTATTTAATTAGTCCTCACTATTTTGTAAAATAGTGTATCAATAATTGTAATGAGGACTTTATTTGAGTGTGGATATTGTCTGGATGACAATATTTGTATTTAAACTCATAGTTTATGTGTTGTCGTATTTTGCATGACAATTGTATTAATGAAGTTGTAGTTGTTTCTGTACCATGTATTTGCCGACTCAGAATGGGTGATATATACCTATTTTGGGGGCGTCACAACATCCACTGTTTATAAATCTTGTTTGATCCAAGTTGGTACCATCACATTACCTGTTGATCTTATTTCTTTGAAAATACTTGCATTTGATGTGATTTTAGGGATTGATTGGTTAACCACTCATCATGCTAAAATTGATTGTTTTCGTAAGGTTGTTAGTTTTCATATTCCTAACCAACCTGTTATGCGAATTCAAGCGACCAAACCTCTAAAGTCAATCACTGTCATATCAAGCCATAAAGCTATTCGTTTATTAAAAAATGGATGTCAAGCTTTCTTAGCCCATGTCACGGACTTGAACAAAAACACGTAAGATGTGAATAATATTTCTATTGTTAGTGAATTTCCTGACGTATTTCCTGAAGAACTTATCGGTCTACCCCCAGAACGTGAAATTGAATTCTTTATTGACCTTGAACCTGGTACAAAGCCCATTTCTAAAACCCCATATCGAATGGCTCCTATTGAAATTCAGGAGTTAAAGGTCCAACTACAGGAGTTGTTGGACATCGGTTTTATTCGTCCTAGTACATCTCCTTGGGGTGCTCCTGTTTTATTTATAAAGAAGAAAGACGGGAGTATGTGACTTTGTATTGACTATCGAGAATTGAACCATGTCACCATCAAGAATAGGTATCTGCTACCTCGTATTGATAACCTATTTGACCAGTTACAAGGAACACAATTCTTCTCAAAGATCGATCTTTGTTCTGGATATCATCAGCTGAAGATTAGAACTGAGGATATTCCAAAGACTGCCTTCAGAACTCGGTACGGGCATTATGAATTCTTAGTCATGTCTTTTGGATTGACTAATGCTCCTGCGGCTTTCATAGATATAATGAACCGAGTATTCAAGGATTATTTGGATCAGTTTGTTGTCGTCTTTATTGATGACATCCTCATATATTCCATAAGTCGTGAAGATCATGAGCACCATTTGAAGTTGGTACTATAAAAGCTTCGTGAAAACAAGCTATATGCCAAGCTGAAGAAATGCGAGTTCTGGCTTGAGAAAGTAGCATTCCTTGGGCACGTGGTGTCAAAACATGGAGTATCTATTGACCCGGCAAAGATTGAAACAATAAAAATTTGGGAGCAACCGAAATCGGTGACCGAAGTACATAGCTTTTTGGGCTTAACTGGTTATTATCGGAGATTTGTGGAAGGATTTTCTCGAATCGCTACTCCGTTAACTCAGCTGACTCGTAAAGATACAAAATTAGTATAGAGCGAGGAATGCGAGAAGAGTTTCCAAGATCTCAAGAGGAGACTCATTTCGGTACTTGTTCTGACAATACCATTTGGTTCGGATGGATTTGTTATCTACAGCGATGCTTCAGGTAAAGGGTTAGGATGTGTTCTCATGCAACATGGAAAAGTCATAGCCTATACCTCGCGACAACTTAAAGAGTATGAGAGAAATTATCCTACTCATAATTTAGAGTTGGCAGCAGTCGTTTTCGTGCTAAAGATCTGGAGGCACTATTTATATAGGGAAAAAGTGGAAATATATTCAGACCATAAAAGTCTCAAATATTTCTTCACCCAAAAGGAACTTAACATGCGGTAACGACGTTGGCTCGAGTTATTGAAAGATTACGACCATACCATCCGATACCATCCTGGAAAAGCAAACGTGGTAGCTGACGCATTGAGTAGAAGATCATATGCGGGTGCAAGTGCAATGTTGTTAAAATAAAGGCCCATTTTGTATGACTTACAAAGGATGAAGATAGAGATAAAGGCTCCAAGTACTCACGTGATGATATCAAACATACGAGTAGAACCGACTTTAATTGATAAAGTTAAAGCTGCTCAAGCTACAGACATGGAGCTGATGCCTATGAAGAAGAAAGTGCAAGAATGTGCTATTCCAGAAGCAAGAATCGATGAAGAAGGAATACTTCAAGTCAACTCCAGACTTTGTGTTCCTAACGATTCTGACTTGAAGCATAGAATCATGATGGAGGCACACAACACACCGTTTGCAATCCATCATGGGAGTACCAAAATGTATCATAATCTTCGACATACATTTTGGTGGAACAATATGAAGAGAGAGATCGCGAAGTTTATCTCGAGGTGTTTAACTTGTCAACATGTAAAAGCAGAGCATCAAGTGCCAAAGGGTCCATTGCAACCACTTGAGATTCCGAAATGGAAGTGGGAACATATTACCATGGATTTTGTTACGGGTCTTCCCACGGTTTCTCAAGGCATAAAGACGATTTGGGTTATTGTTGATAGATTAACCAAATCTGCTCATTTCTTGCCGATGCGGGAGACTTATTCCCTTGAACGTCTTGCTCGTATGTACGTAAATGAGATTGTGAGATTGCATGGCATACCAATATCTATAGTTTCGGATCGTGACCCAAGATTCATTTCACGATTTTGGATTAGCTTGCAAAAAGCTATGGGCACAGATTTACGATTCAGTTCGGTATACCATCCTCAAACGGACGGGCAATCAAAGAGGACTATTCAAACTCTTGAAGATCTATTAAGACTTTGTGTCCTAGATTTCAAAGGGAGTTGGGATAAGTACCTACCATTGGTGGAATTCTCCTACAACAACAGTTATCAGGCAAGTATAGGTGTGGCTCCATTTGAAGCATTGTATGGACGAAAGTGTCGCTCTCCAGTATGTTGAGATGAGGTGAGAGAAGCAACGTTATTGGGACCAGAGTTGGTACGAATGACTACAGAGAAGATCCAAACGATTCGACAACGTATACAAACAGCACATGATCGACAAAAGAGTTATGCAAATCTTCATCGAAAAGACGTGGAATTTGACATTAGGGATCATGTATTGTTACGTATTGCTCCATGGAAGGGAGTTACAAGATTCGGGAAGAGAGGAAAGCTCAATCCATGATTTATTGGTCCATTTTAGATTCTTGACCGAGTAGGAAATGTGGCCTATAGACTTGCATTACCTCCAAGTACGTCTCGTGTTCATAATATTTTTCATTTATCTATGCTACGTAAATATATGAAAGACCCAAACCACGTTATTGAGTTAGAACCGGACGAGATAGCCGAATACTTAACGTACAAAGAGGTACCTGTCAAGATCTTGGATAGGAAAGAGCATGTCCTACGCACAAAGGTCATACCACAAGTCAAAATTTTGTGGGGAACCATGCTATAGAGGAAATGACTTGGGAGTTTGAAACGAAAATGAAAGCGAGGTATCCTCACCTTTTCAAAACACCAGGTACGTACGTCAATTTCGAGGACTAAATTTCATAAGGAGGGGAGGTTGTAAGACCCCAACTTATTATAAATGAAATTGAATTTCTCTATTTATTATTTTGAAATAGTAAGAGTTGAATTGATTAATGTGGTTAGTTATGGGTAAAATGCGCAAATATTTCAAATAAACAAGTGGTTATAAAATATTCATTGTTGTCGGGGAATATTCGTTTGGTCGTGGAATATTCTTCCTGTCGGAGAATATTCGTACGACGGCGCAGTCTTTTGTGGACCCCATTTCTTGACTGAAATTTGATTATAGCCTGTAAATCACCCGTTTGTGGATTTCAGTCAATTTTTGTTTGGAATTTGGAAAAACTTAAACTTACAAAGTTGTAGAGAATGAAATTTCCTATGGAAAGGACAGTGTGGTTTGAATTTTTATGATAAAAGGGCTATTTATTATGAATTATTGAAGTTCTGAAATAATTGATTTTTGAAGTTTTAATTATTTATTTTATGAAAAACAGTTTTTTCGTACTTTTCTAGAAGGTGGGCATGTGGGAAATGCTAAGAGCTGATTTCCAAGGAGGCGTATGAAATTTTATAACTAATAATATATTTTATTAAATTTTTTGCTTTGGTGTTCTAAGCATTTTCTTATAAATAGGGTGCTTAGGTTAGAATTGAAAATCACACCAGAAACACAAGTTTTCTCTCTCTTTCTCTCTCTATATTATCGAGCGTATTCTTGTGAGTATTTTAAGACTTTGGGTGTTGTTATACGGTGCAAGTTTCCTTCAACTTTATATCCAGTATTCCAGTCAGAAGTACTGTCTTTTCGAGGTAATGGATATTATTTTTTTTTAAAAAAATAATATTATTTCTTTCAATATCATTATGCCGGAATATTGGTAAGATTTTTCTTGTGAAATACTTGTCTTTTAGTGTCAGAGTTACTATTCATGTATGCGACACTATTCACGTATACGGCACTATTCACAGAAAAATTAAATTTTTATTTTTCCTCCAAAATATCTATTATGGATACTAGCTTTGATTGTATCCATGTTTTGATCATTCTTGAATTTTACTCCACTATGATTATTTTTGAGGTATTTTTGGACATGGATAAACCGAAATACGAATCCTTAATATTTGTTATTTTGTTTCACTGGATTCGTTTCTTTTAAAATATTTTTCATCATCCTCAGTCCTAAATGATGATATTACTAAATATCTTTGGCATGTAGTGCAAAGATGAATGATTGCTGATGAATATCTTTGGCCCGTAGTGCAAAGATGAACATATGTTTAGATGAACATGACCAACTGATGAATATCTTTGGCATGTAGTGCAAAGATGAATATTTGATTCCAGATATATATTGATTGATGTTACAGAGATAAAATATCGACGATGAACTTTTAAATTCATATATAGAAGATAGTAGATTTCATTCTCTACTTAACTCTTCTAATGAATTATTATTTCCGCTGCGAATATTGATTTAAAACTGGTTGTCTATTATATTCTATTAGATTTTTCCATATTGAGGACTAACGATAATTTATTCTATGTTATCTTAGTCATAATGTTCTTTACTGGGCTAATTGAGCTCACCCTTTTCCTTTTTGTTCCATTTTTCTTCTCAGGAGGCGAGAATGTAGCGAGTACTAGTTGGGGTGTGGAATGATGGTTCTAGAAGTTGTTTTAGTAGTCCTCACTATTTTGTAAAATAGTGTATCAATAATTACAATGAGGACTTATTTGAGTATGGATATTGTCTAGATGACAATATTTATATTTAAACTCACAGTTTAAGTGTTATCGTATTTTGCACGACAGTTGTATTAATAAAGTTATAGTTGTTTCTGTACCATGTATTTGGCAACTCAGAATGGGTGTTGTATACCTGTTTTGGGGGCGTCACAAATAATATTACAGAATCACAATTATGATAACCAGGCCGTTCCCAGGAAAGATGGGGCTTTCCGATAAGGATTTCTCCTTACTGGCGCGGAATTAGGTGACCAAATTAAACCTCTCCTTGACAAAACTTTTTAGACATTGTCAATAATTCTATCTCATTATATTATTCAAATAATATGAATTATTGATCCAATAATGGGAAATACTGTGCAGTGACAATTATTAAAACAACAATAATATAAAATATCAATGCAACAATTAATGAACTAATAAAATAAAATATTGAACAGTAATTACTGTAATAATTATTGAGTAGTGCCTTCTTACGTAAGAATCAATAATTTAAAAATACTGTGTAATACCGTGTGCTACTGTGCAACAACGCGTATTACTTTACTTTACTTACCGGGTATTCCAACAGTGTTAACGGTAACGATTACGCCGTTATTTACTCAAACTTGTCGTTTTCTTCATCCGACAATTATTATGTTATGGGGCCCACAAATGGTTGCGTCGTCGTACGAATATTCTCCGACAACAAGAATATTCCACGACCAAACGAATATTCCCCGACAACAATGAATATTTTATAACCACTTGCTTATTTTGAAAAATTTGTACATTTCAACCATAAATTATTCACAATAATAATTAGAAAAAATTCGATTTTATTTATAATAAGTTGGGGTCTTACATCTACGGGCACTACCTATATAATCTTAGAATTTATTTGAAATATAATTCTCACTTGAAAACAACAGAGATAATTATATGTCAAGAGAAGACTCACCATTGATAATTTTGTGGAAATATGATATCTATAATAACCTAGACGTATGACCTCCCATGTACGAAGTTTTCCTTGAGTATTTTCCAAAGATTTTAATTTCTAAAATAGTCATTGACTGTACCTTTATGTAAAGTACCATTGTAAGGTCTTGTGGTCAAGGCACCACGAGAGTTATATATATTTGTATTAAACTCACAGTTTAACTGTGGTCGCTTTTTGCACGACAGTTGTATAAATGGAGTTGTCAGTAGTGAATTTTTTGGCAACTCAAGATGAGTGATGTATACCTATTTTGGGGGCGTCACATTAAGCACAGATCAACCTAACAATTTTGATCTATCATCTAAGTCCTTGTACATATGTTCTTTGAAAGTCTTTACACATAAGCATATTTATTTACTTTCAACATCAAATTTTAATATGCAATTCCCAACAGAATGATTTTTGAGCTAAAATAGGTTATTGGTTCAAACCGGACGAGATGGAGGACCGATTCCGATTTTTATTGGTTCGACCGCCAGTCCGATTTGAGTCTAAAAACCATAATTTGACCCATAACTATATGTTCTAACTCAGATAACTTATATTAAAAATAAATAATTTGATTTTAATTCTTAAATAAAACTATAAACAAATTTTGTAAATAAAAATCAGCCTATAATCATATTTTGTCGAGGCCCAATTGTCGTACACGTGTTGTGTGTTTAAATTATGTGAATTAAATTATAAATTTTATAAAATTTAGAAAAAAATAAAAAAATATAAGATATTAATATTAAAAAAATAATATTATATTTAAAGTTGTCCGAGCAAAAGTGTAAAAAAAATGACATAAATATATTAAACTTGTGGGAGAAGTTTCAAGGCCGCTTTATAATATAGATAAATACATTAACCAGGAGAATCAAAATTAAAAACGCCCGCGTAACGTGGTCTATTTCTGCCCTCACAAACAAAACACTCTTTTTCTCTCTCCAAAACACACAAATCATCATTCATCATATACAAATATTATATATTAGTATATATATACTGATACAGATACAGAGATGCGAACATTTTAGAGACAGAAATAATGGTGGCGAGTACATCAGTAGGTGCAATTGTACCGTCGGTGAAGTCGGAGCCGCTCTCCGATTTGACACCGCCGGAGGAAGAAGAAGGTGGAGGAAGCGGCGGAGGAGAAGCAACTCCGCCGCCGCCGCTTCCGGCACAACATACGCAGCAACCGCTAGTGATGCCGCAGCTGCAGGCGACGCCGGAGACGGCGGAGGAAATGGACAAGGAGTTGCTGTGCCCGATATGCATGCAGACCATAAAGGACGCGTTTCTGACTTCGTGCGGACACAGCTTCTGCTATATGTGCATTGTGACTCATCTTCAGAACAAGAGCGATTGTCCCTGTTGTGGCCATTTTCTCACTGCTAATCATCTTTACCCTAATTTTCTGCTCAATAAGGTTCATTTCACTATATTTTTTCTCCATATTTTATTTTGATGATTCAAATGTTTAATTAATTCTTAATTTGGGTAAAATTTGTAATTAATGGAAATTTTGGTGCTATTCTGTTTTAGTTGAAAATAAAAATTATGAAGCTCAAAATTTGGTGCATGTAGCAGTATACTCCTTGGTAATTGTTTATTAAATTATTGAGACAATGTTGGATTTGATTTTAAATTATATCCTGTATTAATTAGAATATAAAACTATAAGACTATAACTTTTTCGTCGTCAATAATGCCAGGTCATTCCAGGTAATATTTTTTAAATGTATATATGTGCTTGTGTGTAACAATGCACTTTGTTCGGTTGCTGATTGAACATGGGTAACAAGTGAAGAATTATAAAAAAAAGTTGAAAATTTTGAAGTGATTCATTTCTTGCAATTTTAAAGTACATAGATTGCAGGATACTCGTACAATCTTGTATTATTAATTTTTTCAATTTTCTTTTTCATTTTTCAGTTTTTTTTTAATGAATTTTGGATGTTAGTTTGCTTAAATTTTAAAAAGTAGAATTTGAGGTCCAAGTATTGTGTCACTCTTTATGTAGATATTATTGTTTTGTTTCATTGCCTTTTGTTTTTGGAATAACTGATGTGTAAGGTTACAGATAAAATTTTTTCTTGACGTGGCTGTGAATAGCTTTTAGTTTTGTCAGCTAAAAGTGGAATCCTTTTTTTGCTAATTTAAGCATTGGTAGTTTCTAGTTGTGCTGATCATGGAGTTGATATTGAACAAGTCTCTCACTGAGTAATCAAGTGCAAACCATTTGTATCCTGGTCTTACTTATGGCCCTACTTGAGCCCTAACATGGGAAATTTAAAAAGTTAATAACTATTGTGATGTTGAAACAAGGCTCGAATTACCCGATTTATCATTAGTTTCTTTGTTTTCTTGCCATATAATGATACAAAGCCATACTTGGGTGATTCATATTAACACGAGCCACAACATTGTCGTTGGTAGCTTACTCCGAGGGAAGCTGAAACTTCCATCAATAAAAGCTTAAAGCTTTCTGATAATAATCTCATATGATTTTTTGGTTTACATAATCAAATAAAAATATTGTATATATATAGATAAATATATATATAATATATACACACATATATATATATATAATTACATGTACGTATATATAACCAAATAATTCACTACACCCACCTTCCTACAAATTAGTTTTATACTTCCGACCTTTGCTAACAGTTACTTCCCCAAGAGTAGGATTCTAACTACCATTACAAATTGAAATTAACAAAAATAAAGTTAATTAACTAAAACTGAACATGTAGCATATAAAAGGGAAAGACATAGATGGTCAGTAGAGAATGGTTTACCATGTTTTTAGGATTTCAACATGAAGTTCTAAGTCAGCTGATTTTTTTTTTCTTTTTTCAATTATACTTTGTTAAGTTCTTATATAAAAAACTATATCTCTAAATTCCATTATGATGAGCTTTATAAAAATTCAACCTGTAAGGACAGATTTTTTTCCCCGGGGGGTGGGGGTGGGGTGCACAAGGAAGGAATCTTATTTTCCGTAGCGTCTATCTTATCTTATCTTGGGAAGCTAATAACACGTCTCGAATGTATTGCTAAATATATGGTCTTAATTTTGCAGTTATTGATGAAGACTTCTGCTCGTCAAATAGCAAAAAGTGCTACTCCGTTTGAACAACTTCGTCGTGCACTGCAACAGGTCAGTTAAATTACACAAATATTGAAAGTGAAACTTGATTACTCTTAACTATTGTTTGATGTAATAATAAAACTACATACTGTCCTGTTGTAATGATGTCATAGTTTGAGGAGAACTTCCAACACGTGCCATTGTGTGGTATGTAATATTGTGTGGTATGTAATAATGCATATGAGAAATGCTACTTCAATATATCAGCACCATGTTCTGCCAGGCATGTTAGATGACTTTGATACACCAAATTATATATTCTTTGCCTCTATTAAATGCACCATGGTATTTAATTTTGTGCTTGTAGGTAGTGTTTTTGTATGCCTAGCACTTCAAAGGTACTCATGTGAAAAGTATGCTTTTCTTAGTAACATCTTATTGTTGTACTAAGGGTATTGATAGTTTCACATGGAGATTTGATATTTTCCACAAGTATCTCTCTCACGTAGATGTAGACCCATTCACTGTTAATGACTTAATGTAGGAGAGCCTTGTGGAAATATCATATTTTTTTCAATGTGGAAATATCAGTGGCCTTTTGTGTCCTCTAAATTTTGAACTGTCATAGTGAGTTTCTTCATAACCTTTGTGGTTTTTATTTGAGGGACACACATAACATTCATAACAGTTGCATTTTGACATACTGATCTGATGTAGGACAACTTTGTAAGATGAATTTATTATTAATTGATAGATAAATAAAACTAGGATCTAAGCTCTGCGTTTAAAGTCTAAGGTTTAGAGTTTCAACTCGGCTTCTATTAACTCTAGATAAATATCTCCACGATATAATAAAAACCAATAATAATTGTAATATGTTGACTGTCATCCTAAGGAGAATTACATCGGTATTTAAACAAAACAAGTCTAAATTGGACTTGGAGACCAAAAAGACAAAAAATATCCCAACTAAGTAAAACAAGTCACTAAAATATCTCAACTAATTAAAACAAGTCCATAATAATGAAATAAACAAAATAAATAAGGGAACTAAATCATTGATCCCCGTCATTTCTCCTCGGCCGGGAAAAATTTGGCTATGTCGAAATGAAATCTTCGTAACGCGCTAACAATGCAGGATCAATGTAATGAAACTCGTCCCTACCAATCCACGTGCAATCACTGTCAGGCTTGCTTTGCCACTTAACCAAAAATTGGTGATAGCCTCCGCGCCTAGTCAACACAAACCTCTCATCCAAAACATCCTCGATACCATCTGTTGTAGACCGTGAAAAAACAACAAGAGGAGGTGCAGGTGGAACAAGTAAATGAGGAACAAGGATAGTAGATGAAGAAGTAAGAGATGGGGGTCAACGAAGTAGAAGGTTCATGATATGGAGTAAGATCAACCACATTAAATACAGGACCAATACCCATATTACTAGGAAGATCCAACTCATAAGCATTAGCAATAACTTTCTTTTTAACACGAAATGGACCGATCCGCTTAGCATGCACTTTTTTTCATGTGCCGGGAGGTAACCTGTCGACATGGTGTCGAAGCATAACTTGATCATTCTCATTGAACTCTTCGTACTTATGATGAACATTTGTAGCATACTTATAATTTTCATTGTATTTGCATCATGATGACCCGTAGTGGAACCCAATATGGCCCAACAATGAACGACAAATTAGACCTCTTACTCACTAAAATGGCTAATATGGAAAACCGTATGGATGCTATGTCTGAGGACCTGAGTCGTTGAGCGACAAACACAACATTTACCTTGGCAAAGGGAACACCTTGAGCCTAGAAATGTTAAGTACCAAAACCTTGAGTGTAAGACCCTAACTTTTTATAAAATTGAAATTCCATTATTATTTTGAATAATAAGGTGTTGATTTGATATAATGCTTTAGTTATGGGTGAAATGTGCAAATTTTGCAAAATAAGTAAGTGGTTATAAAATATTCATTGTTGTCGGGGAATATTCGTTTGGTTGTGGAATATTCTTGTTGTCGGGGAATATTCGTACGACGACGCAACCATTTGTGGGCCTCATAAACAGAATAACTGTCGGATATAGAAAGCGACAGAAATAACCTTTTTAAAAATAACGGCATAACTTTTATCGTTAACTGTTGAAATACCCGGTGATAAAAAGTACAGTAATACGCGTGGTTGCACAGTAGCACACAGTATTGCACAGTATTTTTGGATTATTGATTCTTACGTAAGAAGTCTAATTGTTACAGTAATTACTGTTTAATATTTTATTTTATTGATTCAATAATTGCTACGTTGATATTTTATATTATTGTTAATTCAATAATTGTTACTGCACAGTATTTCCCATAATCAGATTAATAATTCATATTATTTGAATAATATTATTAGATAGCATTATTGGCAATATCTAAGGAAGTTCTGTCTAGGAAAGGGGTTTGGTCACCTAATTGCGCGCCAGTAAGGAGAAATCCTTATCGGAAAGCTCCCTCTTTTCTAAGAATGACCTGATTGTCAATATTGTAGTTTTGTAATATTATTCGAGAATAATTAATTGTTGATATATATGATAAAGAAATATTTATTCAATGTGGATATAAACGAATGAATTTTTAGCATATGACATTTGTTGAAAGTTGGTATTTTATCTTTTTCGATAAAATAATTCATACAAATATATTATTATAATATTACATTATAGTAGTGTTAACGCCAAGTTTCGCCGGCGCGTCCAATCACAGAATACACGCGCTAGAACCTGCACAGTAACAGATCACACAGAAGCTTGACGGCTTGTGCCGCCGGGGGATAGCTCCGGTGTGAGAATGAGTACAGGCCGTTACAAGGGTAAACAATGGAGGCAAAGTATTTAGTGCTCAAAAGTAGGTATTACCTCATAATGTTAACCTAGGCCTTGTATTTATAGAGCTCACCACCTTAGAATCCTTCTCCCAGTCGGATTAGGACTCCTAATATATGGTAGTTACCATAACTTGGGTCCAACACAATCTCCTTAAAAGGTGCAAGTAGAATCCAATCCCACCACTACCTTTGGAGTTACCGTGTATGAATAGGCCCCTGGACTCTGCACGCAGGAGAGCCCACTGTGCAGGCCCAAACGATCCTATTATCTGATCTGGGCTTCGGCCCAAAGGACTCGAAGGCCCGACCCCTTATCATCACCAGAATGGGTTCGGTCCCGACACCGAAAGACTCATATGCCGACCCGAACACCTATAACGTCTTCCTAGGCTTCATCCCCTCGGTCTATCAAGCCCTTCTGCCAGAAAGCCTTCGGCCCAGATGGAGGTCGGTAAAACGCTCCCGAACATTGCCCCCCAGTCTCTGGTTATAACATATTTATGACTAGAGACTTGAAAGGTCACGACAACTAATGATGAGTCATCTTGGGAAGTCCAACGGTCTGTTATAGATATTTTAAACGTTGCACGCCTTTTAACGCCTGGACCCACCTCAACATTTATTAGCCGCCCTAGGGCTCCGTGCCGTACAACCTATAAAAACCCCTCTCCCCCATCATTATCACCTTTACTGACTCCTTCTCCTCAAATCCTCTCATTTGAATTTTTCCGGCAAGGCGATTTCCGGCGAGACTCTATTCTGTCGTATTCACCGTTTTCTACATTTCTTTGTTCGTTTGAGTACTATTTTTGCTCACTCCATCCGCTAAAATTCTCGTTTCCTCAATACTCCCCTTGAAATGGCAGATTCCAGCACCAATCCGGCAAATGAGCCTACCATTGTCACCGCCGACGATCTTCTAGAGGTCGAACTACCGGCTGTCTCGGTTGGAATGCCAGTGGAGAATGCCGATTCCCAAATTCGTCATCTCTATGCTTCCGAAACCGACTACGCAGTCATCAACACCAAATCATCCATCACACCCTCCCAACTATCAGACATCCGATCGGTATTCAACATCCCGACAGAGTACAAACTTCGAGTAGCCGAGGCTAGCGAGAGGATGTATCATAGTCCTGAAGGGGGTTGGGTAGCCGTCCACCTCTACGCCCTGAAGTACGGAGTTCGGTTTCCCCTACACGAGTTCATATCCTCCTTTCTATGTCTGGTCGGGGTCGGGTTCGCACAATTAGCGCCGAACTCCTATATCCAGCTTGTCAGCTTCATAGCCCTCTGCCAAGAGGCTGGCATCACACCCGGACTGGACTTTTTCTTTGTCCTCTTTTCTGTCTGCCGATCCAAGGAGCCCGGTCTCCGACACCTGAACCGAGTTCCAGGCCGAGAGACTTTCGTGAAGACCCCTTCGAGCAACAAGGGATGGCATTCCCAGTGGTTCTTCATGAAAGGTACCGACCTGAACCTTTTACCAGCCTGGGCTGGTCCCGATGACACCCCAATCAAAGTCACCAAATTCCCGAAGGGTCGTGCTGCAGCTTTCAAAAAGTTTTATGCCATTCTGAAGCAGACCAGCTGGGGTGTGGGGATCGTTTCAAACGAGTCGTGGCTTTATGAACACGGATGTAAGTAATCATACCCGAACCTTTTTATCTATATTCTCGTCTTTCTTCCATTATTTCTCTTCAATAATCTTTGTGTCTTACGTCGTAGTGACCATCTTCAAGCCTGATGATGCCGAAGCGGCTCTGACCCCACTTCCTATCACAGCCGAGCCCATTCACCCTCCTGCTGCTGATGATACCCCCTCTGACGAGGCTGTCCTCATCACGGAGTTGTCCGTTGGTTCATCAACAGGGCCTCTTCCTGATTCATCGAAAGCTGACGTTTCTACAAAAAACGTGTTCGAGATGAAAGGGGCTGATAAGATGGCTTTGCTGAAAAAGGCCAAGAAGAAGCCTTCGTCCGTCCGAGCTCCCGTCAAGGCAATCTCTTTGGCCGAGTCGAAGCCTGCTCCCAAACCGACTCCTCCCCCACCTGCCTTAATAACCATGGTAGAGGATTCAGAGGATACCGAGGACCGACCTCTTGTTCGACCCTCGAAGAAGCCTCGCCTGACCGAGGGACCAATTGAGGAAGTGACTGGGCCGATCCCTGCTGTGACCCCGACGTCCCGAGCAAGTTCTTCTGAGGGATCGGCGACTACCTGTTGGCCGAAGAGTCCCTCCGAGAAATTCCCCTTCTACCTGCTTGATCAGTTTAGGCTTTCCGGTGACGATGATCGGTTTAAGAACTTTTCGTCCGAGGAATTTCTGGTTACTTATCTCAAGGCTCAGACACAGGTATTCATCCTCCTTTGTATATATTTTTCCTTAGTGATTCTTTGTATGTTATCTGACCGTCATGTCTTCTATACTTAGGCTAATGCTATCCTTGCCCGGGCGATCGCTCCACTTGCTCGGTCTACGAAGATGGAGCTTCAACTGGGAACTGATATGGATCTTCTCCAGGCCGAGCTGAGGGGTCGGGACTCGGAGCTGAAGAGAGAAAGAGAACTTCATGCCGATGCCCGAGATAAAGTGGAGAAGGCTGATCGTCGAATCGCCGAACTCGAAGACCAACATGCTTTATTACAACAGGAGTTCGTCGGTCTCGATGATCATGCCAAAAAGTTGATTCGGGACAAGGAGGCTCTGGTTGAGGAGAATAAGGTTTTGGTGGGCAACCTTCACGCCGTCGAGGATCACATCAATCGGATGCACGGTCAAGTAAGAACACTGATCGCTGCGAACAGTACCTTGGAGGCAGAACGGGCTGTCATCAAACAAGCAGCCATCAAGGAATATGAAGAATCGCCTGCCTTGACCGATAAGATAATGGCCCAGTTTGCTGAAGGGGTCGAAGCTTATCGGGAGAAGGCAAGAGCGAAGCTTGTTGATGCCGGCCTGGATGCTTCGGTACTTGATTCTTCCGACGAGGAGTCCGACGCTGATGAGGGTGCTCCTTAGTTCCTCCCGATAATTTTCTGCCTAAGTGTATTTTCTTTTTTTTTTTTTTTTTTTTTTGTACTGATGCCCGACTCGTATGCGATCGGGTTGTAAAAATTATATAAGTATAAATAAAATATACTCTTTCGGCCCATGAATGTTTGTTATCAGTTTTACTTAGAACTAATCTCGATCAGTTATGTTCATCCGAACCTTCTAATCGGATTGCCCTTAGAGTCTATCTGATATTGAAGGATCCGACAGTTATACTCGGGACTTATCTCGATCAGTGGCATCTTTTTGACCCTCTTGATCGGATAGCAACCGAGATCTGTTCTTTGAGAATGTATTAAACTCTCGGTCAGTTATGTTCGGGACTTATATCGATCAGTGGTGTCTTCCCGAACCTCTTGATCAGATATTGCCCAAAGCATGTCTGTTCGAGTAGTAATGAAACATATGAATATAGATGAAGTTAAACATTGCCAAGAATAAAAACTTTCATTTATATTATTTAAATTGAATCGGTTGCATAGACAAAAGTAAGAATAACACAACTATTACTGGTAAAATTTTCTAAGTCTTCCAGCATGCCATGTATTCGTTACCTCCGAACCGTTCATTGCTCGAAGCCGGTATGTTCCGGGCTTCGGCACCCCTATCACTTCATAAGGACCCTCCCAGTTAGGCATTAACTTGCCAGTGTTCTGGGGGGTTGAAGCCTCCGCCTCCCGGAGGACTAGATCTCCTACTGCAAACCTCCTAGACTTCACCTTCTGATTATAGTGTCTGGCTGTCCGCTGCTGATAGATTGCCAACCTCATCACAGCCGAATCCCGAACTTCATCCAGTAAATCCAGATTTGTTCTCAAGCCATCGTCATTGTATAATTCTTTATACTGGCTGACCCGAAGGGTGGGTGATCCGATCTCAACAGGAATTAGAGCATCGGTCCCATATGCCAGTCTGAATGGAGAATCCCCCGTTGTAGTTCGTGGGGTAGTTCGGTATGACCATAAAACAGATAATAGCTCTTCGGGCCACCGACCCTTTAATGCATCCAGCCTACGCTTTATCCCGTTGAGTAGGGTTCGATTGGTTACTTCCACTTGACCGTTTGATTGAGGATGGGCAACCGAAGTCTTTCGGTGTTGGATCCCTAGATCTTTCAGAAAGCCCTCGAATTTTGATCCGACGAACTGTCTGCCATTGTCTGAGACTATTGCCATCGGGATGCCGAACCGGTAGACTATTCCTTCCTTGGTGAACTTTAAACACTCCTGCTCGGTTATCCTTTGCAATGGTTTGGCCTCGACCCACTTGGTCATATAATCGATGGCCACGATCACAAAACTGACTTGTCCCTTAGCTTTTGGTAGAGGACCTAGGATGTCGATCCCCCACACAGCAAAGGGAATTGGGGATAGAACCGAGTATAACTCTTCGGGAGGTTGGTGTAGAATGTTGCTGTTCATCTGACATTTGGGGCACCTTCTGACGAATTCCTTAGCCTCTGCGTAGATAGTCGGCCAGTAATACCCCTGCCTCAAAATTTTATGTGCCAGTGACTTTGCTCCCATGTGATCCCCACAGATCCCTTCGTGAACCTCCCGAAGTGTGTAATCTGCTTCTGAAGGAGTCAAGCACTTGAGCAGTGGAGAGCTAAAGGCTCTTCGGTAGAGATCTCCATCAATGAGGACGAAGTTCGAGCTTCGATGCTTGACTCTCCTGGCTAGAATTCGGTCCGAGGGTAGGGTCCCGTCGGCCAAATACGAGATATAAGGAGTGAGCCAGCAATCGAGTCGGTCCAAAGTTAGGATTTCTGTCTTTGGGACACTGGGTTTTTCCAAAACCTCTAAGTATACTGATCCTTCGAAGGAGCTCGCTTCAGTAGTTGCCAATCGTGCCAGGGCATCTGCTATGGTGTTTTCTGATCGATCCACCCCTAGGCAGCTGTGTGATGTAAAGTATGTGAGCTTATCTCTTAACTCGGCCAGATATTTGGTCATCCTCGCCCCCCGAGCTTCATATTCGCCCGATAACTGCTTGACCACCAGCTGTGAGTCACTGTAAATAATTAACCTTTGCACCTCGAGGCTTCGGGCCAATCGTATCCCTGCTAAGATGGCCTCGTACTCTGCTTCGTTGTTCGTGGCCTTGAAGCCGAATCGAATGGCTTGCTGGACCTTGAACCCTTCTGGACTTGTCAAAATGACCCCTGCTCCACTGACGTCTGAGGTTGACGATCCATCCACGTATAATGTCCACGAGGTCTGCCCCGGTTGTGCTTCGGCCACTGTGTCTACCTCCGGCTCTGTGAAAGAGCACTCTACTACAAAATCTGCCAAAGCTTGTCCTTTGATTGCCGTTCGGGGATGGTACTCTATAGCAAATTGTGTCAATTCCATCGCCCATGCGGCCAGCCGACCTGACACCTCGGGCTTATGCAGAATTTTCTTCAAAGGCTGATTCGTGTAGACCACCACCACCCGACCCTGGAAATAGTGCCTAAGTTTCCTGCTAGCAATTATGAGGGCGTAGGCGAACTTTTCCAGGTTCGGGTACCTCATTTCTGCGTCTCTGAGAACATGACTGACGTAGTAAACCGGAAACTGTTTGCCTCCCTTGTCCCTCACCAGTGCCGCCCCTACTGCCATCGGGCTGGCAGCTAGGTATAAGTATAAGGGTTCAGAGGCAGCCGGTTTCATCAGTAATGGTGCCGAACCCAAATACCTTTTGATCTCTTGGAATGCGTCTTCGCATTCTGAAGTCCACTGGAAGCTTTTGTCATTTTTCGGACCCTTGAGAGTGTCGAAAAAGGGTAGACACCTTTCTGCTGATTTTGACATGAACCTCCGAAGGGCTGCGATTCGGCCCGTTAGCCTCTGGACATCCTTGTACGTTCTCGGAGATTTCATGTTCAAGATAGCCGAAATCTTCTCGGGATTGGCCTCGATTCCCCTCTTACTGACCAGATATCCCAGAAATTTTCCGGAACCCAAGCCGAAGGTACACTTGGTCGGGTTTAGCCTTAGATTGTGTTGCCTCACCGTCTCGAAGCAATCTGCTAGATCCTCCAGATGATCTCGGGCTGCCATGCTCTTGACGATCATGTCATCTACGTACACTTCCATACTTCTTCCCAGCTGTTTTCGGAATACGAAGTTCATCATACGTTGGTAGGTTGCCCCTGCGTTCAGTAGTCCGAAGGTCATTTTCCGATACGCGTATATTGCCCGATGAGTGATGAAGCTAGTCTTCGGGATATCTTCCTTATGCATCGAGATTTGGTGATATCCCGAGAAAGCGTCCATGAAGCTTAGCATCTCATACCCTGAAGTGGCATCAATCAGCTGGTCTATGTTGGGTAGGGGATAGAAGTCTTTAGGGCATGCCTTGTTCAGGTCAGTGTAGTCGATACACATCCTCCATTTCCCATTTTGCTTCTGAACCAATACCACATTCGCCAGCCATTCGGGATAGTCGATCTCGAAGATGAATCCAGCTTCTAGCAATTTGGCAACCTCGTCGTCTATGATGCTCTGTCTTTCCGGGGCAAAGATCCTTCTTTTCTGTATCACCGGCTTCTTATTAGGATCGGTATGAAGCCTATGCAATGCTACTGATCTGCTTACCCCGGGCATGTCACTGGGTTCCCAAGCAAAGATGTCGGCGTATACCCTGAGTAATTCCACCAGACCTGTTCGCAGCTGTTCGGTTAACCCAACCCCAATCTTGATCAGTTTGTCTGGATTCCCCGGTATTAACTCTACATCCTCTGTTTCTTCGGCTGGTAGGGCCATGGGTTCTGTACTTCCCTCTGTGAACGGCTCTAACTCAATGGTCATTCGCCTGTTTATGTTTACTGACCCCGATTCCTGAAGATATCAAGGTGTTCCGATAACACCTTCGGGCGATATCAAGATCTCCTTTTGCCTCCCCTATCCCGTTCGGTGTTGGAAACTTTAGTTTGAAGTGGGGGATCGATGTTACTGCCTGTAATGCTGCTAGAGTAGGCCTCCCAGGATGGCGTTGTAAGCCGAATCCACTTGTACTACAAAGAATTTCACCATGATTTCTGTCTGCTGTGGGGCCGTGCCAAATCGAACTGGCAGTTCTATCGTGCCCGACACGTGAACCGGGTCTCCACTGAAGCCGTATAGGGGGCCTTCGCCCCCCAATTCCATCTTCTTTCCTCCCAAATCCATCCTCTGGTAGGCATGTGTATAGAGTATGTCGACTGAGGATCCGTTATCAATCATCATTCGCTTCATGTCGACCGGCCCGACCTGAGCTGTTATGACCAGAGCCCCGTCATGCGGTTCAATGTGATCGGTCGGGTAATCCTCGTCTGAAAAGGATATAGTCGTGCCTGAGTATGGCCTGTCCTTCCGGGGCGAGGAGCCGGCTAATGATAGCACAGCTTCGAGATGTCCATTCCTTTTTCGACCGGTCACACGCCCTACCGACCCGCCCGATATTACATCGATAACTCCTCGGGGCTGGGCGTTCGGTTGCGGCTGTGCTTCCCGGGGGGGTTCTCTGACGTTCTCTTGGGGAGCCTCCGATCCCTCTCTGCCGACTACATATCGCACCAGATGTCCATTCTGCACGTTCTTTTCTATCAGATCTTTCAAGTTGACGCATTCGTCTGTTGTGTGCCCTCGACTTTGGTGGTACGCACAGTACTTGTCCCGACCTCTCTTCCCCGGTCTGGTGACTGTTTGGCACGGTTCGAAAAAGGGCTTGTTCCGTATCTCCTCCAGTATCTGGGCCCGATCTGTGGTTAGTGCGGTGTACACTTTGTTGACATTTTTGTTTGGGAAGGGCGGCCTTCCGCTACCCGACCCTCCTCCACTATAATTTTTCTTATTATAGTTGTCCGACCTGCCTTGGATGTCGGGCTTCTGATAATTCTGTTTGTCTCGATCTTTGGATTTGTCGTATGATTGGGACTGGGGTTTGAAGTTCCCCATCGCTTCCTCAATGGCGATATGACCCTCGGCCCTGTGGAATGCCTCTGTTAAGTCCGCTGGAGGGTTGATCACCAGGTCTTTCATCAACTTTTTGGATTTCCCGATGTCTAATCCGGTTGTGAAAAATCCCAAGGCTTGCGGGGAGTTCAATTCTGCCACCGACCCCACAGCCTCTCGGAACCTTTTAACGTACTGCCCCAGAGTCTCGTCCGATCTCTGTCTAACCTGCATGAGGGACGCCGTGATTTTTCCCCGTCTCTTGTTACTTCCGAACCTAGCGTGAAACTTTTCCCGAAGGTCCCTCCACGAGTTTATTGACCCTGATGCCAAGGTTCCCATCCATTCTCGGGCACTCTTCTTCAGGGTGGTAGCGAACATGTGACACTTGGCCGCGTCGGAATGGCCGTAATATGTCATTAGCCTATCATACCCATCGGAGTGGTCATAAGGGTCTCCCAGCCCGTCGTAAGTCTCCATTGGGGGCATCTTCCTTTTGGGGTCGGCGATCTCCCGATTAATCTCCTTCGAAAAGGGGGACCCTACACAGGTCGAAGGTTCCCCCGTCGAACTTTTTGCCAACAGTAGTTTTTCCAGCTCAGCCACTCTTCGGGCGAGGGGGTCGGACTCTCCTTCATGAGGGGACGATCGGGGCTTGTCCCTCTCACGTTCGGGTGTCTCGTCCCCCTTCTTTCCCGAATGGCCTTGGTGTTCTGATCGGCGTCCTGCTGAACGGCTCCTCCTCCGGCTCCGACCGTCTCTCGAATGGCTCCGGTATCTACTCCTCTCCCTACCGGCCTCTAGTCTTCGGGGAGATCGGGACCGGCTTCGGTGCCTGCGCCTCCTGGAAGATGCCTCCTGTTCCCCGGCCATGTTAGCCATCTGTAGTGCGAGTTCCTCCCGTTGGAGACGTAGGGCCGTCATGGCATCTTTGTTTTGCTGCATCTTTTTCTGCAGGATGAATTCTCTCTGATCTCGACTTCCTTGTGGTTGATTCTTTTCGTGCACCTCCAATGCCAATGGATTAGCTCCGTCCATCCGACTAGCTTGGTTGGGGGTACGTTGGCTTTCATGAAAGAGCCGCCTCCGAGGGGAGCCAGCTGACTCCCTCTGATCTTCCTGGATTCTGGAACCCAGTCTGTCCTTCACCGACCCTCTCACCTGAGTGGTCTGGTGGGACTTGGCCTTTTCCCGGTCGGAAACTGCATATTCCACACTCGCCATCGTTTCTCGCCGGAAGGAATCTGATTGTGATTGTTTAAGCACTAAAACCCCTCCTTCTAGCGCCAATGTTAACGCCAAGTTTCGCCGGCGCGTCCAATCACAGAATACACGCGCTAGAACCTGCACAGTAACAGATCACACAGAAGCTTGACGGCTTGTGCCGCCGGGGGATAGCTCCGGTGTGAGAATGAGTACAGGCCGTTACAAGGGTAAACAATGGAGGCAAAGTATTTAGTGCTCAAAAGTAGGTATTACCTCATAATGTTAACCTAGGCCTTGTATTTATAGAGCTCACCACCTTAGAATCCTTCTCCCAGTCGGATTAGGACTCCTAATATATGGTAGTTACCATAACTTGGGTCCAACACAATCTCCTTAAAAGGTGCAAGTAGAATCCAATCCCACCACTACCTTTGGAGTTACCGTGTATGAATAGGCCCCTGGACTCTGCACGCAGGAGAGCCCACTGTGCAGGCCCAAACGATCCTATTATCTGATCTGGGCTTCGGCCCAAAGGACTCGAAGGCCCGACCCCTTATCATCACCAGAATGGGTTCGGTCCCGACACCGAAAGACTCATATGCCGACCCGAACACCTATAACGTCTTCCTGGGCTTCATCCCCTCGGTCTATCAAGCCCTTCTGCCAGAAAGCCTTCGGCCCAGATGGAGGTCGGTAAAACGCTCCCGAACAAGTAGTATGATGTGATTATATAATAGTATGATTTTTATAATTTGAGTGGTAACATTATTATAGTAAATTCATGGTATAAAAGTAAAATGAGGTGGAAGAGAACAAATTGAATTTGAATTCTTATGATGTAAGCAATGAAGTCATCAGAACGATGAGGTAATCAATGATGTTAGCGGAACGATGAGGTAAACAATGATGTCATATGATCGATGATGTAAGCGATGATGTCATAAATTATGGTGAAAAGACTATTTCACCCTTACTCTGTCAAGCCTATAATTAGAAGTTCATTTCTTCATTAATTCTCACCAATTCACTAAAGCTATAGAGAGAGAAAGTATAGAGAGAATAAGATAGAAAGAAGAAGAGTATTCTGCTATTACACTAGTACAGTCTCCAAATTTTTATTAAGGTAAGGAGTATTATTTCTTTCGTATTCATAAAGAAAGTTATTTTCTTTCAGTACTCGTAAGGGTTGTTATTCAATTCTTTATTATTCTGTTAGAATAACCTGTCTATGCGGACTACCGCATGCATGGTAAAATCCTTTTGTTATTTCATTCTTTATTATTTTGTGGGAATAACCTGTTTATGCAGACTACCGCATGCTTGGTGAATAACCCTTCGTATTCATTTGTTATTAAATTGTGAAAATGATCTGTCTACGCGGACTACCGCATAACGGTTGAAAATCCATTTGCAGTTTCGTATATTGTTCATTTCAGATTCCTAACTCTAAACTTATTACGGTAAGTATTGCTTCTAGAATACCTGAAATGATCAGAAATTCCTTGAGTTTTGCGCTTCATCTAATATCATTTCACTGGAATATTGGTCTCAACTTTTTTGTGAAATTTTTACCTTTTCATGTCGAGGTTACTATTCACGTATACGACACTATTCACGTATACGACACTATTCACGTATACGGCATTATTCACAGAAAAATTAAATTTTCTTTTCTTTGTCCAAGTTGTCTATTATGGTTACTTTCTTTGATTGTATCTATGTTTTGATCATCATTTTTGAATTTTGCTCCACAATTGATTATTATGGAGTATTTTGAACTTGTATAAACTAAAGTACGAATCTCTAATCTTTGTCCTTTTATCTCACTGAATTCGTTTTTTTTAAAATATTTTTCATCATCCTCAGTCCTAAATGGTGATATAACTGAATATCTTTGGCTTGTAGTGTAAATATGAATGATTACCTAATGAATATCTTTGGCCCGTACTGCAAAGATAGACTGGTGTTGAGATGAACATGACCAACATACAAATGAATATCTTTGGCCCATGGTGCAAAGATGAATATTTAATTCAAGATGTATATTGATTGATGTTACAGGGATAAAGTTTTGATGATGGACTTTTAAATCATAGAAGATAGTAGATTGCATTCTCTACTTAACTCTTCTAATGAATTGTTATTTCCATTGCGAATATTGATCTAAAACTTGTTGTCCATTATATTAAGGCTAACGATAATTTATGAAAAGAGAATCCTAAGACCTTAAGGGTAATTTGTGAAAAGACGATTAAAAGCATTAAAAAGTCTTCACTTCACGACACAAAACTAAAAGTGAACACATAAGAAGAATAGGTTCTGCACAAATGATAACCACAAAATTGAACTAAGAAGAGAGTGCAGTATGAGCTTGAAACAATATAATGTCCGTGGAAAGTTTCCGATATGTCAGTGTAGTAGTGTAAAGCTGTTGGATGTAGATTATTGTATTTCAACGGATTCATGAAAGAATTGGATTTTTAAGAATAATTTATTGATTATATTCCTGTTGGCTATAAAATGCATTAAATGTCATATGTAGCTAAACCGTTACTGAAATTAAAATGTGGTATTGCCAAGCATGTGAGGATAGTGAATTCACATTGGCTTGTTTAAAGAAAGACTAGGACTGATCTAAGGTTTAAAGTACATTCATTACAAATTTATTTTATTTATTTATTTTCATTTATACTACATAATAAAGTAAATTAACAAAAAATTAATGGGGGAACCAGCTCCCATTGTGGAAGTGGTGGACACTTTACCTTTTACCGTTCCCGTACATCTTCTTTGATTACATTTATGTACATCATGTTTGATTACCGTCCCGTATATCATGTTTGATTACCTTCCCATGCATCATGTTTGATTACCTTCCTGTATTAGAATGTGACCCTTGTCTACTTCTTAGACAGGGATGTGAGGTCTCAGTTAAGGAGCTAGACAGCCTCTTACATATGCTAGCTGAGAAGAAACGGAAAATGGAGCAAGAAGAAGCTGAGACAAATTTGCAGATAATGCACGACTTTTTGCAATTTCTAAGAAAGCAAAAGCTTGAAGAGCTCAATGAAGTGAGTGAACTTGACTTTATTAGTTGCGGCTTAGTCATATTATGTTTTTTATTTCCAAGTAAAGAACAGCTCCTTCAACAAGGAATTGTTATTGGAGATTTTTTAAGGTGCCCCACCAACAAAAGATGTTTTAGGCATGTGTGATGGTCAATTTGGAATTTATCTGGGATCAGGGACCATGATGCAGAACATAATACCTAATTGGATGAATTAAGCAATCATTACATGGCCTAACATATACCAGTGTTGTACCTTGATAGTTGATATTACTGGACAAAATATCTTTCATTTTGTACATTCCAGAGTTTAAATGTTTTTTTGTTTGTGTTCTTATTGGCACACTATGAACCCATTCTACACAAAGTACTTCTGATATTTATTTTTCTTCTGATAGGGGTTATGGTGAATATCTGTTTTATCTGTTTTATATGTAGTGGCTTATGAGATTACAGTTTTGCATGTGTCAATGTGTTGTATTGCTATCTCTACAATTGCACTAACTATAATAGTTGTCAAAGACATGTTTACCTTTCATAAATGAAGATGTTTACCTCTCTGTAATCGATTGTCTCCTGCTCTTTTTATATTTTTTATTTGCTTGTAGATACAAACCGATCTCCAATTCATTAAGGAGGACATAAATGCTGTTGAGAGACAGAGAATAGAATTATATCAAGCAAGAGAAAGATATTCAGTAAAAATGAGGATGCTGAACGAGGATTCTTATGCAAAAACTGTGTGGCCTTCGTTGATTGATAAACGTAATAGTCGTATAATGTCTAGCATTCCCACTGTACAAGGTCAATGCTGGATGGGTTCAGGCAGTTCGCAGAATAGGAGAGCTGATGCAAAGGCACTTGTAAGTTCCCAAATACCTGCAAAGGAAGGATGCTTACAGTGGGTCTGATTCACCACATGGTACTCAGTCAGGAGTCTCTGTAGCACGAAAGTGCCGGATCCATGCACGGGTAAGTATCGCACATTTCATTTCTTCTAAGCTGAGGGAGTTGTAATGTTAAACTAAAGTCTTTAGCAATTGACAGTTTAAATCACTATTTAGTAGAGGAATGGTGATGAAAAGGATAAGTCGAGAACAAAGAAGAGATTTTTATACTTGTTATTTCGAGCTTTTATTATGTTTCATGTGAGAGTAACTGGTGTAATTTATTTATTTTATTTGTTAATGAGGATTCATTATATTTATATTTATTAGGAAGTATTATTATTTAGGTATTTTAGTCTTTTAGTACTTTTATTGTTACCCTAGTAATTTGAATCTCTTTAAATAGTGATGTTGTCCCAATAAGGTTATCACTCAACAAATTATTGGAATATTATGTTGAGACCTAAATTTGAATATTCTTCTGCTTCTGCAGTTGAGGATCCTAGGGGTAGTAGAGTTTGGAACTACAGCTAGTTTATCTTTTTTTTCATTCTGCTATAATTTCCATAATAATTCATCCCCTAAATTTGTCTACATCAAATGGTAGTTAACAAAAAAAAGAAGGCAACAACCTGCTGATTATTGTTTGTGTTCAGAGGTTGGTCATGCAATTCGTTGAATCCTTGAAGAATTTCTTGTACCAAAGGCGGGTGTAATTTTCTAGGAGTTTCTTTATCCTCACTTGAGTCATCTGTATTGGCTGTGCTATTGTCCACTTATTCTTTGTGCTCCATCTTTTATAAACTTATGCTCAACCTTCGAACATCTCAGTATGATTAGGTTAACAGTATCCTGCCACTGCAAAATTGTTATTGAACTCAGCTAGAAGTGTGTCTGAATCTGTTTTCTAATATAACTTTTGCAACAGTTCAATGACCTACAGGAATTTTATATGCAAAAGCGGCGTAACTGGGCTATACAAACACATAAACAGGAAGAGATGAACAAAAGTGATGTAAACAGAGAAGGTTTTAGTGGAGGACTTGAAGAATTTCAATCTGTTTTGTCTACCTTTAGTCGATACAGGTTATTTTTTCAAATAAATAGTAAATTCTTTTGAAGAAACCTCCTGTCCGCCTTTTTTTCCCTGAAAGTGTTTTTTATCTACTTGTCTCGCCTCTTTTTTTTCCTTCAAATTTATTTTGTGGGGACTGTGTTGATGTTTGTTATCTTCAAATAGCCGGCTGCGTGTCATTGCTGAACTTAGGCATGGGGATCTTTTCCACTCAGCCAACATCGTATCAAGGTGAGTTAAGTTCTCATACTGCAAAATATAACTCAGATCGAAGTTCTATACATTATATATTTTTCTTAAGCGACTTGCTGACTTCCCTGTCACACCTACTTGAAATAATCAAGTAAAATTGTATTAGTAGAAACTAGCAAAACTTGGTTATTAATTTATTATTTCCCAAATGCTAAGAGGAGGGGAACAGAAAGAGGTACCAGAGTGAACTCTCTTAAGAAAAGAGTCCTAATTTTTCTGTTGACCTTTTTACCAGCATACAAGGTTTGCTTAAGATTCACTTAGATATAACTTTCTTCAATGATGCTTTTTCAGTATTAAACTTTAAAACTAAATTTCTTAATTGAAAAAAATTATTGTTTTTTTTATGTCGAGTTGTGATTGTGAAAACCTTGCTAGTCCTAAAAAAGCAGGAAAACAAAAAAGAGAAAAAACTCTTTTTTAGTGATAGAGGGAGTATCTATTTTAGGTTTCTCTGAACTTTTAGAATATAGGTTAGCTCTGATCAAGTGTATATGTGGTTGTGCACTAACTAATATAAATGGAAAGCTAAGTTTCGGAAGTCTATCTGGCTTGTTGTATTATTTCTACAATGCATATAACATATTGTTATGTCATATCTCTATTTGTTTTGAGTAACTGCATATCTCTCTAGTTGAACTTCTGTTGTGGCTCAACATTCCCTTTTCCATTTTTGCAGTATCGAATTTGATAGAGATGATGAATTATTTGCTACAGCTGGAGTTTCACGACGTATCAAAGTTTTTGAGTTTTCCTCTGTAAGTTTGAAGCTCTATGTGGTGACATGTTAATTTATAGTGAATATATAAACTATTGTCCCCCCCCCCCCTCTTATGTTTGGAATTTCGTACCATCTAATATCTTCTCCAAGTGTGCAAGTATGTTTCTGCAATTGTGTTACACCTGGATTTTTTTAAAGAAAAATTAAGTAATTATTGTAGTAATCATCGAGTAGCTATTACCTTTTCTTTAACCTTGCCCCCCCTTCTTTTCTTTATTCCCCTCCCCTCCCATCTCATGTAATTTGAGCAACAATTTAAGAGTAATGTACATAAAAATTTCAGGTGCTGAATGAATCAGCAGATGTGCAATGTCCTGTCGTGGAAATGTCCACCCGCTCCAAACTTAGTTGCTTAAGCTGGAATAAGTACACAAAAAATCACTTAGCCAGCAGTGATTATGAGGGGATAGTAACTGTATGGGATGTAACTACTCGTCAGGTAAAATCTGTTCTTAGATGTTCGCATTTGCCTTTCCCCCCTATTTTTGTACAAGATGACATTATTTCATCTGTGAATGCTACAACTTGTAATACTTCAATCTTACTCTTCAGAGTGTGATGGAGTATGAGGAGCATGAGAAAAGAGCATGGAGTGTTGATTTTTCACCAACTGAGCCTTCAATGCTTGTATCTGGGAGTGATGATTGCAAGGTACTTTGAAAGTTTGAGAAATTTAGAATTTGTATACTTGAGGCAGTATGAGTCAATTATAACCTTAAAGACAGTACCAACATCACAGATGTTATACATTTGGGAAAGTCAAGGAGTATTGCTTTCTATATGAAGTTTGGGTAATGGCAAAGATGAATTGTGATGATGAGTTTGGGCACTGAGGTTGTGGACCCATCTTTCTTTATCTTAGTTTATACAAGCATTTAGGTAAGCTTTTGAGAGAGATTCTTCAAAACTTCAAGTTCAGCTTGATTCAAAGAAGCTGGGTTAATCAAATTAATTAACTGTTATTTATTGCCTCGTTAAATAGTGAGAGTTTGGGACTATAACCATGTGGTTGTCGTTTGAATACATGGGAGCCACTTTGCAATAATGTTAAAGTAAATGTCTCTATGAAGATCACCTCCTCCAGTAAATGTTTCTATACGAGTTTATCAACAGATTCATCCATGTTAGTGTTTGCAATTAAATTGGTTATTTATTATTATGTACTTACCAAGAAAAAGAAATAAAAAAGAACCTGTTAGAGAGAAATAAGCTAACTTTTAATGTTGCGTCTGCACTTGATATCCAACAGGTCAAAATTTGGTGTACAAAACAGGAGGCAAGTGTTCTTAATATCGACATGAAAGCAAATATATGTTCTGTGAAGTATAATCCTGGATCCAGTTATCATATGGCTGTAAGTTCCGCTCCACTATCGATCTGTCTGAACAGTGAATACTGATTTTATCAACATGTTAGTTTAGATGAATGACTTCCATTTACAAGGCATACTCATGCATATTGCAGGTGGGTTCTGCAGATCATCACATTCATTATTACGACCTGAGAAATATAAGCCAACCTCTAACTATCTTTAGTGGCCACAGAAAAGCTGTTTCCTATGTACATTTTTTGTCCAATAATGAGCTTTCTTCTGCATATACTGACAGCACATTGCGCTTGTGGGATGTCAAGGAAAATATACCAGTAAGTTATAGTGCTCATGTTCTCTGGTTTTACTTAGTGTTCATAACCTCAAATTTAGTATCTAAGTTAACGATATGACATGCATCCTTTTTCAGTTAAATCAGCTATTGCTGTTTTAACTCTTTATAATATTCATTAGTTGTAAATAAGGAAGTTGTGCCACTCCTTGCATCTAAAATAATTGATGGACGAATATGATCTGACTTTTGTCTTCGGAGGAAAGCATATATTGATGAGTTACAACTTGATAATGAAGTCCCACATTGGATCACTAGGAGAAAGATTGAGGACATATATGCAGCAAGACCTAATAGTAATAGCTTAACCTTTTGGGTCAAGATATGTAGTTTCAGAAGTGTGGGGTCATCAATTAGAAGATGAACTAGGCTTAGGCCCTGTTTGTTTCGGTCTGAATAAGGTTGAATGGCTCTGAATCTGAGTGATTCAGCCATTCAGTCTGTTTGATTATTATTTTTTAACATCTGAATGGTTCAATTTTGACTGACCGAATAAGCCAATATTTTCTACCTGAATAGACAAGCTTGCTGTCTGAATGAGTTTTTACGATTGTTGCCCCTAGATCCATAACCCAAAACACCAACAAGATCGTGATCGAGTCCAATCGGCAACCCCCTCAAAATTGTACATAATTTTTCCGACGACACTGCACCACTGTCCATTGTTGCACAAAATTACAAATGAGTTTATCGATCCAATAGTAGATGGATCAAAATCAAATCAAATACACAGATTTTATCCCCCAATCCAATAATTTTTTAGCCAAATATATTAGAGTGAAAAAGGGGGAAAAGAGCAGGAAGACGTGTTTGGTGGAAGGAGAAAGAGAAAGAGAGAGAGAGAGGGGGGAAGGGATGGGATGGCGGAGAGATGAATTAACCTCTCTTGGTGGAGACTACGACGACGACGACGGAAATGGGTGGTTTAGAGGAGGCGGCAGGTATGGCGAGAGCGTGAAGTTGGTGACGGAGATAGGTGGGTTTTGCGAATTGCAATACCTGTGTTTGGTGTAGCAAAGGGAAGAAGACAAATGTGATGTGATACTAGTGAGACGGTTTTGCCTATTTATCATATTAAATTGTCCCCTAAGCTTTTATCATATTTATAAATATAAATATTTATTATATAAATAATATAAATATTTAAATAATATTATTATAATATTAATAAATAATATTATAAATAATAATAATAATATTATTATATTATTATTAATAATATTATATTATAATATTTAAATAATATTAAATATTTATCATATTTTATTAAATTGTCCCCTAAGCTTTTATTAATTTTTTTAAATACGTCCAGACAAAATTATATATTTGTTCAGAATAGTATAGAGGGATAAAATAGTAAAATACTGTTATTCAGATATTTTAGACATATCAATTATCAAACAACTTTTTTCATTCAGATTCAGATTCAGCTCATTCAGATTCAGATTCAGATTCATTCAGATTTTATCAAACAGCCCCTTAGTGTGTTATGAATTTTTGGTGGATTACTTACTCTTTGATTAAGTGGTGGACTCTTGTCAGAAAAGCTCTTGGGAGTATTAAACAAGAGATATTGAAGAGTTGGGCTTGTAAATTTGGAGACATGATGAGCTTCGTAGAGCCTCTTGGTGATCAAACAAGAAATACTAAAAAGAGGGCAAGCTATTCAGTTAGTAGACCTGATTGAATAGACTCAAAAGATAATGGTTAAAGTTCAGGGGGAGTTTGATCTCGATGTGGATTGAAGAGATTAAAGGGGAGATTGTTGTGGTATTGCATGATTATAAAGTTCCACATAGAAACACAATGAGAAAGATTGAGTATGTATATGCACAAATGGACCAAGACCTAATAGGTTTACCTTTTGGGTCATGATTCCATATGAATGCATATTGACCTACAATATTCCAACAGTTTGGTTGTTGTTACTCTTTCATTCAATTATAACAATCTTTTTCTGAAAAGGATTTGAGGTGTTCCCTTACATATATCGAAGCATCCATGTATTAAAAGCATCCATGTTTGTATAAAATTCCCATAGTATATGCTACAACATTGGTCTGCAGTCAAAGGTTGTCTTTTCCTTTTCTTATTTTTCTTTGGTTGATTGAAAACTAATATAAGCAATTTTTCCTTGCTTCATCCATTTCTGCAGCTGTGCACATATAGGGGACACACGAATGAGAAGAATTTTGTGGGTCTCTCAGTAAATAGTGAATACATTGCATGTGGCAGCTGAAACAAATGAAGTGTTTGCATATCATAAGGTTATTACATCATTACATTTTTGTGGAGAAATAGCACTTCATTATTGTAGTCCTCAGATAGATGATCTTTTTGTATCAAATCTGAAACTAAAATTTTTCTTTTTTGGTTTCATTTATAGGCCATCTCTAGACCGGCAGCATGGCATAGATTTGGCGTCGATTCTGATGAAGCCGAGGATGATTCAGGGTCTTACTTCATTAGTGCTGTGTGTTGGAAAAGTGATAGTCCAACACTTGTCACTGCGAATAGTCAAGGAACAATAAAAGTGCTTGTACTTGCTGCGTAATTGGTATACATGTAAAAATGAAAACTTGTAGAAGTTATGGGATTTAAAATAAAATCCCTTCTTTTTCCCTAGTTCACTTGTAGATAAATCTTGTATATTCTCAATAGTGTGAGGCAGATTCTGAAGTTGGCCAGCCTTCAAAAGTTTCTCTTTCTAGTGAATTCCACTAACTGCAGATGCAATCATTTTTATAGCATTTTGGCTGTCGTACATACTGCAAATCTACGCACTTGTGATCTTTTATCCTTCAGATGGTTGTCAATGGGTTATGAAACAACCCTGGGTTTAATTTCGAGTCCGGAACAAATTTCATGTCTAATTCCAAGTCCGAATCGAATTAAATTCGTCAAAATAAGGCCTCAAACTACTGACTCAATAATATTTCTTGGGTCATCTTAGCCTACCACATGCTCCCAAAAGATCATGACTTGAAGGTACTATTGGTAGTAACTTATTTCTTTATATGCAGAAATGTTTTTCCCTTATATGCAGATAAATTTTTTCTCTATCTTTCGATGTGGGATTAGAGTGTTACAAAATTTTCCACTTAAATTTTTGACGTCCCCGTCAGAATTGATCACACACACGACCCAAAGATCTTTGTCTCTAGCTAATGTGGGATAATACCGGTTGACTTCGTGTTCCCACCTCTGGACCTCTATCTCTCAATTGTGAGATAATACCACAAGCCTTTGTGTCTCCACCTCCGACAACTCGATCGGATGACCCGACCCAAGCTTTCGAGAACCTGACTTTTATACCATATGAAACAACTTGGGTCAAATTTCGAGTCCGGAACAAATCTCGGGTCAAATTCCCAAGTCCGAATTGAATCAAATTCATCAAAATAAGGCCTCAAATTACTGACCCAATAATATCTTATTGGGTCATCTCAGTCCACCACATGCTCCCAAAAGGTCATGACTTGAAGGTATTATTGGTAGTAACTTATTTCCTTATATGCAGACAAATTTTTCCCTTTTATGCAGACAAATTTTTTCCTTATCTTTCGATGTAGGAAACAAGTCGAATTTGAGCGAATACTTCTGCTCAGATTCGACTCTACTTGTAAGAATTGAGATTTTATTCGATTTGAATTTGATAAGAAATTTTTAATTTAGTCAAATTCAACTCACCCATTTAATGAAGGAGACAAAGTTGGGAGTTCTTTGGAAATGAAGAATTTGACCGTCCCTTGAATTTTCCACCAACATTCTCCTCATTTAATACTACTCCCCTCCATTCGGCTATAAAAGGAAGACCAAGGAAAGGAAAAAAGACACACCAATTGGGAGAAAACCCAAGGAAAAAAGACACACCAATTGGGAGAAAACCCATCTGAGAGAGAAAAAGAGAAAGGGTGGAAGAAAGTTTTTCTAAAGCTTTAGGAAAAATAGAGAGAGAAAGATAGTTCAAATAAAATGGTGTTTTATTTGAGTTCCATCACATAGTTATTGTGGTGAAGTAATTTGAGTTTGTACTCAAATTAAGATATCTTTGTATTATCTCATATTATTCTAGTGATTTCTTCGGAGTTTGTCATGTGGTTTTTACCTCTTAGTTTTAGATGGTTTTTCATGTAAAATTCTTGATGTCTCATGATTGGATATTTTTACTCCTTATTTCCTCCAGTATTAATTATTTTAGTGGAACTGCGAATTTAATCTATTTGGCATATACTTATATTTTATCCACTTAATTTATCAAAGACAACAATATTTGGAGGTAATTTTTTCCCAACAACTGGTATCAAAGCTAAGGTTATTTGATCGGTTATTTTTGATAAATTTTAGGGAGGAATCAGTCGGAGCCATGATTAAATTGACCTCTTCAAATAGTTAGATCTGGAAGCCCAGAATGGAGGATATCCTTTATTGCAAGGATATGTATGATCCGTTGGAGCTCATGGGAAAGAAGCCCGCAGATAAGTCTGAGGCTGATTGGAATAAAATGAATCGGAAGACTATTGGTCACATCCGGCAGTGGATTGATCAAAGTGTGTTCCAACATGTTTCGCTGGAGACAGATGCTCACACTTTATGGGCAACACTAGTCTATGTACGAGCAGAAGAATGCACAAAATAAATTTTTTGTTTTTTCGAACAATTGTGAATCTAAACTACAAGGACGAGAGCAGTGTGTTGGAGCATATGAGTGAGTTCCAAGGTTTGGTGAACCAGCTGTCCACCATGAAGTTGAATCTTGATGATGAGATTCAGGCTCTTTTGCTTCTCAGTTCGTTGCCAAACAGCTGGGAGACTTTGGTGGTGTCTCTAAGCAATTTAGCTCCAGATGGAAAAATGACTATGCTGGTCAAGGACAGTCTTCATAATGAGGAGACACAACGAAAGGAGTAAGGTGTGAATTTTGAGACACAAACAGAAGTTTTCGTCACGCAGAGTAGCGGCAGAAATAGAGAGAAAAGCTCTCCTGAAGTTGACAAATCTAGGAGAAGGTTGAGAGGAAAAGAGATAATTTGTTTTCACTGCCAAAGACCGAGTCATATAAGGCGAGAGTGCAGATTTTTAAAGAAAGAATAGTCTAAGGAAAAAGATGAGGATAAGGACACAAGTGTGTATCTATCCGACGTTGATGTAGTCATTGTTAGTCAGGGTAAACCCAAGTGTCAAGTTAATGAATGGGTTATTGATTCGGGTGCTTCGTTCCATGCTACTTCGCGTGGTGAGATCTTCACATCCTACATTAGTGGTGATTTTGGCTATGTACGGATGGGAAATGGTAGTGCATCCAAGGTTATCGGCATTGGAGATATTTATCTGAAGACTAACAATGGTGGCATGTTGATGCTTAGAGAAGTCAGACATGTTCCGGATATCCGCCTTAATTTGATGTCTATTGGTAAGCTTGATGAGAATGATTATATCATTTCCTTTGGTGAAGGTCAGTGGAAGCTCACTAAAGGGTCTCTAGTGGTGACTAGAGGAAAGAAGGTAGGCGCTTTTTACACATTGCAGGCACATGTGGAAGGTGTTAAATATGGGGGAGTTAGACGAAAAACGATGTGGTACAAAGCCATACAAGATGGAAGAAAAGTCTTGCATGAGAACCACGAGAAGAAAGCTCTTCACTTTAAATGGGTACCAAAAGTGAAGAAGGAAAGTGATAGCTCGCAGCCAAGATATAAAGCGGTTGTGAAAGAATTTGACAAGCAAAAATATGTCAAGTTTGAGTTAGATCCTCCCATCAAGAAGAGCCATCGATGAGAAAATTAAAAATTTCAAGAAGCTTGAGTTGAGTTAAGGCTTCGTTTAATCCAAGTGAGGAGTCGTGGTTTGACGTGCAAATTCAGTCTTGGAAAGTTATACAGAAGCAGACATAGAAGGTTTTGAAGAGAAGGAGTCTACTTCGGGGTATTTGTTTACTTTTGCAGGGGAAGCCGTGTTATGGCTGTCCAAGTTGCAAAAGTGTATTGTTTTGTCTACTACTGACAACGAAATGTTGTGATTTCTTCAAGAGTTGGATTTGACACAGGAATCGACTCCAAGTGACAGAGTCATGGTGAATATATCAACTAATGGGTTCAGAGGAGAAGATTGTTGATCAAAGTCCTTTGTCCTCACCCATTTAATGAAGGAGACAAAGTTGGGAGTTCTTTGGAAATGAAGAATTTGACCGTCCTTTGAATTTTCCACATACATTCTTTTATATTTAATGCTCCTCATTTAATACTACTCCCCTCCATTCGGCTATAAAAGGAAGGCTAAGGAAAGGGAAATAGACACACCAATTGGGAGAAAACCCATCCGAGAGAGAAAGAGAAAGTGCGGAAGAAAGCTTTTCTAAAGCTTTAGAAAAAATAGAGAGAAAGATAGTTCAAAAAAAGGATATTTTATTTGGGTTCCATCACATAGTTATTGTGATGAAGTAATTTGAGTTTGTACTCAAATTAAGATATCTTTGTATTCTCTCATATTATTCTAGTGAATTCTTCGGAGTTTGTCCAGTGATTTTTATCAAAGACAATAGTATTTAGGAGGTGCTTTTTTTCCAACAGAAACATTATTCAGATTTACTCGACTCGTTTACAAAACGAATTACTCGTGATCTTTCAAAATGAGTTTTGAATGTAAATTGTCTCACTTGAAATTGAACTATCATATATATATATATATATATATATATATATATATATATATATATATATATATATATATATATATATATATATACGGTAAGGATCAAGAGCATTCTCCTTAAATAGCATTCCTCCTTAAATAGCATTCTTTTATTAAAACTACGTCGTTTTGGAGGGATGCGGTGGCATTTTTATAAATACAATGCCACCGCGTATTTACAAATATTTATGTACATTTGCAACTACAATCCATTCAATACTCATTTTATAAATTACTTAAAATTTAAAATAAAATAAAAAGTGTTTTACAGTGAAATATAATTGATAAATTATACTCTCTCTTTTATAAATTATAAGATTATTATTAATTTGATATTTTGACTATTGAAAATTTAAGATTTTAACTTTTAACTTTTAAATTTCATTATTTAAGGAATCAATATAAGGAACCAGTTGGGTAAATAGTGAAAAAATTGAATCTCTATTTTGCAAATGACCAAATAACACTGCAGAATAGGGATAAAGATAAAGAAACTGTTGTGGATACTCTTAATGTTGTTTACTTGCTTGAAATGAACAAGATATTGAATAAGTATTAATGTACATTATATATGCAAACACATTAAATAATTAAATTAAGATAATGTTTGTCACTTTTCTAATTAGAGCATTCACAATAGTTTTCTTATCTTTATCCCTACTTATAATTTATTAAAAGAGAGTATAATTTATCAATTATATTCCACTGTAAAATAATTTTTATTTTATTTTAAATTTTTAAGTAATTTATGGAGAGAGTATTGAAGGGATTGTAGTTGCAAATGTACATAAGATCAATATTAACTTTTAAAAAGTTAATTTGTGATATTTTTAAATTTAAATTTAATATGATTAATTTAAATTTTGAAAATAATAAATTTTATAATTAATAGTACTTTTATAATATTTATAATTATATTGACATAAATTAAATAAATTTATAACAATTTTAAATTTAAATATGTTTGAAATTAATTTTTTTAAAAAGTCAATATTAAGTTTATAATTTGAAAATGAAGTACTAAAAAAAAATGTCAATATGTGTATGATTGATAAGTTGTCCACTTAAATGAGGGTGTGAGATGTCATTTTGTATATATAGAGAACCGTCTTTTGATTTCTCACACTGGGGAGTAAAATCCTATATAGGGAATAAAATAGAGAGTCAAATAAGGATAAAAAAATTGTTGGATAATGATTTGTTGATGTATTCTTTAAAATTGAGGATATAGAATTAATTAGAGAAACTGTTATTAATGATCTTATGTATATAAAATTTGTGTCATATTCTGTTGTCATATTCTTTATCTCTGTTGTAACCATTTTATGTATTACTGTTACTTAATTTTTATTTGTTTATCCCCAATTAATTTTATAATTAAATAAAAATAATTTTATAATTGAATAAAGAATACATGAAATGCAGATTAGATAGAGAATGATACATCTTTAAATTCATAAAATTTCTTACTTACTTTTTTTTTTACAGAATTCCCGTATATATAATATAGGGGAATGATATGTTGCCTATTTTCTTACTAGCACTTAACACGCAAGTATACGTGTTTGTTTATAATGTTAATATTTATCAATTACTAATTTTAATTCAATTAATCATACTTTAAACTAAGAAATATTGTTTGTGATATGAAAATTAAAATTAACAAAAATAATGACTGAGATCAAAGTTCACAAGACTAAATGCACTTTTAATAAGTTAAGCTTACAACTTCTCTTGGTATTTCATTTAAATCAATTTACTTCCCATTTAATTCAATTAATTAATATGAATCATTATTATCCAATAATACTTTATAGTATTCACACACTTCTTCTGAAAGACACGTGGACAAATTCTCCTAAATAAGACACATAATCACAAGGAGTGCCATAATCAATTAACTCACTATATTTTTATATGAATCAAATTAATTAGGGTTTTAAGCACAAATTCTTTCAATGGATACAAAAGACATAAGTATATTCCTATTATACATGCTAATCATATTAACCCTATTCAGATTATATGAACAAATGTTATTATATTCAAACCTCAATCTATACTCAATTTTCCAATTTTATATAGATTATCACAGTATTTGTTGGCCAAACAATTAATTGACAAGCACACGATATAATAAACGATTCAATAATAGTTAACTTGTATTAAACAGGAAACGTCACTGGTAGAAAGTTCGATACATGGGTGACATTGAAAAGCCTAATAAAAATAGACATTGCACAAGTCAAGAGTTCAGGGGTTAAATGAAAAATCAACGAGATGGAGCGTAAAACGCACTCGTTGTATAATAAAAGAAAAAAGTAGAAAAAATATTTGTGAAAACAAGTGTATAAGAGGATTATTAAAGAGTCACATATGTAAATAAATATATTTTATTAAGCACTTGGTACATGGATTGTATTAAGATTTTGACTAGTTTGATATGTTGACTACCTACACCACGAAAGGGTTGAAAATAAGATGAAATTGGTGATATGTTACCTGTGACGCCCCCAAAATAGGTCTATACAATCCATTCTGAGTCGCCAAATACATGGTACATAATTCAAATACAAACTTCATTAATACAATACGACAAAACATAAACTGTGAGTTTCAATACAAAAATTATCTCATAGAAAATATCCAAACTCAAAATAAGTCCTCGTTACAATTATTATCACACTATTTTATAGAATAGTGAGGACTACTATAGCTATCATCTTGGACCATCACTCCATTCCCCGACTAGTCTCAACTATATTCTCATTTCCTGACGAGAATAATGAAAGAAAAAGGTGAGCTCAACTAGCCCAGTAAAGAATATTATGACTAAGATAATTTAGAATAAATTATCCTTAGTCCTCAACAGTGTAAAAACTGATAGAATATAATAGACAACAAGTGTAGATCAATAACTGCAGCGGAACAAGCAATCCATTAGAATAGTCAAGTAGAGCATGATGTCTACTACCTTCTATGATTTAAAAGTTCATCATCAATATTTTATCTCTGTAACACAACTCAATAAATATTTCACATCAAAGAATTATCCATGTACTACGGGCCAATGATATTCATTAGTATCACCAGTGGTCATGATCATGCCAAACAACTGTCCATCTATGCATTACGGGCTAAAGAGGACTTTCACCACATCATTTGTCTGTAACATTACAGTCATGATTATACCAATACACAATTCCTAGTCGTAATCATACCAATCAACAGTACATCTATGCACTACGGGCCAAAGATGACTTTCTCCACAATATAAACATGAGGATGATGACAATGATATAAGAAATTAATCAAGTGAGATCAAGGATAAATATTAAAGATTTATAATTCAATTTATTCAGAGTTTAAGAATGTCCAAATTGTCAACATGATAATTAAGTGTGGAGTAACATGTGAAGCCCCCAGAATAGGTCCACACAACCCATTCTGGGTCGTAAAAATATACGATACCGAAATCAAATACAAACTTCATTTATACAACTATTAAACTGTCGTGCAAAATACGACAACACATAAGCTGTGAGTTTCAATAGAAATAACAGTACTCACACTCCAAACCAATGATACTCTACATAAAGGTACAGTCGATAACTGTTTTAGAAATTAAAATCTTTGGAAAATGCTTAAGAAATCCTTCATACATGGGAGGACAATGCATCTAAGTTATAATAGATAGCATAGGACTTGAGCATTAACCTTGGTTGACCCAATAGACCCCGAAGAAGAACGAGAATATTACTATCATGTTCATTCCAATGGTGTGTATTTTTGACGCTTTCAAAGCCGGGTTCTCATCACCCTTATTGTTATTCACCAAAATCAATTATTAAATGACGTATAAAATAAGACACACATATTTTATGTTCTCAATACAATTATATATTATCATGTTGTTTTATAATGTATTGAGAAACTTCAGCAATCATAGACCATCACTTTATTCTCCTGTTATCCCCACTCGACCCAGCTACACTCTTATTACCTGAAAGGAATTGTGAGGCATAAGGGTGAGCACAAATAGCCCAGTAAAAAATATTATGACTAAGATAATGTAGAATAAATTATCTTAATCCTCAACAGGGAAAAATCTGATATAATACAATAGACAACAAGTTTTAGATCAACAACTGCAACGGAAACAACAATCCATTAGAAGAGTCAAGTAGAACATAATATCTACTATCTCTTCCAAATTAAAAGTCAATCATTAATATTTTATCCCTGTAATGCCCATCAACAGTTCTTTGTTGTACCCAAGACAAAGAGAACTTTCATCACGTGTCTTCACCTGAACTACTAAAGATTATAGTTAAATTCATAATTCATGTTTATAATAATGTAAATCAATAGTTTGTCCTTGCCACAAAGTCTTAATAGAACTTTCACTCAATATCCTTGTCACAAAGGCTAAAGACATTTAAATGTAATAACAATGATCATACCAATTAATTGTTTATCTTTGCACTACGGGCCAAAGATATTCAACTATAAAACCAATGGTCGTGATCATGCCCATCAATTAGTCTGTCAGTGCACTACGGCCAAAGACATTCAACTGTAAAACAATGGTCATGATCCTACTAAACAAAAGTTTATCTTTGGACTACGGGCTAAATATATTTATATATTTGTATTATCAGTGGTCATGATTGTAAGACCCCAACTTATTATAAATAAAATTGAATTTCCACTAATTATTATTGTGAATAATAAGATATTAATTTGATATAATTCTCTGGTTATGGGTGAAATGTGCGAATTTTGCAAAATAAGCAAGTGGTTATAAAATAATCATTGTTGTCGGGGAATATTCGTTTGGTCGTGGAATATTCTTGTTATCGAGGAATATTTGTACGACGGCGCAGTCATTTGTGGGCCCCATAACAGAATAATTGTTGGATGAAGAAAACGACAAGTTTAAGTTTTTATAAATAACGGCGTAGATGTTACCGTTAAGACTTTTGGAATACCCGGTGGTTAAAATACAGTAATACACGTGGATGCACAGTATTGATGAATTATTGATCCTTACGTAAGAAGGCACTACTCAATAATTGTTACAGTAATTACTGTTTAATATTTTATTTTATTGATTTAATAATTGTTGCGTTGATATTTTATATTATTGTTGTTTCAATAATTATCACTACACAATATTTCCCATTATCAGATCAATAATTCATATTATTTGAATAATATTATTAGATAGCATTATTGGCAATGTCTAGAAAGTTCTGTCAAGGAGAGGTTTGGTCACCTAATTGCGCGCCAGTAAGGAAAAATTCTTATTGGAAAGCCCCCTCTTTCCTGGGAACGGCATGGTTGTCATAATTGCGATTCTGTAATATTATTTGTGAATAATTAATTATTGATTTATATGATGAGGAAATATTTATTTTTATGTGGATAAAAATGAAAGAATTAATGCTGAGGTATTTTATCAGTATTTTGTCGGTGTAGAAGTATTAAAAATTATCCGTTTGTGGATTTCGGAATTTGGCATGCTTGAATTTGTGTTTCAAGGTGTGCGTAAGAATTTTGTTTAAAATAATATTATTTTATTATTTTAGTCTCCTATAGCGTTCTAACATTTTCTTATAAATAGACGCTTAGGTTAGAATTGAAAATCACACCAGAAACAAGTTTTCTTTCTCTCTATATTGTCGAGCGTATTTTAGTGAGTATTTTGATACTTTGAGAGTTACTATTTAGTACAAGTTTCTGTCAGCACTATATCCGAAATTCAGTCAGAAGTATGATTATTTTGAGGTAATGGGTGTTATATTCTTCTCAAAATGATATTTTCTTCAATATCATTATACCGAAATGTTGGTATGAACTTTTTATTAAATTTGGAACTTTTTGTGTCGGGGTTACTATTCACGTATACGGCACTATTCACATATACGTCACTATTCACGAATACGACACTATTCACCAAAAAATAAAATTTTCTTCTTTTTGTCCAAGATGTCTACTATGGTTACAAACTTTGATTTTATCCATGTTTTGATCTTTATTTTTGAATTCTGCTTCAAAATTGGTTATTATGAAGTATTATTGATCTTGGATAAATTGTGATACGAATCCCTAATATTTGCCCTTCTGTCTCATTGGATTCGTTTTCTTTAAAATATTTTTCATCATCCTCAGTCCTAAATAATGATATTACTGAATATCTTTGGCCTGTAGTGCAAAGATAAATGATTACCTAATGAATATCTTTGGCCGTAGTGTAAAGATGAACAGGTGTTGAGATGAACATGACCAACTGGTGATACAAATGAATATCTTTGGTCTGTAGTGCAAAGATGAATATTTGATTAAATATGTATATTGATTGTTGTAACAGGGATAAAATATTGATGATGGACTTTTAAATCTTAGAAGATAGTAGAACTCATTCTCTACTTGACTCTTCTAATGGATTGCTGTTTCTGCTGCAGTTGTTGATCTAAAACTTGTTGTCTATTATATTTTATCAGATTTTTCCCTGTTGAAGACTAATGATAATTTGTTGTATATTATCTTAGTCATAATATTCTTTACTGGGTTAGTTGAGCTCACCTTTTTCCTTTTTGTTCCATTTTTCTTCTCAGGAGGTGAGAACATAGCAGGATCTAGCCGGGGTATGGAGTGATGATTCAAGATAGTTGTTTTAGTAGTCCTCACTATTTTGTAAAATAGTGTATCAGTAATTGTAATGAGGACTCCTTTTGAGTTTGTATACTGTCTATTAGACAATATTTGTATTTAAACTCACAATATATGTGTTGTCGTATTTTGCACGACAATTGTTTTATTGAAGTTGTAGTTTGCTTTCTGTACCATGTATTTGGCGACTCATAATGGGTGTTGTATACCTATTTTGGGGGCGTCACAGTTGGTATCAAAGCTTAGGGATATGATCTCTGACGGAGATCGGTGAATAGAACTAGGAGGGGAGAGATGAGTAAATCCTTCGCTAATGTGTCCTATCTAATCTTATTTGTTGGTCAGTCATAATATATGGATATTATGTGATATGTTAATTTATTTAATTAACCCTTGTTTTATGGCAGTATTTAAGAATGGCTGCTGAGAACGTTAACAATGGAGTGTATGAGACTTGTGGAACAACCTTTAGTTACAAACCAGGAGAACGTGCAACAGGAATGCAATATTCCTCCTGTAAACAACACTACCGAACAAATGATGAATGATGGGATGTTTAAAAGTTTTTTGCAGTTTATGCAAAACCAGAAGAGGGAGACTCGTGCACAAAATATGGGTGGAAATGCTAGTAATGCACGGCTTGTCACAGCCAAGCAGTTCAAAGAGTTGGGACCACCAGAATTTAAGGGAAAGCCGGATTCGATCATGGAGGAAACATGGGTCAAGCAAATTACCAAGATATTCGATGTCTTGGGATGCACGGAGGAACAGAAGGTTCCATTCGCTACCTTTATGTTCCGCAGTAAGGCAGACTACTGGTGGGAGTCTGTGAAGCGTACCCAGCTAGCCGCACTCAACATGTCTTGGGAAACTTTTCAGAAACTATTCAATGACAAGTACTTTCCTAAAAGTATTCGTCATATGAAGGAGGTAGAGTTTATCAAACTAGAATAAAATAACATGACGGTGTCCCAGTACGAGGCGAAGTTCGCTGAGTTATCCAGGTTTGCACCTCATTTGGTAGAGAATGAGGAATGAATGACAAGGATGTTTCTGAGAGGTCTAAAACCCGAGATTCGTCAATACCTTATCTCTCATAAATTTTCTCTGTATTCAGATGTTGTCAACAGGGCTCAATTATTAGAGCGAGATAGTGAGTATGTTCAACCGAGGGACCACAACCAGGTTCATACCGGTGACAACAATCATTAGAGCGATGATAACCAACGAGGAGGGAAAAATACGAACAAAGGCGGTAACCACTCGGGTGGTCATCGTGGCCATGATAATAGGAGAGGTGAGTCTACTGGAAATTTCAAAAAGAGGAGATTCAACAATGACGAGAAGACATCAGCAGCAGCACCAGCACCAACAACAAATTCTAGGGGAGGAGAACGACCGCCAGTTAGATGTTACAAATGCGGGAAAAAGAGACATATCAGCTCAAACTGTCCACAACAATCCAAGGTATGTTACAACTGTGGAAAGGAAGGCCACATAGCTCGGGATTGTTCTATAGCAAAACCAAGTTCAACGGGGATGGTGACTCCAAGGGCTGTCCCGGATAAGTCAAAATCAGTGGTTCCTGGAAGAGCATTTGTCGTGACTGGCCAAAACGCGAGGAACCCGAACGAGGTGATTACGGGTAAACTAATCTTGAATTCTTGCGAAGTTTATACCTTACTAGATACTGGTTTTACCCATTCTTTTATCTTTCCTGCTTGTGCTCAACGTTTAAACTTGATTCCGGAGAAATTGGACTTTGACTTAACTGTTGAAACTCTGTTAGGTGAAACCTTCGTTACATCTACAGTTTATAAATTTTGCATGATCCAAGTTGGCACTATCACATTACCTGTTGATCTTATCTCTTTAAAGATACTTGCTTTTGATGTAATTTTAGGAATTGATTGGTTAACCACTCATCATGCCAAAATTGATTATTTTCGTAAGGTTGTTAGTTTTCATTTTCCTAACCAACCTGTCATACGAATTCAAATAACTAAACCACTAAAATCAGTCACTATCATATCAATCCATAAAGCTATTCGTTTATTAAAAAACGGATGTCAAGCTTTCTCAGCCCATGTTATGGATTTGAACAAAGACAAGTCAGATTTGAATAATATTTCTGTTGTTAGAGAATTTTCTGATGTATTTCCTGAAGAACTTCCCAGTCTACCCCCCAGAACGTGATGTTGAATTCTTTATTGACCTTGAATTGGGTACAAAACCCATTTCTAAAACACCATATCAAATGGCTCCTATTGAACTTCAGAAGTTAAAAGTCGAACTATAGGAATTGATAGATATAGGTTTCATTCGTCCTAGTACATCTCCTTGGGGTGCTCCTGTTTTATTCGTAAAGAAGAAAGATGGGAGTATGCGACTTTTTATTGAATACCGAGAATTAAATCATGTCACCATCAAGAATAGGTATCCGCTACCTCGCATTGATGACCTGTTCGACCAGTTGCAAGGAGCACAATTCTTTTTAAAGATCGACCTTAGTTCTGGATATCATCAGCTGAAGATTAAAACTGAGGATATTCCAAATACTGCCTTCAGAACTCGGTACGGGCATTATGAATTCTTATTTATGTCTTTTGGATTGACTAATGCTCCTGCTGCTTTCATGGATATGATGAACCAAGTATTCAAGGAATATTTGGATCAGTTCGTTGTTGTCTTTATTGATGACATCCTCATCTATTCCAAAAGCCGTAAAGATCATGAGCACCATTTGAAACGGATACTTGAAAGGCTTCGTGAAAACAAACTTTATGCCAAGTTGAAGAAATGCGAGTTCTGGCTTGAAGAAGTAGCATTGCTTGGGCACGTGGTGTAAAAACATGGAGTATCTGTTGACCCGACGAAGATTGGAGCAGTACAATGTTGGGAGCAACCGAAGTCGGTGACCGAAGTACGCATCTTTATGGGCTTAGCTGATTATTATCGGAGATTCGTGGAAAGATTTTCTCGAATCGCTACTCCGTTAACTCAGCTGACTCGGAAAGATACAAAATTCGTATGGAGCAAGGAATGCGAGAAGAGTTTCCAAGAGCTCAAGAGGAGGCTCATTTCGGCACCTGTCCTGGCAATACCATTTGGTTCGGATGGATTTGTTATATACAGCGATGCTTCAGGCAAAGGGTTAGGATGCGTTCTCATACAACATGGGAAAGTCATAGCCTATGCCTCACGAAAACTCAAAGAATATGAGAGGAATTATCCTACTCATGATCTAGAGTTGGCAGCAGTCGTTTTCACTTTGAAGATCTGGAGACACTACCTATATGGGGAGAAAGTGGAGATCTATAAAGATCATAAAAGCCTCAAATATTTCTTCACCCAAAAGGAACTTAATATGCAGCAACAACGTTGGCTCGAGCTGCTGAAAGATTATGATCATACCATCCAATATCATCCATGAAAAGCAAACGTGGTAGTTGACACATTGAGTAGAAGATCATATGCGGGTACGAGTGCAATGTTGTTAACACAAAGGTCCATTTTGTATGACTTGCAAAGGATGGAGATAGAGATGAAGGCTCCAAGTACCCATGTGATGACATCAAACATACGAGTAGAACCGACTTTAATCGATAAAGTTAAAGTTGCTCAAGCTACGGACATGGAGCTGATACGTATGAAGAAGAAAAGTGCAAGAAGGAGCTATTCCAGAAGTGAAAATCGATGAAGAAGGAATACTTAGATTCAACTCCAGACTTTGTGTTCCTAAAGATTCTAACTTGAAGCATAGAATCATGATGGAGGCACACAACACACTGTTTGCAATCCATCTTGGGAGTACCAAAATGTATCATGATATTCGACATACATTTTGGTGAAACAATATGAAGAGAGAGATCGCAGAGTTTATCTCGAGGTGTTTAACTTGTTACCGTGTAAAGGCAGGAGCATCAAGTGCCAAAGGGTCCATTACAACCACTTGAAATTTCGAAATGGAAGTGGGAACACATTACTATGGATTTCGTTACAGGTCTTCCCAAAGTTTCTCAAGGCATAGATGCTATTTGGGTTATTTTTGATAGATTAACCAAGTTTGCCCATTTCTTGTCGATACATGAGACTTATTCCATTGAACGTCTTGCTCGTATGTACGTGAATGAGATTGTGCGATTGCATGGTATTCCAGTATCCATAGTTTCGGATCGTGACCCAAGATTCACTTCAAGATTTTGGGTTAGCTTGCAGAAAGTTATGGGTACAGATTTATGATTTAGTTCGGCATACCATCCTCAAATAGACGGATAATCAGAGAGGACTATTCAAACTCTTGAAGATCCATTAAGACTCTGTGTCCTAGATTTCAAAGGGAGTTGGGATAAGTACCTACCATTGGTGGAATTCTCCTACAATAACAGTTATCAGGCAAGTATAGGTGTGGCTCCATTCGAGGCATTGCATGGAAGAAAATGTCGTTCTCTAGTATGCTGGGACGAGGTGGGAGAAGCAACGTTATTGGGACCAGAGGTAGTACGCATTACTATAGAAAAGATTCAAATGATTCGACAACGTATTCAAACCTCACAAGATCGACAAAAGAGTTATGCTGATCTTCATCGAAAGGACATGAAATTGAATATTGGGGATCATGTATTGTTACGTGTTGCTCCATGGAAGGGAGTTACAAGATTTGGAAAGAGAGGAAAGCTCAATCCACGATTTGTTGGTCCATTTGAGATTTTTGACCGAATAGGAAATGTGGCCTATAGACTCGCATTACCTCCAAGTATGTCTTGTGTTCATAATATTTTTTATATATCCATGCTTCGTAAATATGTAAAAGACCCGAACCATATTATTGCGTTAGAACCAGACGAGATAGCCGAAGATTTGACGTACGAAGAAGTACCTGTTAAGATCTTGGATAGGAAAGAACATGTCCTACGCACCAAGGTTATAACACAAGTTAAGGTTTTGTGGAGAAACCATGCTATTGAAGAAATGACCTGGGAGTTGGAATCAGAAATGAAAGCGAGGTATTCTCACCTTTTCGAAATACCAGGTACGTATGTCAATTTCGGCACAGTCATTTGTAGGCCCCATAATAGAATAACTGTCGAATGAAGAAATTGACAAGTTTAACATTTTATAAATAACGACGTAGATGTTACCGTTAACACTGTTGGAATACCCGGTAGTTAAAATACAGTAATACGCGTGGATGCACAGTATTGATGAATTATTGATCCTTACGTAAGAAGGCACTACTCAATAATTGTTACAGTAATTACTGTTCAATATTTTATTTTATTGATTCAATAATTACTGCGTTGATATTTTATATTATTGTTATTTCAATAATTATCACTGCACAATATTTCTCATTATCAGATTAATAATTCATATTATTTGAATAACATTATTAGATAGCATTATTGGCAATGTCTAGAAAGTTCTGTCAAGGAGAGATTTGGTCACCTAATTGCGCGCCAGTAAGGAGAAATTCTTATTGGAAAGCCCACTCTTTCCTGGGAACGGCCTGGTTGTCATAATTGTGATTCTGTAATATTATTTGTGAATAATTAATTATTGATTTATATGATGAGGAAATATTTATTTTATGTGTATATAAATGATGGATATATTTATTTTTATGTGGATAAAAATGAAAGAATTAATGCTGAGGTATTTTATCAGTATTTTGTCGGTGTAGAGGTATCAAAAATCATCCGTTTGTGGATTTCGAATATTTTATGTTTGTAATTTGGAAAAACTCAAAGTTACAAAGTTGTAGAGAACTCGATTTTAGGCAGAATGGACATAAAATTCGTATTTTTCTGATAAACGAGCTATTTTCTATGAATTACTGAAGTTTCAAAAAATAAAATGATTTTTATTAAATTATGGGTGGGACCCACTTTGGTTGGTGTTAAATGCATGTGGGTTGCTGGAAATTTTCAGATTTAGCTTGCTTGAATTTGTGTTTCATGGTGTGCGTAAGAATTTTGTTTAAAATAATATTATTTTATTATTTTAGTCTCCTATGATGTTCTAACATTTTCTTATAAATAGACTCTTAGGTTAGAATTGAAAATCACACCAGAAATAAGTTTTCTTTCTCTCTATATTGTCGAACGTATTTTAGTGAATATTTTGATACTTTGAGAGTTGCTATTTAGTACAAGTTTCTGTCAGCACTATATCCGAAATTCAGTCAGAAGTACGATTATTTTGAGGTAAGGGGTGTTATATTCTTCTTAAAATGATATTTTCTTCAATATCATTATACCGAAATGTTGGTATGAACTTTTTATCAAATTTAGAACTTTTTATGTCGGGGTTACTATTCACGTATACGGTATTATCCACGTATACGTCATTATTCACGAATACGACACTATTCACCGAAAAATAAAATTTTCTTCTTTGATTGTATCCATGTTTTGATCTTTATTTTTGAATTCTGCTTCAAAATTGGTTATTATGAAGTATTATTGATCTTGGATAAACTGTGATACGAATACCTAATATTTGTCCTTCTGTCTCACTGGATTCGTTTTCTTTAAAATATTTTTCATCATCCTCAGTCCTAAATGATGATATTACTGAATATCTTTGGCCTATAGTGCAAAGATGAATGATTACCTAATGAATATCTTTGGCTGTAGTGCAAAGATGAACAGGTGTTGAGATGAACATGACCAACTGGTGATACAAATGAATATCTTTGGCCTATAGTGCAAAGATGAATATTTGATTAAAAATGTATATTGATTGATGTTACAGGGATAAAATATTGATGATGGACTTTTAAATCTTAGAAGATAATAGAACTCATTCTCTACTTGACTCTTCTAATGGATTGTTGTTTTCGCTGGAGTTGTTGATCTAAAACTTGTTGTCTATTATATTTTATTAGATTTTTCCCAGTTGAAGACTAATGATAATTTGTTGTATATTATCTTAGTCATAATATTCTTTACTGGGCTAGTTGAGCTCACCCTTTTCATTTTTGTTCCATTTTTCTTCTCAGGAGGTGAGAACATATCAGGATCTAGTTGGGGTATGGAGTGATGGTTCTGGAAAGATGTTTTAGCAGTCCTCACTATTTCTGTAAAATAATGATTGAATAATTGTAATGAGGATTTATATGAGTGTGGATATTTTCTAGAAGACAATATTTGTATTTAAACTCACAGCATGTGTTGTCGTATTTTGCACGACAATTGTATTATTGAAGTTGTAGTTTGCTTTCTGTACCATGTATTTGGTGACTCAGAATGGGTGTTGTATACCTATTTTTGGGGCATCATAGTTGGTATCAAAGCTTAGGGATAGGGTCTCTGGCGGAGATCGGTGAATAGAACTAGGAGGGGAGAGATGAATAAATCCTTCGCTAGTGTGTCCTATCTAATTTTATTTGTTGGTCAGTCACAATATAGGGATATTATGTGATATGTTAATTTGTTTAATTAACCCTTATTTAATGGCAGTATTTAAGAATGGTTGCTGAGAACGTTAACAATGGAGTGTATAAGACTGTGGACCAACCTTTAGTTACAAACCAGGAGAACGTGCAACAGGAAGACAATATTCCTCCTGTAAACAACACTACCGAACAAATGATAAATGATGGAATGTTTAGAAGTTTTTTGCAGTTCATGCAAAATGAGACGAGGGAGACTCGTGCACAAAATACGGGTGGAAATGCTAGCAATGCGCGACTTGTCATAGCCAAGCAGTTCAAAGAGTTGGGACCACCAGAATTTAAGGTAAAGCCGGATCCGATCATGGCGGAAACGTGGGTCAAGCAAATTACCAAGATATTCTATATCTTAGGATGCACGGAGGAACAGAAGGTTCCATTCGCCACCTTTATGTTCCGCGGTAAGGCAGACTACTGGTGGGAGTTTGTGAAGCGTACCCAACCAGCCGCACTCAATATGTCTTGGGAAACGTTTCAGAAACTATTCAATGACAAGTACTTTCCTAAAAGTATTCGTCATATGAAGGAGGTAGAGTTTATCAAACTGGAACAAAACAACATGACGGTGTCCCAGTACGAGGCCAAGTTCGCTGAGTTATCCAGGTTTGTACCTCATTTGGTAGAGAATGAGGAACGGATGACAAGGATGTTTCTGAGAGGTCTAAAACCCGAGATTCTTCAATACCTTATCTCTCATAAATTTTCTCTGTATTCAGATGTTGTCAACAGGGCTCAATTATTAGAGCGAGATAGTGAGTATGTTCAACCGAGGGACCACAACCAGGGTCATACCGGTGACAACAGTCATCAGAGTGAGGATAACCAACGAGGAGGGAAAAATACGAACAAAGGCGGTAACTACTCGGGTGGTCATCGTGGCCATGATAATAGAAGAGGTGAGTCAAGTGAAAATTTCAGAAAGAGGAGATTCAACAATGACGGGAAGACATCAGCAGCAGCACCTGCACCAACAACAAATTCTAGGGGAGGAGAACGACCGCCAGTTAGATGTTACAAATGCGGGAAAGAGGGACATATTAGCCCAAACTGTCCACAACAATCCAAGGTATGTTACAACTGTGGAAAGGAAGGCCACATAGCTCGGGATTTTTCTGTAGCAAAACCAAGTTCAACGGGGATTGTGACTCCAAGGGCTGTCCCGGATAAGTCAAAATCAGCGGTTCCTGGAAGAGCGTTTGTCGTGACTGGCCAAAACGCGAGGAACCCGAACGAGGTGATTACGGGTAAGCTAATCTTAAATTCTTGCGAAGTTTATACCTTACTAGATACTGGTTGTACCCATTCTTTTATCTTTCCTGCTTGTGCTCAATGTTTAAACTTGACTCCGGAAAAATTGGACTTTGACTTATCTGTTGAAACTCCGTTAGGTGAAACCTTCGTTACATCTACAGTTTATAAATCTTGTATGATCCAAGTTGGCACTATCACATTACCTGTTGATCTTATCTCTTTAAAGATACTTGCTTTGATGTGATTTTAGGAATTGATTGGTTAACCACTCATCATACAAAAATTGATTGTTTTCGTAAGATTGTTGGTTTTCATTTTCCTAACCAACATGTCATACGAATTCAAATAACTAAACCACTAAAATTAGTCACTATTATATCAAGTCATAAAGTTATTCGTTTATTGAAAAACGGATGTCAAGCTTTCTTAGCTCATGTTATGGATTTGAACAAAGACAAGTTAGATTTGAATAATATTTCTGTTGCTAGAGAATTTCCTGATGTATTTCCTGAAGAACTTCCTGGTCTTCCCCCAGAACGTGATGTTGAATTCTTTATTGACCTTGAATCGGGTACAAAACCCATTTCTAAAACCCCATATCGAATGGCTCCTATTGAACTTCTGGAGTTAAAAGTCCAACTATAGGAATTGTTAGACATAGGTTTCATTCGTCCTAGTACATCTTTTTGGGGTGCTCCTATTTTATTCGTAAAGAAGAAAGACGGGAGTATGCGACTTTGTATTGACTACCAATAATTAAATCATGTCACCATCAAGAATAGGTATCCGCTACAATCAAGAATAGTTCATCTTTGCACTACGACTAAAGATATAAATCAACCGTTCTTCTTTGCACTACAGGCCAAAGAGAACATTAATCACAAGTCTTTATCTGTAATATTAAAGGTCATGATTATACTAATACACAGTTTCTGGTCATAATCATACCAATACACCAATCCTGGTCATAACCATACCAATCAACATTTCATCTTTGCACTATGGGCCAAAGATAACTTTTCAACACAAATTCAAGTATGAGGATGATGATAATGATATAACGAATCCATCAAGTGAGATCAAGGATAAATATTAAATATTTATAATTCAATTTATCTAGAGTTCAAGAATATCCAAATTGTTAACATGATAACTAATTGTGGAATAAAATTCAAGAATAATATTCATGTATCAAAAATAATTTGGACATAAAAGAAATTAATTTTGTCGTGAATAGTACTCCAGCATGAATAGTACTCTGGTATGAATAATACCACGAATGAATAGTTCTCTGGCATGAAAAGTATCATGAATGAATAATACCCCAGATGAATAGTAATCTGATATGAATAGTACCCATAAATGGATAATACGAAAGAAAACGACATCCCTTGACGAGTATAAAAGAAATGATATCTCATACGAGTATAAAATAATATACGAAACTGCAAATGGATTTTCACCCATCATGTGGTAATCCGCGTAGACAGATCTTTTCCATAATTTAATAAAGAATGAATATGAATGGTCATTCACCATGCATGCGATAATCCACGTAAACAGGTTACTCCCGCAGATTAATAAAGAATGAATATGAAGGTTCATTCACCATGCATACAGTAATCCGCGTTGGCAGGTTACTCCCGCAGATTAATAAAGAATGAATACGAAGGGTCATTCACCATGCATGCGGTAATACGTGTAAACATGTTATTCCCGCATATTAATAAAGAATGAATACGAAAGGTCATTCACCATGCATACAATAATCTTCGTAGACAGGTTACTCCCGCAGATTAATATAGAATATAATGATAACTCTTACGAGTATGAAGTAATATCACGTACGAATATAAAATACATAATACCCCTTAATATATGAAAAATAACATCCCTTACCTTAGTAGAAGATTGGATACCGCAATAGTGTAGTAGCAGAATACTCTTCTTCTTTCTCTCTTATTTTCTCTATAGTTTCTCTCTCTAGATTTTCAGTGAATTCGTAAGAAATAATGTAGGAATGAGCTTCTATTTATAGGAGAATGGACTAAATAGTAACTGATTCACGAACGGTCCAGATTGATTTACTATTAAATCGGACGGTCCATATTGATTTTCTATTATAACTTCAACCAGCGGTTCATATTGATTTACTATTATAACTTCAACCATCGGTCCATATTGATTTACCATTATAACTTCAACCAACAGGTCCATATTGATTTATTATTATAACTTCAACTGACGGTCTAAAAAATTAGCACATCTCCCCATAGAATAATAAGTCAAACTTACAACAAACATCTCATGACAAACCCCTCAATTTATATCAAAAATTGAATAAATATTGAAATTCAGATAAGGCACATTTAGAAGGGGGGGGGTTGAATAAGTGTAGGAACAAACTATGACCAATTTTTAAATAAAATTACTGAATTCAGCCTACTATATTAATGAATGCAGTTTGTTGAATAAATATGGCCTACCGAATTGAATATTTGATTTTGTGAAAATGACTTGCTGAATTTATAACTTTGTGAAAACACTTGTTGTTAATGAATTTTCATAAGATGATGAAAATATTTAAGTTTTAATTATTAAAATAATTAATTAACTTTTGAGAGCAAATAAAGCTAAGCAAGCAATAAAATGAATACCAAGATTTTTAACGTGGTTCAACTATTACCCTCTATAATAATAGCCTAGTTCGCGTCCAATACCATCTAGTATTGGAGACTCACTTTATTTATTTAAATTGACTCTTGTTACAAAACATGTTCTATCAAATCTTGAATTACAATAATTCACTTGAACACTTTTTCTCCTTGTGCACCAATGCACCCCTTAAGCACATATGCTTCCTTAAACCAGTTTGTAAACAAACCTTAATCCACCAAGATTAAATGTGAGGCCCACAAAATAGGTATACATCACCAATTCTGAGTTGCCAAATACATGGTACAGAAATAAATACAACTTCAGTAATACAATTGTCGTGCAAAATACGACAACACATATACTGTGAGTTTGAATACAAATATTGTCTAATAGACAGTATACAAACTCAAAAGGAGTCCTCATTACAATTATTGATACACTATTTTACAAAATAGTGAGGACTACTAAAACAACATCTTGAATCATCACTCCATACCCCGGTTAGTTTCTACTAAATTCTCTCCTCCTGAGAAGAACTAATGGAACAAAAAGAAAAAGGGTGAGCTCAACTAGCTCAGTAAAGAATATTATGACTAAGATAATATACAAAAAATTATCATTAGTTTTCAACAGGGAAAAATCTGATAAAATATAATAAACAAAAAGTTTTAGATAAACAACTGCAGCAAAAACATCAATCCATTAGAAGAGTCAAGTAGAGAAAGAATTCTACTATCTTCTAAGATTTAAAAGTCCATCATCAATATTTTATCCCTGTAACATCAATCACTATACATCTTGAATCAAATATTCATCTTTTTAGTACAGGCCAAAGATATTCATTTGTATCACCAGTTGGTCATGTTCATCTCAACACCTGTTCATCTTTGCACTACGGGCCAAAGATATTCGTTAGATAATCATTCATCTTTGCACTACAGGCTAAAGATATTCATTAGGTAATCATTTATCTTTGCACTACAGGCCAATGATATTCAATAATATCATTATTTAGGACTGAGGATGATGAAAATTATCTTAAAAAAATGAATACAGTGAAACAAAAGGACAAATATTAGGGATTCATATTACAGTTTATCCAAGTTCAATAATACTCCAAAATAACCAATGATGAAGCAAAATTCAATAATAAAGATCAAAACATGGATACAATCAAAGATAGTAACCATAATAGTTATTTTGGACAAAAAGGAGAAAATTTCATTTTTCGGTGAATAGTGTCGTATTTGTGAGTAGTACCTGTTGTAAGTAGGGCTGAGCAAGTAACCAAATTAGAACCGAAACCGCACCAAAAACCGCACAAACCGCACCAATTAAAACTGCACCAACGGTTCCGATTTATATTGCGGTTTTAGGTTGGTTGAATAACCAAATTTATGGTTCCGGTTTGGTTACTAGCCAAAACCGCAACCATAAAACCGAAACCGCACCATATGTACACATGTATGTATGAAGGGGCGGATCGAGTATAAGGTAAGCTTATGCTAATTTTTTTTAATAGGTAAACTTAATAGGGCAGAATTTATAAGTTAGTAAAGTCAAAGGGCCAGATTAATAAACAAGTTGAACTTGGTGGGGCAAAAGAAAAAATATCCATTCTAATCTAAATATCTAATTCAAAGTTCATACTTCAGATCAGAGCAACTAAAGAGCGGCCAAAGGCTACTGCCTACTGCTATTCTGCTAAACAGCTAAAGAGCATACACCAGGGCCAGGCCACCGCGACGCGTACTGCATACAAGGCTTCAAGCCTTCAACCACCGTTCAGGCGTCCACCAGGCCACCGCGACGATGCAACCACCGTGACGCTGTGGCTAAACACCGTGACTGCGACTGTGCCGCTGTGGCTAAGCACTGTGACGCTGCGACTGCGACCACCGTCCACCAGGCCACCGCGAGTCCGCGACTTCTCCTTTTTTCGCGACCTTGTCTTCCCTTTTCATTTTATTGCAGTATTTTCTTACGCATATGAGATTTACAAGGTAACAAAATTAGGGCTTTTTATTCTTATGTTTTTCTCTGTTGATTTATATATTATGTTATTATGATTTTCATACTTACCTCTGAAATTATTAGGATACTTTGTTAATGTGTTTGGTTGATTTCAATGTTGGTTCATAGTTCTAATCAAGATCTCCTCAAATTTCAGATACAAGGTGAAAAATTGAACTAGCCCCAAATTATGTCTTCTACCCCTCAAATCCCTTCAAATGAACATATTGAACAACAAAATCAACAAGCTGCTAATGAGGTATAAAGTCAATACTCTTTTAGTCTTTTGTTATGCTAGTGCTATGTATTTCTAAGTAGTAGTTAATTATCATTTTATATACTTTTTATTTTCAGAATCAGCATGTATCATCTAATGTTGCCAATCCTATCAACATAGACGATGATAAAAAGGAAGATAAGGATGAATGTAAGAGTAAAAAGTGTTCGATTGCTTGGGAACATTTTGAGGTATTAGAGGGTTGTGAAGTGGGTAAAGAGAAGGGAAAATATAAATATTGTAAGGTTATAGTGGGGTGTAACATTAGAAAGAATGGCACGGGCTCAATGGTTAATCATTTGTATAAATTTTGTGTTAAATCCCCCCTCCGAATCAGTAAAGATAAAAAACAAAAGACTTTAGAATTTGTTGCTTTGACAAAGGAAGAGAGAGAGAGAAAAGTGCGAGCGCAACTCATAATGTAAGACCCCAAAAATTTTTAAATAAAAAGGAATTTCCTTTATTTATTATTTTGAAATAGTAAGGGTGGATTTGATTAATGTTGTTAGTTATGGGTAAAATGCGCAAATATTTTAAATAAGCAAGTGGTGATAAAATATTCATTGTTGTCGGGGAATATTCGTTTGGTCGTGGAATATTCTTACTGTCGGGGAATATTCGTACGACGGCGCAGTCTTTTATGGGCCCCATAACGGAAAGCGATTGGATGAAAAAAACGACAAAAATAAGTTATTTATAAATAACGGCGTAGTTGTTACCGTTAATACTGTTGGAATACCCGGTGGTTAAGACACAGTAATACGCGTTGTTGCACAGTAGCACACGGTATTGCACCAATTATTGATTCTTACGTAAGAAGGCACTACTCAATAATGGTTACAGTAATTATTGTTCAGTATTTTATTATATTGGTTCAATAACTGTTGCGTTGATATTTTTATATTGCTGTTGTTTCAATAATTGTCATTACACAGTATTTTCCATTATCGAAGCAATAATTCATATTATCTGAATAATATTATTTGATAACATTATTGGCAATGTCTAGAAAGTTCTGTCTAAGGAGAGGTTTGGTCACCTAATTGCGCGCCAGTAAGGAGAAATTCTTATTGGAAAGCCCCCTCTTTCTTGGGAACGGCCTGGTTGTCAGTATTGTGATTCTATAATATTATTTGTGAATAATTAAATTATTGATTTATATGATGAGGAAAATATTGATTTTATGTGGATATAGATGGAGAAAATTTTTATTGTGACAATTGTTGAAAATTAATATTTTATCTTTTTCTGATAAAATAATTCATTTAAATATATTATTTTAATAATATATTAACGGTGATATTTTTACGATGAATGTGGGATATATGAGTATATATGGAGAAAGAGTATTTTTGTTGCAATGAATATTAAAAACAGATTTTGTGTGTCGGTAGACCTGTTTCTTGACTGAAAATTTGACTATAGCCTGTAAAATCGTATGTTTGTGGATTTCGGTCAATTTCTGTTTGGAATTTGGAAAAAACTTCCTTCTGCAAAGTTGTAGAGAATTGAAATTCCTATAAAAACTCGCGAGATTCGAATTTTCTGGCAAAAGGGCTATTTATTATGAATTATTGAAGTTCCGAAGCTCCGAAATAATTGATTTTTGGAAGTTTAAAATATTTTTAATAATAAAAACGTTTTTTATTTATTTTTCTAGAAGGGAGCATGTGTTCAATGACTGATTTCAGATTTTAAGGTTGGCGTAGAAGATTATATATATATATATATATTAATATTATATTAAATTTTCTGCTTTGGTGTTCTAAGCAATTTCCTATAAATAGGTGCTTAGGTTAGAATTGAAAATCACACCAGAAACTGAAGTTTTCTCTCTCTATATTATCGAGCGTATTCTTGTGAGTATTTTGAGTATACTTTGAGTATTGCTATACGGTGCAAGTTCAAGTCATAGCTTATATCAGGTGTTTTAACTAGAAGTGCTGTCTTTCGAGGTAAAGGATGTTATTTTCTTCTCAAATGATATTATTTCTTCAATATCATTATGTTGAAATGTTGGTTGGAACTTTTTATCAAATTTGGAACTTTTTCATTTCGGGGTTACTATTCATGAGTTACTATTCATGAGTTACTATTCACGAGTTACTATTCACGAGTACTATTCATGAAGCATGATGATGATTTTTGTGAAATTTCTATCTTTTGGTGTCGGAGTTACTATTTACGTATACGGTACTATTCACGTATACGGCACTATTCACGAATACGGTACTATTCACCAAAAAATGAAATTTCTTCTTTTTGTCCAAAATATCTATTCTGGATACTAGCTTTGATTGGATCTATGTTTTGATCATTCTTGAATTTTACTTCAGTATAATTATTTATGAAGTATTTTTGAACTCAGATTTTTTAAAGTACGAATCCTTAATACTTGTTATTTTGTTTCACTGGATTCGTTTCTTTTAAAATATTTTTCATCATCCTCAGTCCTAAATGATGGTGTTACTGAATATCTTTGGCCTGTAGTGCAAAGATGGTTGATTTTATTATGAATATCTTTGGCCTGTAGTGCAAAGATGTACAGGTGTTGAGATGAACATGAACAATTGATGAATATCTTTGGCCCGTAGTGCAAAGATGAACAGGTGTTTAGATGAACATGACCAACTGATGAATATCTTTGGCCTGTAGTGCAAAGATGAATATTTGATTTGATTTGAGATATATATTGATTGATGTTACAGGGATAAAATATTGATGATGGACTTTTAAATTCATAGATGTTAGTAGATTTTATTCTCTACTTAACTCTTCTAATGAATTGTTGTTTCCGCTGCAGTTGTTGATTTAAAACTTGTTGTCTATTGTATTCTATCAGATTTTTCCCTGTTGAAGACTAAAGATAATTTGTTGTACATTATCTTAGTCATAATATTCTTTACTGGGCTAGTTGAGCTCACCCTTTTCCTTGTTGTTCTATTTTTTTTCTCAGGAGGCGAGAATGTAGCGAGTACTAGTCGGGGTATGGAATGAAGGTTCTAGAGAGAGTTGTTTAGTAGTCCTCACCATTTTTTGTAAAATTATGTATCAATAATTATGATGGGGATTTATTTGCATGTGGATATTGTCTAGATGATAATATTTGTATTCAAACTCACAGCTTATGGGTTGTAAAAGTTGTAGTTGTTTCTGTACCATGTATTTGACAACTCAGAATGGGTTGGGTGGAATGGACCTATTTTGGGGCTGTCACACATAACCTTGAAAGTCATACATTTAACCAAGAGAGGTTAAGGAAAAGAATTGCAATAATGTGTATTAAAGATAACCAACCTTTTAGTATTATGGAACATGAGGGGTTTAGAGAATTCACGAGTGATGCGGAACCAAAGTTTAAGATGCCTTCTCGTTGGACAGTTGCTAGAGATTGTCTAAAAATTTATAAGGAAGAAATGATGAAATTGAAGCAAATTGTCACCTCACAACGAGTCTCCCTCACAACGGATACTTGGACATCCGTTCAAAATGTTAATTATATGTGTCTAACGGCACATTGGGTTAACGACGATTGGAAGCTTTGTAAAAGAATTCTAAACTTTTGTCAAATTGAAAGTCATAAAGGGGTTGCAATTGGGAAATTAGTACATGCTTTGTTGACAAAGTGGGGGATAGATCGTGTATTTACTATCACGGTAGATAATGCATCTTCGAATGACACCGCTATCTCATACTTGAAAAAATTTCTTCGTGGCCCGGAAGCAATATTAGAGAATAAATATATACATTTGAGATGTTGTGCTCATATTTTGAACTTGGTTGTGAAGGATGGCTTAAAAGATCAACATGCGTCTATTTCTAGGATACGAAATGCGGTGAGGTATGTTAGATCCTCTCCGGCAAGGCTTGCAAAATTTAAAACTTGTGTGGAAAGAGAGAAAATAAAGTGTGAGAAATTGGTGTGTCTTGATGTTGAGACTAGGTGGAACTCCACATATACGATGTTGGAGATTGCCGTAAAGTATGAAGGGGCTTTTGATAGGATGCTTATTGAGGATCTTAATTATGAGAGATTCTTTAAGCACGAGGAAGATGAGGCTTGGGAGAATAATACTAGGAGAAGAAAGAGTAACAAGAAAATGGTTGAAGGATATCCGGAGTGGATTGATTTTGAAAATGTTAAGTGTTTCATTCAATTTTTGAAAATCTTTTATGATGTCACGATGAAAATATCTGGTTCCAAATACTGCACTTCAAATCTTTTTTTCATGAACTTGTAAAAATGCAAGAGGCAATAGTGAAATTGTGTTCAAGTGGGGATCTTTTGATGAGAGATATGGCTAAAAGGATGAAAGAAAAATATGACAAGTATTGGGACAATCTGGATAATTCTAATTTCTTGTTATATGTCTCTGTTGCTTTAGATCCAAGATATAAGATGCATTATTTGGAATTTTGCTTTGCTAGACTTTATGGTAAAGGATCTTCAAAAACTACATTAATGTGTGAAAAAGTGGTGAAGACTCTACAAGAAATGTTTGACTATTATAAAGATAGTACGGGAGGTGACATTTCTTCTTCTTCTATTGTAAACATGGAAGGGGATTTAGATGATGACTTTGAAAAGTATATGCAAGAACAACTTGAAGGGGTTAGGGAAAAAACAGAGATTGATATATATTTGGTGGATGGTAGAGAGAAGAAAGATGAAAACTTTAATGTTTTGGGTTGGTGGAAAATGAATTCGGTGAAGTTTCCAATTCTTTCAAAAATTGCTAGGCATGTATTGGGTATGCCTATTTCTACAGTTGCTTCGGAGTCCGCCTTTAGCACCGGGGGAAGGACTATTGATGCATATAGGAGTTCACTCTCTCCTAGGACGGCCGAAGCATTGATTTGTACTCAAGATTGGTTACGCAATTCACAAACTTTTGTCGACATTCGAGAACAATCGGAAGAACTTCAACAATTCAAGAATATTGAAAAAGGTATATGTTTATTGTATTTTTTAATTCTTTATTAGATTCTATTGTACTTTTCAAATATTCTTACATATAATTTTTTTTTGGTATTCTTCATAGATGAATTCAATTCGTTTGAGCAATGCGTGGTCGATGAGCAATATTGAAGGGTATCAAAGGGGAAGAGATAACACCGTAAGTCATGATAATAACTCAAGTAGAAGTAGAAAATATCATTCCTTTCAAATTGATTGATGCAGCTGATTGATATCATTACTTCTTCTATTTGGTTTATTTCTAATTCTGAACTGACTACTTGATACTTGCTGAATTCTTTATTAAAATGGCTCAGAGTTTATAGGCTCAGAGTTTATAGTTAGTGCGGTCTTTTTGCCATGGCTTAGGATGGAAAACCAATTCTTTGGGTTGTCTTCCAATTCTGAACCAACTACTTGGTATGTGTTGGTTTCTTTATTTAAGTGGCTCAGAATTCATATTGATATCGATAAACTATAATTTTCTCTTTAAGTGCCCCTGTAGCTTTTGTCATTGTTATTGTATTTCATATTTTTTTCCTTTTTTAATTTTTTTTTATAATTTGGTTGAAGTAACTTCAATTTTAAAAGTGCAATTCATGGATATCGAAATTCGAAACAGGTCTGATGAGACTTGAGATGCTAGTTTTTTCTTTAAACTTTTTCCATTACAGATTTCGGTTACAAGTTTTTGTGGTTGCAGTGACTTGAATTTCAGTTACCTGTCCTGTGCAGGTCTGACTTATCTTTTCCTCTAAACTTCAATTTTTAACCGGGTTATTGGGGGAACATCTTTCTGCTGTTGTACAAATCCTGCTGGGAATAATATGAAAAACACTTATAATAATTTTCTATTGTGATATCCTTGAGGTCTGTTCATGTCTGCATATATGAATTTTGATTATGTTTCCTTTCTTTGTTGATAAAAATCAGATCATGGTAGGCAGTTTTTTCCCTGGGAATATGCAGGAATGCTCCAAAGAAAAAGAAAATGGGATTCTGCCGGAGTGCTCCAGAGAAACTGAAGATTGAGTCTACAACTTTTGTTGCACCCGCTGCTGTCATTCATCTTCCTAGTGCGGAAGAAATGGTAGATCCTTCTAGGATTTATGTTTATTTGTGTAACAGTTGGATTAGTTGGTACAATTAAGGTCGAGTTGTTCAGCTGTGGTGATTTGGATGTTTTATTTCTCCCTGGAATTTGGGCTACTGCTGTCTGCTGGCATAAAGCATAAAGTAGTGCATGAATTTGGGTTGCTGCTGGAATTTTAGTTTTGTTTGGCATAAAACTGTAACAGAGGTTAATTGCTCATTTTGTATTTTGAGTTAGAAAATATTCCACAGTTTCTATGTAATGAAGAAGTTGTTGCAGAAATTTTTTACATTTTAGATAGTTTATAGTTTTTATTTTGTTTTGTATTTTGATCAATTTTTGTTTCAATTGGTTTTGGAACCGAAACCGCACCAAATGAAACCGCACCGCACTTTTAAAACCGCACCGCACCAATCACAAGCGGTTTCATGTGCGGTTTTGGATTTATCAAACCGCACCTAAGCGGTTTCGGTTGCGGTTTCGGCTTCAAACCGCACCAAACCGCACCATGCTCACCCCTAGTTGTAAGACCCCAACTTATTATAAATAAAATTAAATTTCCTATATTTATTATTTTGAAATAGTAAGAGTTGATTTGATTAATGTGGTTAGTTGTGGATAAAATGCGCAAATATTTTAAATAAACAAGTGGTTATAAAATATTCATTTTTATCGGAGAATATTCGTTTGGTCGTGGAATATTCTTACTGTCGGGAATATTCGTACGATGGCGCAGCCTTGTGTGGGCCCCATAACGGAAAGTGATTGGATGAAGAAAACGACAAGTATAAGTTGTTTATAAATAACGGCGCAGTTGTTACCGTTAATACTGTTGGAATACCCGGTGCTTAAAACACAGTAATACGCATTGTTGCTTAGTAGCACACGATATTGCACCAATTATTGATTCTTACGTAAGAAGACACTACTCAATAATTATTACTTTAATTACTGTTCAGTATTTTATTTTATTGATTTAATAATTGTTGCATTGATATTCTATATTACTGTGGTTTCAATAATTGTCTCTACACAGTATTTTCCATTATCGAAGCAATAATTCATATTATTTGAATAATATTATTAGATAACATTATTGGCAATGTCTAGAAAGTTCTGTTAAGGAGAGGTTTGGTCACCTAATTGCGCGCCAGTAATGAGAAATCCTTATTGGAAAGCCTCCTCTTTCCTGGGAACTGCCTGGTTGTCGGTATTATGATTCTGTAATATTATTTGTGAATAATTAATTATTGATTTATATGATGAGGAAAATATTCATTTTATGTAGATATAGATGGAGAAATTTTTTAAAGTGACAATTGTTGAAAATTGATATTTTATCTTTTCTGTTAAAATAATATTTTATTATATTATTATAATATAATAATGATGATATTTTTACAATGAATGTGGGATATATGAGTATATGAGGAGAAAGAATATTTTTATTGCAAAAGTTATTTAAAACATGTTAAACATGTCTGTGGGCCCATTTCTTGACTAAAATTTGATTATAGCCTGTAAAATCGTCCGTTTGTGGATTTCGGTCAATTTCTGTTTGGAATTTAGAAAACATTTCTTCTGCAAAGTTGTAGATAATGAAATTTCCTATGGAAAAGACATGTGGTTCGATTTTTTCTGATAAAAGGACTATTTATTATAAATTATTGAAGTTCCGTAGTTCTGAAATAATTGGTTTTTGAAAGTTTTAATTATTTTTAATTACAAAGACGTTTTTTTTGGTTTTTGTCATTATTTGGTGGCTGAATTCAGATGGTCAAGGAGGGCTAAGGAAATTAAAAATAAAATATTATTATTTTATTAAATTTTCTGCTTTGGTGTTCTAAGCAATTTTCTATAAATAGGGTGCTTAGGTTAGAATTGAAAATCACACCAGAAATTAAAGATTTCTCTCTCTTTCTCTCTTAATAATATCGAGCGTATTTTTGTGAGTATTTTAGTACTTTGAGTATTGCTATACGGTGCAAGTTCTTTCAGCACTATATCCAGTATTCCAGTCAGAAGTACTATCCTTTTGAGGTAATGGATGTTATTTTTTTCGTAAATGATATTAATTCTTCAATATCATTATGCCGAAATATTGGTCTGAATTTTTATCAAATTTAGAACTTTTCATGTCGGGATTACTATTCATGAGTTACTATTCATGAATTACTATTCACGAGTAGTATTCACGAAGCATGATAATTTTTTTTGTGAAATTTTATCTTTTAGTGTCAGAGTTACTATTCACGTATACGGTACTATTCACGTATACGATACTATTCACGAATACGACACTATTTACAGAAAAATTAAATTTTCATTTTTCGTCCAAAATATCTTTTATGGATACTAGCTTTGATTGTATCCATGTTTTGATCAATCTTGAATTTTACTCCACTCTGGTTATTTATGAAGTATTTTTGAACTTGGATTGTATAAAGTACGAATCCTTAATATTTATTCTTTTGTTTCACTGGATTCATTTTTTTAAAAATATTTTTCATCATCCTCAGTCTTAAATGATGATATTACTGAATATCTTTGGCATGTAGTGCAAAGATGAATAATTTTTTGATGAATATCTTTGGCCCGTAGTGTAAAGATGAATAGGTGTTTAGATGAACATGACCAACTGATGAATATCTTTGGCCTGTAGTGCAAAGATAAATATTTAATTCCAGATATATATTGATTGATGTTACATGGATAAAATATCGACGATGAACTTTCAAATTCATATATAGAAGATAATAGCTTTCATTCTCTACTTAACTCTTCTAATGAATTATTATTTCTGCTGCGAAGATTGATTTAAAACTGGTTGTCTATTGTATTCTATTAAATTTTTTCCCGTTGAAGACTAACGATAATTTGTTTTGTTCTATGTTATCTTAGTCATAATATTCTTTACTGGGCTAGTTGAGCTCACCCTTTTCCTTTTGTTCCATTTTTCTTCTCAGGAGGCGAGAATGTAGCGAGTACTAGTCGGGGTATGGAATGAAGGTTCTAGAAAGTCATTTTAGTAGTCCTCACTATTTTTGTAAAATAATGTATCAATAATTGTAATGAGGACTTATTTGAGTGTGGATATTGTCTAGATGACAATATTTGTATTTAAACTCACAGTTTTTATGTTGTATTAATAAAGTTGTAGTTGTATCTGTACCATGTATTTTGACGACTCAGAATGGGTGTTGTATACCTATTTTGGGGGCGTCACAGTTGGTATCAGAGCCAGGTTATATGATCTCTGGCGGAGATCGGGGAATAGAACTAGGAGGGGAGAGACGAGTAAATCCTTCGCTAGTGTCCTACCTAACTTATTTGTTGGTTGGTCAGAGTATAAGGTTATTATGTTGCATGTCAATTTCTTTAATTAACCTTTATTTTGTGGCAGTATTTGAGAATGGCAGCTGAAAATGTTAACAATGGAGTGAATGAGACCGTGGAGACACCTCTAATCGCCAACCAGGATAATGTGATGTCAGGCAAAGAAAGAATTAGAGATATCCATGTGGTGAATGAAGAATTAATAGTTAAACCCGAGATAGTCGAAGAGGTAGCAGCTGAGAGTGAGGAAGAAGAAGAGAACCTGAGGAGAATTTATTAGAAGAATTTTATGAACGAAATTTAGAATTACAAAATCGTATTCATGAGTTAGAAGAGCAGGCTGAAGAACGGCAGGCGGTCGTGGAGCAAAGAGATGCAACAATTCAAAATTGTGTTACCCGATGTGCGATGCTTGAACAGAAGCACTCTTTGGCAGAGTATAAGATATTAGAGCTGGAATCTGAGAATGCTATGATCAAAGTTCTGATGAAAGAAGAAGCAACCAAACGAATGAGAATGGAGGATGCATGGGTAAAAGTTACACGACACGTTGATATTGTAGAAAAAGACGTCCGGTCCAATAAGGCCAAAATAGATGAAATGGATTTCGCTTTTTGGACAGCAATTGGGAGAATCCAACATCGAGTTATGGATCGGAGAGTAATGATTGAAATCATGGATCAGGAATTTGACGAACCAATGAAGGGTGGAATGTACTCTATAGCAAAGTTAAGTCCATTTGGGACGGTGGCACCAGAGGCGGATACGGACAAGTCAAAGTCAGCGGTTCCTGGAAAAGCGTTTGTCGTGACAGCCCAAAACGCGAGGAACTTGAATGAAGGTATCACGGGTTAGTTAATTATAAATTTTTGCTAAGTTTATACCTTATTAGATACCTGTTCTACCCATTCTTTTATCTCTCTTGGTTGTGCTCCACGTTTGAACTTGACTCCAGAGAAATTAGACCTTGACTTATCTGTTGAGACTCCGTTAGGAGAAACTTTCATTACATCTACTGTTTATAAATCTTGTTTGATCCAAGTTGGCACCATCACATTACCTGTTGACCTTATTTCTTTAAAGATACTTGCTTTTGATGTGATTTTTGGGATTGATTGATTAATTACTCATCATGCCAAATTGATTGCTTTTGTAAGGTTGTTAGTTTTCATATTCCTAAGTAACCTGTTATTCAAATTTAAGCAACCAAACCATTGAAGTCAAACTCTTTTATATCAAGCCGTAAAATCATTCGTTTATTGAAAAACGGATGTCAAGTTTTCTTTGCCATGTTATGGACTTGAACAAACATATGTCAGATTTGAATGATATTTATGTTGTTAGTAAATTTCCTGACGTATTTCCTAAAAAATTTCCTGGCCTACTCCCAGAGTGTGATATTGAATTTTTTTTATCGACTTTGAACCCGGTACAAAACCCATTTCTAAAATCTCATATCGAATTGCTCCTATTTGAACTTCAGGAGTTAAAAACCAAACTATAGAAGTTGATAACCGAGCCTCTATCTAGTGACTTCATTTGTGGAATGCACCAAAGCCAGACTCTCCATAGGGGACGCCATATTCGTGCGATAGTAAACTGATAGGAATCATTGTGACGTGCTATCCAAGGTTGGGATATGAGTCATAGTTGAGAGCAACCTAAGTCGGTAATCAATATATGTAGCTTTCTAGGCTTAGTTGGTTATTATCGGAGATTCGTTGAAGAATATTCTCGAATCGCTATTCCATTAACGCAGCTAACTCGTAGATATTCAAAATTTGAATGGAGCAAGGAATGTGGGAAGAGCTTCGAGGAACTCAAGAGGAGACTCATTTCGGCACATGTTCTGACCATACCATTCTGGAAAAACGAACGTGGTAGCTGACACGTTGAATAGAAGATCATATGCAGGAACGAGTGTGATGATGTCAAGTATACGCATAAAACCAACTTGAATTGATAAAGTTAAAGTTGCTCAAGTCACAGACCCGGAGCTGATTCGTATGAAGAAGAAAGTGCAAGAAGGTGTTATTCCAGAAGCAAGAATCGATGAAGAAGGAATAATTCGAGTCCACTCCAGACTTTATGTTCCTAACGATTTTGATTTGAAGTACAAGATCATGATGGAGGCACACAATACACCATTTTCAATCCATCCTGGAAGTACCAAAATATATCGTGATCTTCGACATATATTTTGGTGGAATAATATGAAGAGAGAGATTGCAAAGTTTATCTCGATGTGTTTAACTTGTCAACATGTAAAGGTGGAGCACCAAGTGCCAAAAGGTCCATTGCAACCACTTGAGATTCCGAAATGGAAGTGGGAACACATTACCATGGATTTCGTTACGAGTCTTCCCACGGTTTCTCAAAGCATAAATGTTATTTGGGTTATTGTTGATAGATTAACCAAGTCAGCTCATTTCTTGCAGATACGGGAGACTTATTCCCTTGAATTTCTTGCTAGTATGCACGTGAATGAGATTGTGAGGTTGCATGGCATGCCAGTATCCATAGTTTCGGATCGTGACCCAAGATTTACTTCAAGATTTTGGGTTAGCTTGCAAAAAGCTATGGGTATAGATTTACGGTTCAGTTCAGCATACCATCCTCAAACGGATGGACAATCAGAAAGGACTATTCAAACTCTTGAAGATCTATTAAGACTTTGTGTCCTCGATTTCAAAGGGAGTTGGGATAAGTACCTACCATTGGTGGAATTCTCCTACAACAACAGTTATCAGGCAAGTATAGGTTTGGCTCCATTTAAAGCATTGTATGGACGAAAGTGTCGCTCTCCAGTATATTGGGATGAGGTAGGAGAAGCAACGTTGTTGGGACCAGAGTTGGTACGAATGACTACAGAGAAGATTCAAATGATTCGACAATGTATACAAACGGCACAGGATCGACAAAAGAGTTTTACGGATCTTCATCGAAAGGACGTGGAATTTGACATTGGTGATCATCTATTGTTGCGTGTTGCTCCATGGAAAGGAGTTACAAGATTTGGGAAGAGAGGAAAGCTCAATCCACGATTTATTGGTCCATTTCAGATTCTTGATCGAGTAGAAAATGTGGCCTATAGACTCGCGTTACCTCCAAGTATGTCTCGTGTTCATAATGTTCTTCATATATCTGTGCTTCGTAAATATGTGAAAGACCCGAACCACGTCATTGAGTTAGAACGAGACGAGATAGCCGAAGACTTAACGTACGAAGAGGTACCTGTCAAGATCTTGGATAGGAAGGAGCATGTCCTACGCACGAAGGTCATACCACAAGTTAAAGTTTTGTGGAGAAAACATGCTATTGAGAAAATGACCTGGGAGTTGGAAACGGAAATGAAAGCGAGGTGTCCTCATCGTTTCGAAACACCAGGTACGTACGTCAATTTCGAGGACGAAATTTCATAAGGAGGGAATGTTATAAGACCCCAACTTATTATAAATAAAATTAAATTTTCTCTATTTATTATTTTGAAATAGTAAGGGTTGATTTGATTAATGTGGTTAATTGTGGGTAAAATGCGCAAATATTTTAAATAAGCAAGTGGTTATAAAATATTCATTTTTATCGGAGAATATTCGTTTGGTCGTGGAATATTCTTACTGTCAGGGAATATTCGTACGACGGCGCAGTCTTGTGTGGGCCCCATAACGGAAAGCGATTGGATGAAGAAAACGACAAGTATAAATTGTTTATAAATAACGGCGCAGTTGTTACCGTTAATACTGTTGGAATACCCGGTCGTTAAAACACAGTAATACGCGTTGTTGCATAGTAGCACACGGTATTGCACCAATTATTGATTCTTACGTAAGAAGGCACTACTCAATAATTGTTACAGTAATTACTGTTCAGTATTTTATTTTATTGATTCAATAATTGTAGCATTGATATTCTATATTACTGCAGTTTCAATAATTGTCACTACATAGTATTTTCCATTATCGAAGCAATAATTCATATTATCTGAATAATATTATTAGATAACATTATTGACAATGTCTAGAAAATTCTGTCTAAGGAGAGATTTAGTCACCTAATTGCGCGCCAGTAAGGAGAAATCCTTATTGGAAATCCCCCTCTTTCCTAGGAACTGCCTGGTTGTCGGTATTATGATTCTGTAATATTATTTGTGAATAATTAATTATTGATTTATATGATGAGGAAAATATTCATTTTATGTGGATATAGATGGAGAAATTTTTTAAAGTGACAATTGTTGAAAATCGATATTTTATCTTTTCTGATAAAATAATATTTTATTATATTATTATAATATAATAATGATGATATTTTTACAATGAATGTGAAATATATGAGTATATGAGGAGAAAGAGTATTTTTGTTGCAAAAGTTATTTAAAACATGTTAAACATGTCTGTGGGCCCATTTCTTGACTGAAATTTGATTATAGCCTGTCAAAATCGCCCATTTATGGATTTCGGTCAATTTCTGTTTGTAATTTGGAAAAACTTTCTTCTGCAAAGTTGTAGATAATGAAATTTCCTATGGAAAAGACATGTGGTTCAAATTTTTCTAATAAAGGGATATTTATTATGAATTATTGAAGTTACGTAGTTCCGAAATAATTGGTTTTTGAAAGTTTTAATTATTTTTAATTACAAAAAAGTTTTTTTGTTTTTGTCATTATTTGGTGGTTGAATTCAGATGGTCAAGGAGGGCTAAGGAAATTAAAAATAAAATATTATTATTTTATTAAATTTTCTGCTTTGGTGTTCTAAGCAATTTTCTATAAATAGGGTGCTTAGGTTAGAATTGAAAATCACACCAGAAACTAAAGATTTCTTTCTCTTTCTCTCTTAATAATATCGAGCGTATTTTTGTGAGTATTTTAGTACTTTGAGTATTGCTATACGGTGCAAGTTCTTTCAGCACTATATCCAGTATTCCAGTCAGAAGTACTATCCTTTTGAGGTAATGGATGTTATTTTTTTCGTAAATGATATTAATTCTTTAATATCATTATGCCGAAATATTGGTCTGAATTTTTATCAAATTTAAAACTTTTCATGTCGGGATTACTATTCATGAGTTACTATTCATGAATTACTATTCACGAGTAGTATTCACGAAGCATGATAATTTTTTTTGTGAAATTTTTATCTTTTAGTGTCAGAGTTACTATTCACGTATACGGTACTATTCACGTATACGATACTATTCAAGAATACGACACTATTTACAGAAAAATTAAATTTTCATTTTTCGTCCAAAATATCTTTTATGGATACTAGCTTTGATTGTATCCATGTTTTGATCAATCTTGAATTTTACTTCACTCTGGTTATTTATGAAGTATTTTTGAACTTGGATTGTTTAAAGTACGAATCCTTAATATTTATTGTTTTATTTCACTGGATTCATTTTTTTAAAAATATTTTTCATCATCCTCAGTCTTAAATGATGATATTACTGAATATCTTTGGCATGTAGTGCAAAGATGAATAATTTTTTGATGAATATCTTTGGCCCGTAGTGCAAAGATGAATAGGTGTTTAGATGAACATGACCAACTGATGAATATCTTTGGCCTGTAGTGCAAAGATAAATATTTAATTCCAGATATATATTGATTGATGTTACAGGGATAAAATATCGACGATGAACTTTTGAATTCATAAATAGAAGATAGTAGTTTGCATTCTCTACTTAACTCTTCTAATGAATTATTATTTCCGTTGCGAAGATTGATTTAAAATTAGTTGTCTATTGTATTCTATTAAATTTTTCCCTGTTGAAGACTAACGATAATTTGTTCTGTTCTATGTTATCTTAGTCATAATATTCTTTATTGGGCTAGTTGAGCTCACCCTTTTCTTTTTGTTCTATTTTTCTTCTCAGGAGGTGAGAATGTAGCGAGTACTAGTCGGGGTATGGAATGAAGGTTCTAGAAAGTCGCTTTAGTAGTCCTCACCATTTTTATAAAATAATGTATCAATAATTATAATGAGTATTTATTTGAGTGTGGATATTGTATAGATGACAATATTTGTATTTAAACTCATAGTTTTAATGGTGTATTAATAAAGTTGTAGTTGTATCTGTACCATATATTTTGACGACTCAGAATGAGTGTTGTATACCTATTTTGGGGGCGTCACAGCCGTATACGTGAATAGTAACCCCGACACAAAAAGGTAGAAATTCCAAAATAAAATCTATACCATTATTTCGGTATAATAATATTGAAAATATAAAATTATTAGAAAGAAAATAACATCTCTTACCTCAAAATATCAGTATTTTTGATCAGAATATCGGTATAAGGCTGAAGAAAACTTGCACTGATGAATAACAACTCACAAAGTATCTAAATACTCAAAAATACGCTCGATAATGTAGAGAGAGAAAGAGAGAAAACTTGTGTCTGGTGTGATTTTTAATTATAACTAAGCACCCTATTTATAGGAAAATGCTTAGAACGCCATAGCAGACTAACCTGCTATCTGATGGCTTTACCTGCTACTATTCAAGCCCACAACTTTTGAAAATAAATTCCAACACATTTCATTACTTACCAACCAAAAGTGGGGCCCACCATATTTTTAATAAAAATATTTTATTTTTCGAAACTTCAACAATTCATAATAAATAGCCCTTTTATTAGAAAAATTCGAATCTCATGTGCTTTCCCTAGGAAATTTAATTCTCTACAATTTTGTAAGTTTAAGTTTTTTCAAATTTCAAACAAAAATGACCGAAATCCACATACAGACGATTTTCAAAACCTCCATTCCGACAAAATACTGATAAAATACCTTGGCATTAATTCTTTCATTTATAACCACATAAAATAAATATTTCCTTATCATATAAATCAATAACTAATTATTCACAAATAATATTACAGAATCACAATTATGACAACCAGGTCGTTCTCAAGAAAGAGAGGGCTTTCCGATAAGGATTTCTCCTTATTAGCGCACAATTAGGTGACCAAACCACTTTTATAGATAGAACTTCCTTAGACATTGCCAATAATACTATCTAATAATATTATTCAAATAATATGAATTATTGATCTGATAATGGAGATACTGTACAGTGACAATGATTGAAACAACAATAATATAAAATATCAACGCATCAATTATTGAACCAATAAAATAAAATATTGAACAGTAATTACTATAACAATTATTGAGTAGTGACTTCTTACGTAAGAATCAATAATTTCAAAAATACTGTGCAATACCGTGTGCTACTGTGCAACCACGCGTATTACTGTATTTTAACCACCGGGTATTCCAACAGTGTTAACGGTAACCATTACACCGTTATTTATAAAAACTCAAACTTGTCGTTTTCTTCATCCGATAGTTATCCGTTATGGGGCCCACAAATGGCTGCACCGTCGTACGAATATTCCCCGACAGAAAGAATATTTCACGACCAAACGAATATTAGCCGAAAAAATGAATACTTTAACATTTTATCCATAACCAAAGTATTATATCAAATTAACACTTTATTATTCAAAATAATAAATAGAGGAAATTTAATTTTATTCATTAAAAAATTGGGGTCTTACATTAAATTCCTTTAGACAACACTTAGTCTAAAAAATAAGAATACAAATATAGATGTCTAATGATCAAAGTAAATAATCAATTTAACAATGCAAGGCTAGACTAATGTATGCAATGATCAAAGAGTAAAAAGAGATATCACCAATTTTTAGCTCACAAAAATTAGCTGAGAAATAATTTGAATATTAATTGCACAGCAGCCAAGAAATTGCACAAAGAACAATAGAATAGCTTTTCAAATATGATAGTGCAAAAAATTATTTGTGTGTTTTGTTAATAGCACTGATATCTCAGTTATTTTTATAGCCCAAGGTAAAAGCACACGGGTTTCAGGGTCTGGGTCAGAAAACACGCGGGTTGACCCTGAAACCCGCGTGTTTTTGCTTTGGTCCGCTCCTTGATCCGTTCTTTTGATCCGCTTTAGATCCTCCCTGATAGATATACGGGAAGGATCTAAAGCGGACCAAAAGAACGGACCAAGGAACGGACCAAGGTAAAAGCACGCGGGTTTCAGGGTCTGGGTCAGAAAAACACGCGGGTTGACCCTGAAACCCGCGTGTTTTTGCTTTGGTCCGCTCCTTGGTCCGTTCTTTTGGTCCGCTTTAGATCCTCCCCGTATAGATATATAACTAATTTAAAGCTGCCGCCACAAGTCATATATATCAATTCCGAAATAAATGTAAAGGAGAGATAATACTGCTTTTGAAATAGAGTAGACTAACTTAGAAATATTATCAGAGTGTTAGTTTCGTAATTATTAACAAGCGTATCATAAACCAACTTACTCAGGATAAACATAATATACAATTTTCGAGATGTAAGCAAGTAAGCCACTAAATAATAGTAATCATTATACTGCCGTCTTTCTCAAAACAATAAAATTTTATACGTGTGTATGCATATATCCCATTAAATTAGGATACCCTTGGAAATCTAAACAATCAGTTGAATTAATCAAAGACTTTAGTAATACCCATATGTGCTAATTACTTAATTAATTAATTTTGTAATTCCCGAACAATAAAAAAATAGTTAACATTTCATTTCAATTTTAAGCATGCATTAAATACTAATTATATTAAACACACACATAAAATGTCCTAGAACCTTGAATTGAAAAATTAAATATTTGCAATGACCTTTACATTAATTTCTTAGGACACAAATGTCTTCAAAGCCTCTCATCAACGAACCTTTTATCAACTTCCTGAAATTTCACAATAAATAATTTAGTACAAAATATCAAGTCATCATCAAAACAATAAGGTTAGAATATAACAAGTCAATAAATATTTACCAAAAATTACTTATCTTTAATCAACACATCTTTAATATTTCAACAATTTTTCATCATTTAATATTATAACTCATAATATTGACAACCAGATCGTTCACAGAAAAAAGGGGGCTTTCCGATAAGATTTTCTTCTTATTGGCGCGCAATTAAATAACCAAACCCCTTTTCTCGACAAAATTTTCTAGACATTGTCAATAATACAAATAATAATATAAATAATTATATCGTCTCAATTATTAATTTAATAATATAAAATATTGTGCAGATGATACTGTGACAATAATTGAACAAAACTGAGTGACTTCTTACGTAAGCATCAATAATCAGAGATACTATGCAATACCGTGTGCTACTGTGCAACAACGCGTATTACTGTTCTTTTATCACCGGATATTTCAACAGTTTAACGGTAAAAAGTCATGTCGTTATTTTCATAAAAAGGTTATTTTTGTCGTTTTCTATATCCGAAAGTTATTCGTTATGTGGTCCACCAATGATTGTGTCGTCGTACGGCTATTCCCTGACAAAAAGAATATTCCCCGACTAAACGAATATTTTATGACCACATGCTTACTTTGTAAACTTTTCGCATATCACCATTAACTTTAACCTTTTATCAATTTAACCATTTACTGAATAGAATAATATTTATAAGAAAATTGAATACTTTTATTTCATAAAATTCAGGGTCTTACATAAAATTAAAGAATGATATTCATGTATCAAAAATAATTTGGACAAAGAAGAAAATTAAATTCCGTTGTGAACAGTATTTATGAATAGCATCGTATGGATAATACTTATGATTAGTACCATATAAATAGTACTCGTGAATAGTACTGTATGAATAGTACTCGAATGAATAGTATCCCATGAATAGTACTCGAATAAATAGTATTCGAGTGAATAGTACCCCGAATGAAAATATTGAAATTTAATAAGAAAGTTCATACCAATATTCCAATGAAACGATACTAGATGAATCGCAAAATTCAAGTATATTCTACTAATTTCAGAGATTATAGAAGCAATACTTATCAAAATAAGTGTAGATTTAAGAATATGAAACGAAATAATATCATCTACATACTATAGAGTATGGAAGAAAATAATATTCTTTACGAATATTGAACGAAAATAATATCTCTTACGAGTACAAAAGAAATGATATCCCATACAAGTATGAAAGAATACACGAAACTGGAAATGGATTTTCACCCGTTATGCGGTAATCCGCGTAGACAGATCATTTTCACAATTTAATAAAGAATGAATATGAAGGGTTATTCACCATGCACGCGGTAATCCGCGTAGACAGATTACTCCCGCAGATTAATAAAGAATGAATACGAAGGGTTATTCACCATGCATGCGATAATTCGCGTAGACAAGTTACTCTCGCAGATTAATAAAGAATAGAATGACAACCTTTATGAGTATGAAGAAAATAACATCCTTTACGAATACAAAAGAAATAATACTGTTGGGAGAGTGCATATGTTGATTTGATGTTTAAATGTAAATGATCGTGATTATATGTAAATTCCTTCAAGAGATATATGTACAAGGACTTAGTGATAGATCAAATTTGTTAGGTTGATCTACTTCTTGAAATGTAATAGATAGGCTTCAACAAGAATCGTAGTGTATCAAGATGTTCAAGATTACAGAAGCCAAGGCAGAAATGTAGAGCTCAGAGGATCGTAGTGTGCCTGCCTTGAAGGACCTCTTCGGAATCGTAGAGTGGTTCCAACGTTTCCCGAACCAACTCAGAGATCGTAGTGTGCTCTCGAAAACGTAGACTTGTAATAACAAGCAAGTGAAGATCGTAGTGTGCAAGTCTTTTAGGAGAAATCGTAGTGCTCTTGTTTGATAGCATCAGACCAAGCACCAAGGTGACAAGACACCACGATCTTGATCGTAGAGTATAATCTGCCTTGTGTCAGAAGCATCGAGCCCTACCTGTTGTTTGGAGACAAACTCCAACAAATGTGGAATAGGTTTTAAACGTTAAAGTCCTCATCAGTCCCAACGGTACAAAAGATATCCTTAGTATATAACAAAACAAACGTATTCAAGAAGCTAAAGAAAGGACCATAGGACATAGAAAAACACCTTTTCAGGTGTTAAGTGAGAAAGCAGACTGCTGTGTCAGTAGACCAAGATGCAATTCAGAAGATGTGCAAAAAAGTCTCCTTCAAAGATCAGAAATGTCAAACGCATTTAATGCTTCAACAAAAGGCTTCAACGGATAGATTTCGAGGATCACATATATGCAAAACATATACAGATGGGAGAATTAAGAAAGCATTGAACAAAACGTACAAGAACTCTTAACGCTCAACTCTACGATCTGAGAAAAAGAGAAAGCTTACTCAGCTACTCAGTTCTTTCGAACAAGTGCTTAACAACAACTGTGTAGCAACTACCAAGAACTCAAACAACGACCAATCAACTGAAGTAAGAAGTTCCAAGTCAGAAGGACTTTAAGAGTTCTAAGTGAACTGTGAAGAACTAAGTCTGCTGGACTTGAAGAGTTCAAGAGTGAACTAAGAAGTTCCTAGACTGTTGGTCTAGAAAGAATCTGTGAGATTCAGAAAAGTGTAGAAGACATCCTTAGTGGATTTCCTACTCGAGGAGTAGAAGAGTGGACTAGGAGCTTTAAATGCTCTGAACCACTTAAAACAACTGTGTCTATTACATTCTTGCTATAACTGATATATCTGCCATAACTGCTATAAGTGCCTCACTCTCATAAATTCACTATATCTTAAGGGAGATTAAAACAAATATCAATTCCGTTGTGTTTCAATCATTATCAACTAACAAGTTAAAATGAAAAGATTTTTAAATATCTATTCAACCCACCCCCTTCTAGATAACTATTGTGCCTCTGGAAACTAACAAATATCCCTTACCTTAATAGGAGACTAAATCTGACTAGTATAACGAAGATATTCTTGAGGAAAACTTGCACTATTTGTTACACTCAAAGTATCCTTATACTCAAGAGAAATACGCACAATACTATAGAAGAAGATTTCTCTAATTCTGGTGTGATTTTTATTTCTTAACTAAACATCCTATTTATAAGAGAATGGCATGACACTATTTAAATATAATCACGGGTGAACAAAAGAAAAAATTCACGGGCGTTCGGCGAGAAATATGATTTTTACTATTTATTACTGTGCAATAAAATATTCTAATAAAACAAAAACTTTATATAAAATATAATATATTCTAATTATAATCTAATAAAATAAATAACTTTATATATAAGATAAAAAATATTTTGTTTTATATAAAAAGTTTTTTATTTTATTACTATTATAATAATAATAAAACAAAACTGAGACAACTTTCTACCGGCGATTTTGAAAAATGAGTAAGTGAGGGTTCATGTAATAAGTCAAACTTGCAACAAATACTTCTTGACAACCCTTATATTTATATCAAAAATTGAATAAATATTTACCACAAATCACTTATCATCAATCAATACATTTTTAATCTTCCAACAATTATTCATCATTAATTTTATAACTCACAATATTGACAACCAAATCATTTCCAAGAAAGAGGGGGCTTTCCGATAAGAATTTCTCCTTATTGGCGCGTAATTAAATAACCAAACCCCTTTTCTCGATAGAACTTTCTAGACATTATCAATAATACAAATAATATTAATCAACGAAAAACATGCATAACCGAAAATACCCTTTAACAATTAAAGGAATTCCCTAGCTTACTTAGCCCCATTTCACTTAAATTTTCTAGGCGTGTAACAAAAAAATATTTAGCCTCCACAATTAATAGTAGCAGGCACTTATCAGAATAATTTTTACTTTACTAATAAATGTTTATTAGCAAGGGTTTAAAGTTTATAAACCAAGGTTTAAGGTTTATTAACCACGCCCTGATTAATAAACCCTAAAACCTAGTTTATAAACCCTAACCCCCTTGTTAATAAACCTTAAACCCTTATCCTGATTAAGTTTTGCAACTAATAGTAGCGGACGCTAAGTGTTTTTTTTACGGTTCGTTACTATTAGTAGCAGATATGAATTTTTTAACTTCTAATCCTGACCATTCCTTCTTATTTTCAATGATATCAATGGTGTATACCTATGAGAATTCATAGCAAATACATCATCTTCATCAACCAACAACCATCATTGTAAAACCCCAGATTTTATGAATAAAGAATTAATTTTCTCGAAATAATTTTTTTTTTATATTATGGTGTGAATTTGAGACAATAGTATAGTTGTGGGTAGTATTTATAAATTTTGCAAAGTATGCAAGTTGTTATATTATATTCGATTGGTCAGGGAATATTCTTTGTGTCGGAAAAATATTCGTACGACGGTACAATTATTGGTGGACCCCACAACAGAATTATTGTTGGATTGAGAAAACGACAAAAATATTTTATTGAAAATAACGGCGGAAGTTTTACCGTTGATACTGTTGAACTACTGGGTAGTAAAAGTACAGTAATACGCGTTGTTGCATAGTAGCACACGGTATTGATTATTGATATTTATGTGAGAAGTCGCTCAGTTTAATTCAATTATTGTCGATTAATAATATGAATTATTATAGCGATGATGACGTTTTGTTTTATTCGTATTATTAACGTAATAAAACAGAAACATCTTTTTATATAAAACAGAATACTTTATTAAAGTTATTTTATAAATAGAATATATTATATTTTATTATGCATAGTGTTTTGCATAGTGTTGCATAGTGTTTGCATAGTAAAAATCTTTTTATATAAATAGAATATATTATATTTTATTTAAAAGATTTTTCTTTAAATATGGACCGTCAGATTAAAGTAAATCAATCTGGACCGTTCATGGATTAGTTACTATGCATTCCATTTTCCTATAAATAGAAGCTCATTCCTTCATTATTTTCTTACGAATTCATTGAAACTCTAGAGAGAGAAATTATAGAGAGAAGCTATAGAGAGAAAATTATAGAGAGAAAGAAGAAGAGTATTCTGCTACTTCACTACTTCTATATCCAGTTTCTGTTACGGTAAGGGGTGTTATTCTTTCTTCTTGAAGAGAACTTATGTTATTCCATTCTTTGTTATTCTGTTGGAATAACCTGTAAAAGTGGCATACCCTATACATGACCTGTATACGCGGTATACCCTATACTTGGTGAAATCCTTATGTTATTCCATTCATTATTATTCTATTGGAATAACCTGTATACGCGGAATACCCTATACTTGGTGACATTCTTCTATCATTCTGTTGGAACATCCTGTCTGTGTGTTTTACACCGGACCTGGTTCCGTCTTTATTATTCTGTCGGAATATCCTGTCTGTGCTATACGCCGGACCTGGTTCCATCATTTATTATTCCGCATTTATTATTCTGTTGGAACATCCTGTCGGTGTGAATTTCACCTGACCTGGTTCCGTTATTTAGTATTCTGTTGGAATAACCTGCCTGTGCGAAGTTCCGCATGCATGGTGATTTCTGTTGTTATTCCATTCTTTATTATACTCAGTTGGTTAAAGTTTTTACTTCTATACTCCATGAAATTAGTAGAATATCCTTGATATTTGCGCTTCATCCAGTATCTTTTCAGGAAAATATTCTTCTAAGCATTCTTGAATTTTACACCACAAAACAGTATCGTGTGGACAATTTGGACGTTATTGGTTCATGGACAAATTAATTCTTGAACTTGTTTTATTAAATTCTTATATCATTGTCATCATCCTCATGTTTATGTTATTTTGAAAGTCATCTGTGGCCTGTAGTGCATAGATGGACTTGGTATGATTATGACCAGGGATTATGCGGTGTAATCATGACCGTAATATTACAAATGATGTGGAAAAAGTCCTCATTGGCCCGTAGTGCATTGATGGACAGTTTTTGGTATGATTATGGCTATGGATTCTCTTCGGCCGTTGTGCAAAGATAATTGTTTTATGGCATGATCAGGACCGTTGATGAAAACACGATTATCTTTGGCCCGTAGTGCATGGATAATTCGTGGTCGTGATACTAAAGAATATCCTTGGCCTGTAGTGCAGGGATGATTTAATGATGTGGATTATTTTTTTGAGCTGAGTCTCAGCGATAAAAGTGATGAAAAACTTTTTAAATCATAAAAGATAGTGGATTCAATTCTCTCTACTTGACTCTTTTAATGTATTGCTTATTCCGCTGCAGTTAAACTTGATGTCTATTGTATTTTATCAGTTTAACATTGTTGGAGGCTAATGATAATTTATTCTGCATTATCTTAGTCATAATATTTCTTACTGGGCTAGTTGAGCTCACCCTTTCTTTCACTGTTCTCTTCAGGAAATGAGAACGTAGCAGGGACTAGTCGGGGAATGGAGTGACGGTCCAGAGGATAGCATTAGTAGTCCTCATTATTCTGTTAAATAGTGTGACAATAATTGTATTGAGAACTCCTTTTGAGTTTGTATGATCTCTAGTAGACAATTATTGTATTCAAACTCACAGTTGTATTTTGTCGTATTATACACGACAGTGGTATTAGTAAGTTGTATTTGAATTATGTACCATGTATCTGACGACTCAAGATGGGTGATGTATACCTAATTTTGGGGGCGTCACAGTTGGTATCAAAGCTTAGGGATATGATCCCTGGCTAAGATGTGAGACTAGAACTAGGAGGGGAGAGACAGGGAATTCCTTCGCTAGTATGACCTACTTAAATTTATTTTGTATTTAAATTAGTTGGTCAAAGTTTAGAGATATTATGTTACATGTCAATTAATCTTTGTTTTGTGGCAGTGTTTGAAAATGGCAGCTGAAAATGTTCACAATGGAGTGAATGAGACCATCGAGACACCTTTAATCACTAATCAGGATAATGTGATGTTAGACGAAGGACAAATTAGAGATGTCTACGTGGTGAATGAAGAACTAATAGTTGCATCCGAACTAGTTGCAGAGGTAGCAGCTGAGAGTGAGGAGGAAGAGGAAGAAGACGAAGAAGAGGAACCTGAAGAGAATTGGTTAGATGAATTTTATAATCGAAACTTAGAATTACAAAATCGTGTTCATGAGTTAGAAGAGCAGGCTGAAGAACGGCAGGCGGTCGTGGAACAAAGAGATGCAACAATTCAAAATTGTGTCACCGGATGTGCGATGCTTGAACAGAAGCACTCTTTGGCAGAGTATAAGATATTAGAGCTGGAATCTGAGAACGCGCTGATCAAAGTTTTGATGAAAGCAGAAACAACTGAACGAAGAAGAATAGATGATGCGTGGGTAACAGCCGCACGACGCGTTGATAGTGTAGAAAAAGACGTCCGATCTAATAAAGCCAAAATAGATGAAATGAATTTTGGTTTTTGGACAACAATTGGGAGAATCCAACATCGAATTCGGAATTATCCTGTGCATAACGGTCAACCCCAATTCGATATGGATCGGAGAATAATAATTCGAATCATGGATCAGGAATGCGACGAAGCAACTAAAGGTGGAATGTACTCTATAGCAAAACCAAATCCGATAGTTTAAATAAGAGCATTTGTTGCGAAACCAGAACGAATTTTTTTCGGGTAAGTTAATTTCAAACTCTTGTGAAGTCTATACCTTATAAGATACCTGTTCTACCCATTATTTTTTCTCTCTTGCTTGCGTTCAACGTTTAAATTTGACTCCGGAGAAGTTAGACTTTGACTTATTGGTTTAAACTTCGTTAGTAGGAGCCTTCGTTACCTCTACTATTTTTAAATCTTGTTTGATTCAAATAAACACTTTCACGTTACCTATCGATCTTATCTCTTTGAAAATACTTGCATTGATGTGATTTTTGGAATCGATTGGTTAACTACTCATCATATTTTTCGTAAGGTTGTTAGCTTTCATATTCCTAACCAACCTATTATGCGAATTCAAGCAACCAAACCACTAAATTCAATCATTGTCATATCAAGCCATAAGTAAAGAGCCCCGATCCTTTTGTTGATGACTTTCTTGTGTGGAATGGACCGAAGCCGGACTTTCTGTAGGCGACGTCGTGAATAACGATAACAAGTTGATAGGTATCATTGTGAGGTGCTATCTAGGTTAAGGGATAGAAGTCACAGTCGGTATCAATGTGATGTACTATCCAAGTCTTGAATGGGAGTAACAGTTTTGAATGATATTTTTATCATTAATAAATTTCTTGACGTATTCCTGAAGACTTCTTAGCTTACCCCAGAGCGTGAAATCGAATTTGATATTGACACCAGTACAAAACCCATTTCTTAAACCCTCAAATATTTTCTTCACCTAAAACGAACATATAACGTGCCAAAGATGTTGGCTCGAGCTGTTGAAGATTACGATCGCACCATGCAATATTATCGTGGGAAAGCGAACATGGTAGCTGACGTGCTGAGTAGAAGATCGTATGCGTTTACAAGTGCGATGTTGTTAACACAAAGACTCATTTCGTATAACTTGCAAATGATGAAGATAGAGTTAAAGACTCTAGGAACTCACGTGAAGATAACGAATATACGAGTAAAATTGACTTTAATCGATAAAGTTAAAGACGTTCAAGCTACATACCCGAATATGATGAATGTGAAGAAGAAGGTTCAAGAGGGTGTTATTTTAGAAGCAAGAGTTGCTGAAGAGCGGAAATCTCAACCCTCGATTTAATTGGCCCATTTGAAATCCTCGATTGAGTAGGAACTGTGGCTTATAGACTCGTTTTACCGCCAAATATATTGCGTGTTCATAACGTTTTTTTTTTCGTATCAATGTTACGTAAATATGTGGACGACCCGAACCACATTATTAATTTAGAACCGGACGAGATAGCGGATGATTTAACGTTTGAAGAGATACGTGTTACAATCTTGGATAAGAAGAATCGTATTCAACACTCAAAGGTTATATCTCAAGAGTTAGAATTTGAAGTGGAGTCAAGGTATCCTCACCTGTTTGGCATACCAGGTACGTACGTAAATTTCGAGGGCGAAATTCCATAAGGAGGGGAGATTGTAAAACCCCAGATTTTATGAATAAAGAATTAATTTTCTCGAAATAATTTTTTTTTATATTATGGTGTGAATTTGAGACAATAGTATAGTTGTGGGTAGTATTTATAAATTTTGCAAAGTATGCAAGTTGTTATATTATATTCGATTGGTCAGGGAATATTCTGTGTCGGAAAAATATTCGTACGACGGTACAATTATTGGTGGACCCCACAACAGAATTATTGTCGGATTGAGAAAACGACAAAAATATTTTATTGAAAATAACGGCGGAAGTTTTACCGTTGATACTGTTGAACTACTGGGTAGTAAAAGTACAGTAATACGCGTTGTTGCATAGTAGCACACGGTATTGATTATTGATATTTATGTGAGAAGTCGCTCAGTTTAATTCAATTATTGTCGATTAATAATATGAATTATTATAGCGATGATGACGTTTTGTTTTATTCGTATTATTAACGTAATAAAACAGAAATATCTTTTTATATAAAACAGAATACTTTATTAAAGTTATTTTATAAATAGAATATATTATATTTTATTATGCATAGTGTTGTATAGTGTTTTGCATAGTGTTGCATAGTGTTTGCATAGTAAAAATCTTTTTATATAAATATAATATACTATATTTTATTTAAAAGATTTTTCTTTAAATATGGACCGTCAGATTAAAGTAAATCAATCTGGACCGTTCATGGATTAGTTACTATGCATTCCATTTTCCTATAAATAAAATCTCATTCCTTCATTATTTTCTTACGAATTCATTGAAACTCTAGAGAGAGAAATTATAGAGAGAAGCTATAGAGAGAAAATTATAGAGAGAAAGAAGAAGAGTATTCTGCTACTTCACTACTTCTATATCCAGTTTCTGTTACGGTAAGGGGTGTTATTCTTTCTTCTTGAAGAGAACTTATGTTATTCCATTCTTTGTTATTCTGTTGGAATAACCTGTAAAAGTGGCATACCCTATACATGACCTGTATACGCGGTATACCCTATACTTGGTGAAATCCTTATGTTATTCCATTCATTATTATTCTGTTGGAATAACCTGTATACGCGGAATACCCTATACTTGGTGACATTCTTCTATCATTCTGTTGGAACATCCTGTCTGTGTGTTTTACACCGGACCTGGTTCCGTCTTTATTATTATTCCGTTGGAACATCCTGTCTGTGTGTTTTACACCGGACCTGGTTCCGTCTTTATTATTCTGTCGGAATATCCTGTCTGTGCTATACGCCGGACCTGGTTCCATCATTTATTATTCCGCATTTATTATTCTGTTGGAACATCCTGTCGGTGTGAATTTCACCTGACCTGGTTCCGTTATTTAGTATTCTGTTGGAATAACCTGCCTGTGCGAAGTTCCGCATGCATGGTGATTTCTGTTGTTATTCCCTTCTTTATTGTACTCAGTTGGTTAAAGTTTTTACTTCTATACTCCATGAAATTAGTAGAATATCCTCGATATTTGCGCTTCATCCAATATCTTTTCAGGAAAATATTCTTCTGAGCATTCTTGAATTTTACACCACAAAACAGTATCGTGTGGACAATTTGGACGTTATTGGTTCATGGACAAATTAATTCTTGAACTTGTTTTATTAAATTCTTATATCATTGTCATCATCCTCATGTTTATGTTATGTTGAAAGTCATCTGTGGCCTGTAGTGCATAGATGGACTTGGTATGATTATGACCAGGGATTATGCGGTGTAATCATGACCGTAATATTACAAATGATGTGAAAAAAGTCCTCATTGGCCCGTAGTGCATTGATGGACAGTTTTTGGTATGATTATGGCTATGGATTCTCTTCGGCCGTAGTGCAAAGATAATTATTTTATGGCATGATCAGGACCGTTGATGAAAACACGATTATCTTTGGCCCGTAGTGCATGGATAATTCGTGGTCGTGATACTAAAGAATATCCTTGGCCTGTAGTGCAGGGATGATTTAATGATGTGGATTATTTTTTTGAGCTGAGTCTCAGCGATAAAAGTGATGAAAAACTTTTTAAATCATAAAAGATAGTGGATTCAATTCTCTCTACTTGACTCTTTTAATGTATTGCTTATTCCGCTGCAGTTAAACTTGATGTCTATTGTATTTTATCAGTTTAACATTGTTGGAGGCTAATGATAATTTATTCTGCATTATCTTAGTCATAATATTTCTTACTGGGCTAGTTGAGCTCACCCTTTCTTTCACTGTTCTCTTCAGGAAATGAGAACGTAGCAGGGACTAGTCGGGGAATGGAGTGACGGTCCAGAGGATAGCATTAGTAGTCCTCATTATTCTGTTAAATAGTGTGACAATAATTGTATTGAGAACTCCTTTTGAGTTTGTATGATCTCTAGTAGACAATTATTGTATTCAAACTCACAGTTGTATTTTGTCGTATTATACACGACAGTGGTATTAGTAAGTTGTATTTGAATTATGTACCATGTATCTGACGACCCAAGATGGGTGATGTATACCTAATTTTGGGGGCGTCACAATCATCTTCATCGTTGATCAATATCATTAAAAGCTAAGATTTTAAAAAAAAAATCCAACCGCTACAAGTTGTAGCGGCAGTAACAACAACTTATATATGCAACTATTTTACTAAAGGGACCCACCTAGTCAAACTAATTCACTAACGGGTCCCACTTGGTGGGATACATTTTCAGAAGAGAATTTATTTTCATCTCATATGTGTCGCTACAACTTGTAACGGTTGTGCATTTTTTTAGCTCCTCGGGAATTAAAGTTCATATGTGAAAAAGTATCTAACATGTGATAAAGTATTTGACCTCGGGAATTGGCATTGCAGGTGGGTTTTTCAAAGTTCACGTTGCTACAAGTTGTAGAGGCCATTTTCTCCAAATTTTTTTGCCCTTCTTTTTTCCATTCCTTTCTCCATTTATTTCCGCTACAAGTTTCACATTCACATAAACCAACATAAACATAAGAGAGAAATAAGGAGAAAGAAGAGACAAAGAAAAGGAAAGATCTTTGCACACTAAATTTTGTCAGATCTACTCAAATATATTTGTAAAATTTTTACTGTTTTTTTAAATAAATATATATTGTCATTGTTTTTGAAAGTTTTATTTTATGCAAATTTTATTTTATTTTATTTTATCGACCTACAATTTCAAAAATAATGACAAAATGTAGTGTGCAAAGATCTTTCCTCTTCTTTTTCTCTTCTTTCCCCGTCTTTATCTCTTATTTTTCTCTTATGTTTATGTTGGTTGCTTTGAATATGAAATTTGTAGCGTAAATAAATAGGGAAAGGAATGGAAAAAGGAAAGGCAAAAACAGAAGATAGTCGCTACAACTTGTAGCGGCGTGAACTTTCAAAACCCCACCTATAATGCTAATTCCCGAGGTTAGATAATTTATCACATGTCAGATACTTTTCCACATGTGAACTTTCATTCCCAAGAAGCTAAAAAAAATGACCAGTCGACTGGAACATATGAGACGAAAATAAATTCCCTTCTGAAAATGATTCTAACCAATCTGACCAAGTGGGAACCTTTAGTGAATTAATTTGACACAGGTCACTTTATTAAAATAGTTTTCGGTACAAGTTTTTGTCATTGCCGCTACAACTTGTAATGGTTGGGCTTTTTAAAAAAAAAATTCAACATTTAATAATATTGATCAACGATGGAGATGATGGTTGTTGGAATAGTAACCTAACAACCGGTTGCCATGGATTGTAACCCGTATATATATATATATGTGTGTGTGAGTTTCTTAATTTTCATAAGATAGATAATACATGCATTCAAAATAAATAAAATAAAAAAAGATCATAATACAACAAATTTTTTTCTACAAAGTTTTCTAATGTTTTTATTTCCCTCTTTATTATTAAGTACTTCCCATTATATATTATTTTTATTAATAATATATATAGGGATGTTCATCGGTAAATTATTGTACCAAATCAAATCTATTCAATTTTGGCTACCGATACTGATACCGATTGGACTGGTATACCGAACCGTTAGCTGATCTGAAACCGTTGCGATGCCAGTTTTTATCTAATTTTATACCGGTTGTCAATAAAGTCATAACTTCGTTCCACTGGTCATACTTTTTCAGACCACACAATCACAATTTTTACAATCCAACCAAAACCAACTCTTACAAAACCTTCTACAAATTCATTTTCTTCTTCTACAAAAAATCATCACAAACAAAAACAACAATTATCACTACAACTGATCAAATCAACAATATGTCATTACAATAAGTTAAAAAAACAATAAATAAGCACAAAATTGCCATTATAAGAGAAAAGGTTAAAATTTAGATCCAATTACTGGTGCAAATTTTTTCCTGTAACATGCAAGTAGAAAAATTAAGAATGTGAGCTAACAATCAACTTTTATGAGGTTAACAAATAAACCCTAAAACTGGCAAAACCCCAAGTAAATTAAGAAGTAAATAAAGTTTAAACTAGCAAATCAATATGCAAGCAACACAAAATTAAAAACTCATATAAAAGAAAAAGATAAACATGACTTGAAGATAAAAAAGAAATGAACAAGGAGTAATTGTAGAATAACTAGAAATGATCTAAACAATGGAACGAAATCTAAACAAATAAAAAAGAAAACTCCCAAAACAGAGCATAGGCTACATAATAGATTTTGGAATGGGAACATACCTATCTATAAGGACGTCGACGACGAAAATCGAGTCAGATGCACTTAATTTTTAGTCTTAATTTGGGGGGAGGTGAGATGAGAGAGAAGAAGATAAATTGAAGGGAGGGGTAATTAGTGAAAGCCATAGGTAATTAGATATTGTCTGGATGATGGGTGAGATCATGAGAGAATAGAAGCAGGTGCGACGATGGAGAGAAAGGTAGAGATGGATTCAAGATGGAGAGAAATTGAAAAGTGAGAAAGGTGCAGAGCAAATAGGAATAAAATTAATAGATCAGTAATGTAACTGGTATAACCGACTCGGTTCGGTATATACCGAACGAGTCAAACCTCTTTTCGTTTTCAGTTTCGAAAATTCGATATATACCGATTTTTTGTACTGAAACCATACCGTTCACTATTTGTACCTAATCGGTTAGTTTGACAAAAAATCAAATTTTTTTATCACCCCTAATAATTGCACGATGTAATGAAATCCTCCCACTCTCCGTGCCTCCCTCTCTCTGTTTCAACAATCTAAATATTATAATGAATCTAAATCTTATTTGTGCTTTTCCACCCAAATCAATTAGAATGAATCTGAACCGTCCTTGTGCTTTCCCGCCCAAATTCAACTTGACTTATTCAGCTGACTTATTATCGCGTTCCACTAACTGAGTCATATTCACAAAATTTGGATACAAGCAAAGTTTGTGAGAAATAAGGTATTAACGTATTTCGGGTTTCAAACCTTGCAGAAACATTCGCGTAATTCTCTCCTCATTATCAACCAAGTGAGACGCAAACCGGGACAACTCGACAAACTTATCTCCGTAATGCAATACGGTCATATTGTTTTTTTCTAGCTTGATAAACTCCACCTCCTTCATATGACGAATACTTTCGAGAAAGTACTTGTCGTTGAACAGTTCTTGGAACTTCTCCCAAGACATTTTCAGTGTGGCCAGCTGAGTACGTTTTACAGATTCCCACCAATAATCTACTTCTTCACGCAACATAAAGGTGGTGAAGGGAAACTTTTGCTCCTCTGAGCATTTCAAGACATCAAATATCTTGGTGATCTACTTTATCCACGTCTCCGCCTTAAGTGGTTCTGGCTTTCCCAAAAACTCCGACGGTCCCAGCTCCTTGAATTGCTTAGCGGTGACCATCCGAGAGTTGCCAGTGTTGTCGATGTCTTTCTGTCATTGTTGAATCTTCTCTTCTTAAATTTATTCCCACTTAGTTCACCTCTCCTATCATCTTGCCCATGATTATCACTGAAGTGGTTACCATTTCTGGCATGATAATTTCCTCCACGATGGTTATCATTCTGATGGTCGTTGTCACCGGTACGATTATTATCGTGTTGTTGGTCGTTGCCTTTTGGTTGAGCTGACTCATAATCGCGTTCTAATAACTGAGCCTTATTCACAACATCTGAATACAAACAAAGTATGTGAGAAATGAGGTATTGGCGTAGTTCGGGTTTCAAACCTCGCAGAAACATTAACGTCATTCGCTCCTCATTGTCAACCAAATGAGATGCAAACCTGGACAACTCGGCAAACTTAACCTCGTACTGCGACACGGTCATATTGTTTTGCTCCAGCTTGATAAATTTCACCTCCTTCATGTGATGAATACTTTTGGGAAAGTACTTGTCGTTGAACATTTCTTGGAACTTCTTCCAATACATCTTTAGTGTGACGCCCCCAAAATAGGTATACAACACCCATTCCGAGTCGCCTAAATACATGGTACAGAAAGCAAACTACAACTTCAATAATACAATTGTCGTGCAAAATACGACAACACATACTGTGAGTTTAAATACAAATATTGTCTTCTAGACAATATCCACACTCAAATCAGTCCTCATTACAATTATTCAAACACTATTTTACATAAATACTGAGGACTGCTAAAACATCTTTCTAGAAACATCACTCCGTACCCCGACTAATTCCTGTTATGTTCTCACCTCCTGAGAAAAATGGAATAAAAAGGAAAAGGGTGAGCTCAACTAGCCCAGTAAAGAATATTATGACTAAGATATATACAACAAATTATCAGTTAGTCTTCAACAGGAAAAAAATCTGATAAAATATAATAGACAACAAGTTTTAGATTAACAACTGCAGCGAAAACAAGCAATCCATTAGAATAGTCAAGTAGAGAATGAGTTCTACTATCTTCTAAGATTTAAAAGTCCATCATCAATATTATATCCCTGTAACAACAATCAATATACATCTTTAATCAAATATTCATCTTTGCACTACATGCCAAAGATATTCATTCAACTGATTCCAAGACAAATCAAGAACTTGTTGTTTGCTGCAATTAGATGACCAGGACATCCTCAATTGTGCACTGAAAACGGCGATATTGATATTGTCAAGGAAACTAATGATTTGAATTTGAATAGAGTTGATTTTAAGAATGGGGAGAATATGGGTAATGGAAATGATAGCGAAAATGATTTCAATATAGTTTTGAATGAGGGTGATGATGGATTTGAGTTTCCGGTTACTCGGGGCGTGAGTTTAAGGAATGGTTTGGTTGAGGATGAGGATGGGAGGGAGGAGAGGAGGAGAGAGAAAATGGGGGATTTTCTGATAAGAATAGGATGGATGTAGATAATTTGAAGGGTGGCAAATGGATTGGAGCAGAGTTCTAATGGGGGAGATAGAAGGATTGGAGGAAAAGGCTGTTATAATTCCCAGTATAAGGTAGTTTCTAGTTGTTCTTTGGTTTATTTAAAAGTTAATTTGAGGATTATGTTTTAGAGTTATTGGAGGTAGCAAGTTGAAATGTAAATTCAAAATGAATGTTAGTTCTTATGTATTCATTGCTTTATCGAATGATAGCATGTGTTCTTGAATTCTTTTTTGGTAAATGTTGTAGACTGAACCTAATAAGTTAGCAATTTAAGCATCCAGAACTTGGATAAAGCTTGATAAAATAAATGAGAAGGAAAATGAAATGAAATGTAACAAAATATATCAGTTTTCGTGATAATCTATTACCCCAATTTTAACACTATACTTGATATATTTTTCAAAAGTATATGTAATTTGTGTTCATTAAGAGTGTCCATAATTTTTCCACTTTTTAGTATTTATTTTCCTTGCAACTCAACAACATTTGACTATTTAAGTGTGTGCCATTACTTTATTATTTGCAAGTTAGTCTTATCATACTTAGGAGTTGTCCCTGTGGTAACAGTGTTTTGATTCTTGTACTTTGTTATAAATATATATCCTTTCTGAGTTAGCTGCATTGTGCCTCATGATAATATTCTAGTTGGTTTTGTGTAGTATATGAGACCTCACCCATCAGTGTTTCCAAGTACTTCAAAAGGAAATACAATTAATCACTTTATTCATGGGAAAGTCTAAGCATCCAAATTCAAGCTAGATTTCTTTTCCATTGTAGTACATAAAATAGATGGTAGAAGTGCCTTTTGAGAAGGCAGTTCAGCAATAAAAAGAAGAGTTTCATGGTCACTGCGTTAAAGATAATGTATAGACCATGAAAACAGATTCTGAAAACAGTGACCATGAAAACAAATTCTAAAAACAGAAATAAGGCTAGCATGAATGTATAGAAGGAATAAATAATTGACATGAAGTACATTATTGTATGTACAAGAACCTTTGTTGATATAACCAATGAAGGGTTTTTAATTTTAAAATTGCATATTCTTAATTTTGTTCTCTTTGCTTGGAAGGTACATCAATATGGATTCTCAAATTGATAATGCAAGCATGGATAAGCCAAAAGTTAGAAAGGCAGAAAATTATACTGTAGCGGAAGACCTTATTATAATTGCGGCATGGGACCATACTAGTGAGGATGTGGTGATTGGAACTGACCAAGAAAAAGAACAATATTGAACTAGAGTATGGAGAGAGTACTTGTCGAATGCAAGCAGCTATCCATATCGACCAGAGAAATCAATAATCAACCGATTCAGCATTATCAGGACTAAGTGCTTGAAGTTTTCTGGGATTATTCAGAGCATTGAGTATGCTGAATCCGAGTGGAATGACTGACCTAAGACAAGTTAAAATTTTATGTAATATAATAATCGCTTTAATATACAAGTGATAGTTTCATATTTATTATTTTGACATATTGCACAATATTTTTATAGCTTAATCAAGCCATTAAAACATGGTCTACAGAGGAGAAGGAAAGAGGTGTTTTCAAGTTTTTACACTATATCAAGTGCTCAAGAATTCTCCAAAGTGGATTACAAAAGTGGTGCACCCCAATTTAAGCTGAAATGTAGCTGCATCAGATTCAATCAATTTAGGAGACGATACGAGTGCCTCTAGTCATGTAGAAATGGAAAGGCCAATTGGTAAAAAGGCCGGAAAAGAGCGACTGAAGAACAAAAAAATGAAGATGGAAGATAGTGAAGAGTCTCAAACCAGCATTCATTTCGAAAAGTCACAAGATTTAATGCAAAAGTTTCATGAACAGAAGATGGATGTCATTTTTCAGGATAGCAAAAAAATGGATGAATATCTACAGTTGATGTGACGCCCCCAAAATTAGGTATACATCACATATTCTGAGTCGCCAGATACATGGTACAGAATTCAAATACAACTTAATAATACAACTGTCGTGTACAATACGACAAAACATAAACTGTGAATTTGAATACAATTATTATCTACAAGAGATTATACAAACTCAAAAGGAGTCCTCATTAAAATTATTATCACACCATTTCACAAAATAGTGAGGACTACTAATGCTATCCTCTGGACCATCACTCCGTTCCCCGACTCGTCCCAGCTATATTCTCATTTTCTGAAGAAAACAGTGAAAGAAAGGGTGAGCTCAACTAGCCCAGTAAGAAATATTATGACTAAGATAATGCAGAATAATTTATCATTAGCCTCCAACAATGTTAAACTGATAAAATACAATAGACATCAAGTTTAACTGTAGCGGAACAAGCAATCCATTAAAAGAGTCAAGTAAAGAATAAAATCTACTATTTTTTATGATTTAAAAAGTTTTTCATCACTTTTATCACTGAGACTCAGCTCAATAAATAATCCACATCATTAAATCATCTCTGCACTACAGGCCAAGGATATTCTTTAGTATCACGACCACGAATTATCCATGTACTACGGGCCAAAAATAATCGTGTTTTCATCAACGATCCTGATCATGCCATAAAACAATTCATCTTTGCTCCCTTGACCGAAGAGAATCCATAGCCATAATCATACCAAAAATTGTCCATCAATGCACTACGGACCAATGAGGACTTTTAATTTTCACATCATTTGTAACATTACGGTCATGATTATACCGAATAATCCCTGGTCATAATCATACCAAGTCCATCTATGCACTACAGGCCACAGATGACTTTCAACATAACATAAACATGAGGATGATGACAATGATATAAGAATTCAATTAAACAAGTTCAAGAATTAATTTATCTAGGAACTAATAACGTCCAAATTGTCAACATGATACTGTTTTGTAGAGTAAAATTCAAGAATGCTCAGAAGAATATTTCCATGAAAAGATACTGGATGAAGCGCAAATATCAAGGATATTCCACTAATTTCATGGAGTATAGAAGTCAAAACTTTAACCAACTGAGTATAATAACGAATGGAATAACAAAAGAAATCACCATGCATGCGGTACTTCGCATAGACAGGTTATTCTAACAGAATAATAAGTAACGGAACCAGGTCAGGCGAAATTCGTACCGACGGGATGTTCCAACAAAATAATACAGACGGAACCAGGTCCAGCGTAAAACGCACAGACAGGATATTCCAACAGAATAATAATAAAGACGGAACCAGGTCCGGCGTAAAACGCACAGACAAGATATTCTAACAGAATAATAATAAAGACGGAACCAGGTCCGGCGTAAAATGCACTGACAGGATATTCCAACAGAATAATAATAAAGACAGAATAATAGAAGAATGTCACCAAGTATAAGCTAGTCCGCGTATACTGGTTATTCCAGCAGAATAATAAAGAATAGAATAACAGAAGTTCTCTTCATGAATACAAAAGAAATAATATCCCTTACCGTAAAATAATACTTGATATAAGAGTAGTGAAGTAGCATAAAATTTTTCTTCTATCTCTCTATAGTTTCTCTCTCTGGAGTTCAGTGAATTCGTAAGAAAATAATTAAGGAATGAGTTTCTATTTACAGGAAAATGGAATGGATAGTAACTAATCCATGAACGGTCCAGATTGATTTACTTTAATCTGACGGTCCATATTTAAAGAAAAATCTTTTAAATAAAATATAATATATTCTATTTATATAAAAAGATTTTTACTATGCAAACACTATACGGCACTATGCAAACACTATGCATAATAAATATATATTCTATTTATAGAATAACTTTAATAAAGTATTCTATTTTATAGTAAAAAGATTTTACTATAGCAAAACACTATGTATAATAGAATATAATATATTCTATTTATAGAATAACTTTAATAAAGTATTCTGTTTTATATAAAAAGATGTTTCTATTTTATTACGTGAATAAAACAAAACTTCTAAATCAACAATAATTGAATCAAATAATGTGAGATACTATTCAGCAACTATTGTAGCAATAATTGAACAAAACTGAGTGACTTCTCACATAAATATCAATAATCAATACCGTGTGCTACTATGCAACAATGCGTATTATTGTACTTTTACTACCGAGTAGTTCAACAGTGTCAACGGTAAAACTTCTGCCGTTATTTTCAATAAAATATTTTTGTCATTTTCTCAATCCGGCAATAATTCCGTTGTGGGGTCCACCAATGATTGTGTCGTCGTACGAATATTTCTTGTTTAAAACGAATATTCTCCGACCAATCGAATATAATATGACAACTTGCATACTTTGCAAAATTTATAAATATTACCCACAACTATAACATTATCTCAAATTCACACCATATAAAAAAAATTATTTCGAGAAAATTAATTCTTTATTCATAAAATCTGGGGTTTCACAGTTGAAGAGGGAGAAACTTGAACTTGATAGGGAGCATAAAGAGGAGAAGGTTATGACTATTGACATGTCTAGCTTGAATGAGATGCAGCGAAAGTACATTGAAATAAAACAAGCAAAGATCTCTGAAAGAGCGTTTAACAAGTAGACGATTTAGTTGTCCTATCTAACTTTCTATGGACTTGTAGCAATTGTAGTTTGTTTCTGTTTCTTTAGATTTGCTCAAATTTCAATATATCTCGACTTGTATTTTTTGAAGTTTGCTTGGGCTTGTGGTAATTGAAGTTTCTTTGGACTAATTTTAATTTGCAATTGCTTTGGACTTATTTTAACCTATAATTGCTTTAAGAAATTTTATTATGATATTATATAAATGCTTGACATTATATTTAAACAAAATACAAATACTTGACACTACATTCAAAAATTCAAACAGAACAATAGATGTAAACACGTCCGAGAACGGAACCTCGACATGTCTTCGCTTTGCCTTTTTTGTCTGAAATTTCTCCTTCCATGGTTAAACAATTTTCACGCATAACCTCTTGTTCAGCAGAGTCAAGTAAGAGATGTTGATGCCTTCTTTGAAAATATTGAAACATTTGTGATGTTAGAAGTAAGAGAAGAATGCTAAATTGAAATGATCGTTGCATTTTTTGATTTCTAGCAACATCTATTTTTTCAAACAATATTTTTTTTAAAATTAAAAAATAGTTACAACGATCAAAACATGTTTTAATTGTTGGAACTTTTAAGTCATTTAATTTTTTAAATTTCAAATTTTATTATTTAAGGAATCAATATAAGCAATCTGTTGGGTACATAATGAAAAAATTGAATCCCTATCCTGCAGAATGGCCTAATAGCAGTGCAGAGTAGGGATAGAAATAAGGAAACTGCTGTGAATGCTCTAATACTTATATATAATTATATAAAACAAAACTGAAATAACTTTCTATCGATAATTTTAAAAAATGAGTAAGTGAGGGTCCATATAACAGCCAAATTTATAATAAATACTTCATAAAAAATATCTATTTATCTTAATTCACTTGGTTTCACTAAACATATTTTTAATAACATTTATTCATCATTTATAACTTACAATATTAATAATCAGATCATTCTCAAGAAAGAGGAGGTTTTCGATAAGGACTTCTCCTTATTAGCGCGCAATTAAGTGACCATACCACTTTTCTTGACAGAACTTTCTAGAAGTCGTCAATAATGCAAATAATAATATGAATAATTGTGTCATCTCAATTATTGATTTAATAATATAAAATATTGTGCAGATGATATTGTGTCAATAATTAAATCAATAATGTGAGATACTTACAATAATTACCGTGACAATAATTGAATAAAATTGAGCGACTTCTCACGTAAGTATCAATACTTTAGAGATAATGTGCAATACCGTGTGTTACTATGCAACAACGCGTTTTACAGTACTTTTATCATCGGGTATTTCAACAATTTAACAGCAAAAATCATACCATTATTTTTATAAAAATGTTATTTCTGTCATTTTTTTAAATTCGACAGTTATTCCATTGGGGGTCCACCAATGATTGTGTTGTACGAATATTCTCCGATAAAAAAATATTCTCTAACCAAACGAATATTTTATAACAATTTGTTTACTTTGTAAAATTTTCACATATCACCCTTAACTTTAACCTTATATAAATTTAACCATTTACTAAATAAAATAATAATTATAAAAAAAATTAATACTTTCATTTCATAAAATTTGAATTTTAAAGAACTGAATCGAACCGAATATCAAAAGTACCCAAAATAGGATATCGATACAAGTACCAGTTGAACTGACATACCGGATCGGATCGATTAGCCGATCTGGTACCAAATCGATACCAATTTTTACCGACTTGAACTTGTCCAATCTTTTAAGCCAAAATTTAACCCAAGTTTAAACCAAAATTCGGCCCAAAAAGAGCAACCCAAGACAAACTTTGACCCAAGGTAAAACATCCTAATACCACATTTTTTATAGGAAAACTTGCTTTAAGACTTTCACTTGTTAGTCTTTTTATAAAAAAAAACTTCCTTAGATATTTATTAAATCAATGCGAGAGTTGCAAACAATCATATTCAGTACTCATTTTATAAATAAAACTTCCTTAGTTACCTCATAAGAGAGATCACCGATTCAAATTTAAGTCTTAAATATTTCTTATGTCTTTTTTATATTAGTTCTATAGTTCTATTTTATAAATAAAGAAAATTTTAATCCAATTCTACAAGGCCTTAAATAATTTTTAAAAAAGAGATTGGACCGATTTGAACCGATAAATAAAGGACCTATGAAATTGGTAATAAATTCCGGTATCAAAAATTGATTTGTAACCGAACCAATCCCGATTTGATTTTTTTTGTAACGAATCAATCGATTCAAATCAGTCCAATTCGCCTTCGAAAATTGAAAATACAGAATGTGCTAACAACCCTACTTGTGACCTAATGGGACTGTCCTAATGGGACTGATGTGTTAGTTTCTTGAAAAAAATTACTACAACTTAATATTTATAAAAAAAAATTATGACATTAAATCATTAACAACTCCAAAGAATCTGAATGACAGAAACATTATTTTTTTTTCTAAATAATTTTTTACAAAATACATTTAAATCTATAAACATAAATAAATATTTAAAAGCATTAAAATTATTGAAAACCCACGATTCATCGGCAGAGAGTGCATCAGCCACTAGAAATATATATTCCTCAAGGATAATTTCTATGAATCTCCCATAGGTTCAAAGTGAAGAAATAATAATTATGATCATCACTTGCACTCTCAAAATCAGAATTATATATATATATATATGATTTATAAACATAGAAATTTTAAAGGAAAATTATTAGATGTGGACGAGCAACAATCTAATCGCCAATCTAATGAGCTGACGACTGAAACGATATCTCTGCCATCATTTCTATACCTCCTGTTCTTCTCAATTAAGAGATAATCAAATTCATCTCTTATTTTCATAATAATGAAAAGAGGCGTTGACAAATCAAAACAATTTACTGAATAAAATCCTTAAAACAAACTAAAAAATTCGTAGATCTAACACATTAAAAAGAGATTTAAGAGCAAGAAAAAGCAGATCCAATATCTAAATATTAAAGAGCAAGAGATCTGCCATTGCGCAGACAAGGAGAATGGCTATCTAAATAATAAGAGCTATTTATGATTTGCTGAGCGGTGTATATACCAGTCTGTATATATATAGGCCTTTTACCAACCCTAAAAAATAAAACCTTTGATTTTTTAATTACCACCCATACCCTTCCTAAAGCTAAATTTGTTTTCATTTATTTTTCTATTAGCACAATAAAGATGTATATCAGATTCAATTATCAAGAAGTTAACTTCACGATAAGTTGGTTAATTAATCAATACATTACTGACACACAGAGAAAGAGATCATCTCCCGCCTGCGTAACCAAAATTAATTTCATGCTAATCACTCTCATGCCTATAGTTACCATAGTTATTAGTATCACATTTGTTCTAATTTAATTTCTTTTTTAAATTGTCTTTTCATAAATAAATTGGAGATGTTATATATATTTTTATTAATTTTTTTGGGCAATGTTGTGCCTGGAATTTTTCAAAATTTATATATATTAAAAAAATAAATTAAAATTTAATACAGTGACAGTGTATATACGAGTAATGTTTAAAATTAACACATTATTAATGAAGTTGGTGTGTTAAACTAAATTATCCTTATTTTAATTATGTGTCATAATACCACTTACGTATACACTATCAATATATTAAATTTTTACTCTAAAAAATTAGAGTGATTTAAGTGATACTTGTGAAAAATAGATTTTTACTATAATGAGTTTAAAATTTTGACTTTAATGGGCTATTAATACAAAGTTGCCTACTGGTATAAATTGAATTGAATATACCAACTCATCTGTGTGTTAAGATTAATGTGAGTTCATAAAAACTGAGATTCAAGAATTCGAGAGTTTGCTTGATCGGAGGGATCCGAGTGATGGAGATCTCTAATTGGATAACATGAAACTTAACAAATAAAAAGATGGCGACTAATCATTCTTGGAAGCAAGGTTTTCAAATCAGGATCGGTTATTGAATCAGAAAAAATACCGTGTGAGACCCCATATTATATGAATAAATATTTAATTTTTTCAAAATAATTTTTTAATTATTATGGTGTAGATTTGATATAATGTTATAGTTGTGAGTTATATTTATAAATTTTGCAAAGTACGCAAGTTGTTATATAATATTCGATTGGTCGGAGAATATTCTTTTTGTCGGGGAATATCCGTACGACGGTACAATCATTAGTGAACCCCGCAACGGAATTATTGTCGGATTGAGAAAACGACAAAAATACATTATGAAAATAACGGCGGAAGTTTTACCGTTAATTGTTGAAACACCCGTTGTTAAAAGTACAGTAATACGCGTAGTTGCATAGTAGCACACGGTATTGATTATTGATGCTTACATGAGATGTCACTCAGTTATACTCAATTATTGCTACGGTAATTGCTGCATCATATCTTTCATATTATTGATTCAATTATTGTTATAGTATCATCTGCATAATATGATATATTATTAAATCAATGATTGAGACGACAAAGTTATTCATATTATTATTTGCAATATTGACAATGTCTAGAATTTCTGTCAAGCAGAGGTTTGGTCACCTAATTGCGTGCCAATAAAGAGAAATCCTTATCGAAAATCCCCCTCTTTCCTGGAAACGACATGGTTGTTAAATATTGTGAGTTATAATATTAATGATGAATGTTATTAAAATTAAAGTTGTGTTCGGAGTTGAATTTGGAGACGCGGGCGTGATATTTGAGTCCGGAATGATGAAATTAGTAAAAATAGTCTATAAACACAAAAATTTCTAGGATTCACTATTTGGTCAAAAAGTCAACAGTTGACTTTTTCGAGAAAAGTCAAACTTCGAAATTTTAAAATTTATATTGTTGATAAAAATAGTTTCATTATATTGGAATTATTTGTATTAGTGAAAATCGACATCTATTCCGATGATAATTGATGTCTGGGGGTTATATTGATAAATCGGGTAATTTATCGGATAAATGAGCAATTAATTGCTACTAATTCACATGCTTATATAACTATTTATTCACATGTGTGTACTATTGAATCACATTCTTATATTATTAGGGGAGTTGGTGCAAAATTGATAATACTTGCATGACTAAGTTAAAAATGGAGGTATAGATGCAGGTACTATACTGTAATTATTTTTATCACATGATTAGAACTATTGAGTCACATGATTTACTATTGATTCGCATTATTTACTATTAAGGGAGTTGGTGTAAGTTTGATAATACTTGCAGGACTAAATTAAAAATAAAAAAAGGAAGGTATTATACTATAATATTTCGAGCCTCAAAACGTACAATTATCGAAACTATATTTTTCTATAAATAGAAGCTCATTCTTCCTTCATTTCTCACCAATTCACAAAAGCTTTAGAGCAATTATTATAGAGAGAAATTATAGAGAGAAAGAAGAAGAGAAGTCTGCTACCTCACTATTCTAGTATCCAATTTTTTTAAAGTATGGAATATTATTTGTTGTACTCGTAAGGGGTACTCTTTCTTTCTTAATTATGAAGAGAACCTCTGTTATTCCATTCTTTATTATTCTGTTGTAATAACCTGTATACGCGGGCTACCCTATATGTGACACCCCCAAAATAGGTATATATCACCTATTCTGAGTCGTCAAATACATGGTACAGAATTCAAATACAACTTAATAATACAACTGTCATGTAAGACCCCAAATTATTAATAAATAAAATTTAATTTTCTCTATTTATTATTTTGAAATAGTAAGGGGTTGATTTGATTAATGTGGTTAGTTATGGGTAAAATGCGCAAATATTTTAAAATAAGCAGGTGGTTATAAAATATTCATTGTTATCGGGGAATATTTATTTGGTCGTGGAATATTCTTGCTGTCGGGGAATATTCGTACGACGGCGCAATTTTTTGTGGACCCCATAACGAAAAGCGATTGGATGAAGAAAACGACAAGTATAAGTTGTTTATAAATAACGGCGTAGTTGTTACAGTTAATACTGTTGGAATACCCGGTGGTTAAAACACAGTAATACGCGTTGTTGCACAGTAACATACGGTATTGCACCAATTATTGATTCTTACGTAAGAAGACACTACTCAATAATTGTTACAGTAATTACTATTCAATATTTTATTTTATTGATTCAATAATTGTTGCGTTGATTTTTTTTATATTACTGTTGTTTCAATAATTATCATTACATAGTATTTTTTATTATTGGAGCAATAATTCATATTATCTGAATAATATTATTAGATAACATTATTGGCAATGTCTAGAAATTTCTGTCTAAGGAGAGGTTTGGTCACCTAATTGCGCACCAGTAAGGAGAAATCCTTATTGGAAAGCCCCCTCTTCTGTAATATTATTTGTGAATAATTAATTATTAATTTATATGATGAGAAAAATATTGATTTTATGTGGATATAGATGGAGAAAATTTTTAAAGTGACAATTGTTAAAAATTGATATTTTAACTTTTCTAATAAAATAATATTTTATTATATTATTATAATATAATAATAGTGATATTTTTACAATGAATGTGGGATATATGAGTATATGAGGAAGAAGAGTATTTTTATTGTATTAAATAATTAACACATATTTTGTGTGTCGGTGAACCCCATTTCTTGACTGAAATTTGATTATAGGTAGTAAAATCGCCCGTTTATGGATTTCGGTCAATTTCTATTTAGAATTTGGAAAAATTTTCTTCTGCAAAGTTGTAGAGAATTGATTTTCCTATAAAAAATCGCGAGATTTGAATTTTCTGATAAAAGAGCTATTTATTATGAATTATTGAAGTTTCGAAATTCCGAAATAATTGATTTTTGGAAGTTTTAATTATTTTTTATATGAAAAACGTTTTTGTTGTCTTTGGAACATGTGAGGCTGATTTGTTGACCAAAGAAGAGGGTGCGTAGGAAATTTGTTTATATATAATATTATTATATTAAATTTTATGTTTTGGTATTCTAAGCAATTTTTTATAAATATGGTGCTTAGGTTAGAATTGAAAATCACGTCAGAAACTACAGATTTCTCTCTCTTTCTCTCTCTATAATATCGAGCGTATTTGTGAGTAATTTAGTACTTTAAGTATTGCTATACGGTGCAAGTTCTTTCAGCACTATATCCAGTATTCCAATCAGAAGTACTATTCTTTCTGAGGTAAGAGATGTTATTTTATTCGAAAATGATATTATTTCTTCAATATCATTATGCCGAAATATTGGTTAGAATTTTTTATCAAATTTAGAACTTTTTCATGTCGGGGTTACTATTCATGAGTTACTATTCACGAAGCGTGATAATTTTTTTTGTGAAATTTTTATCTTTTGAGGTCGGAGTTACTATTCACGTATACGGCACTATTCACGTATACGGTACTATTCACGAATACGACACTATTCACAGAAAAATTAAATTTTATTTTCTGTGTCCAAAATTGTCTATTATGGTTTCTATCTTTGATTGGATCTATGTTTTGATCTTCATTCTTGAATTTTACTCCAATCTGGTTATTTATGAAGTATTTTTGAACTTGGATTATTTAAAGTACGAATCCTTAATACTTGTTCTTTTGTTTCACTGGATTCGTTTTCTTTAAAATATTTTTCATCATCCTCAGTCCTAAATGATGATATTACTGAATATCTTTGGCCTGTAGTGCAAAGATGAATAATTTCTTGATGAATATCTTTGGCCCGTAGTGCAAAGATGAACAGGTGTTGAGATGAACATGATCGACTGATTAATATCTTTGGCCCGTAGTGCAAAGATGAACAGGTGTTTAGATGAACATGAACAACTGATAAATATCTTTGGTCTGTAGTGCAAAGATGAATATTTGATTCCAGATATATATTGATTGATGTTACAGGGATAAAATATCGACGATGAACTTTTAAATTCATATATAGAAGATAGTAGTTTGCATTCTCTACTTAACTCTTCTAATGAATTATTATTTTCGCTGCTAAGATTGATTTAAAACTGGTTGTCTATTGTATTCTATTAGATTTTTTCCTGTTGACGACTAACGATAATTTGTTCTATATTATCTTAGTCATAATATTTTTTACTGGGCTAGTTGAGCCCTTTTTACTTGTTGTTCCATTTTTCTTTTCAGGAGGCGAGAATGTAGCGAGTACTAGTCGGGGTGTGGAATGATGGTTCTAGAAGTTGTTCTAGTAGTCCTCACTATTCTGTAAAATAGTGTATTAATAATTGTAATGAGGACTTATTTGAGTGTGGATATTGTCTAGATGACAATATTTGTATTTAAACTCACAATATTTATGTTGTATTAATAAAGTTGTAGTTGTTTCTGTCCTATGTATTTGGCGACTCAGAATGGGTGATGTATACCTATTTTGGAGGCATCACAGTTGGTATCAGAGCTTAGGGATATGGTCTTTGGCGGAGATCGGGGAATAGTACTAGGAGGGGAGAGACGAGTAATCCTTCGCTAGTATGTCATACCTAAGCTTATTTGTTAGTCAGTGAAACTATATGGTTAATATGTGATATGTTAATTTGTTTAATTAAACCTTGTTTTATGGCAGTATTTAAGAATGGACAGTTGAGAATATTAACGGTGGAGTTAATGAGACCGTGGAAACACCTTTAATTACCACCCAGGGGAACGTGCAACAGAAAGACAATATTCTTCCTGTAAACAACACCACTGAGCAGACGATGAACGACGGAATGTTTAGGAGCTTTTTGCAGTTCATGCAAAACCAGACGGGGGAGACTCGTGTACAGAATACGGGTGGAAATGATAACAACGCGCAGCTTGTCACGGCCAATCAGTTCAAAGAGTTGGGACCACCAGAATTTAAGGGAAAGCCGGATCCGATCATGGAGAAAATATGGGTCAAGCAAATTACCAAGATATTCGATGTCTTGAGATGCACGGAAGAACAGAAGGTTCCATTCGCCACCTTTATGTTCTGTGGCGAGGCGGATTACTGATGGGAGTCTGTGAAACGTACCCAGCCTGCCGCATTATGCATGTCTTGGGAAACGTTTCAGAAACTTTTCAACAAAAAATACTTTCCTGAAAGTATTCGCCATATGAAAGAGGTAGAGTTTATTAGACTAGAACAAAACAACATGACGGTGTCCCAATACGAGGCGAAGTTCGCAGAGTTATCCAGGTTTGCACCTCATTTGGTAGAGAATGAGGAACGAATGACGAGGATGTTTCTGAGAGGTTTAAAACCTGAGATTCGGCAATATCTTATCTCTCATAAATTTTCTTTATATTCAGATGTTGTCAACAGGGCTCAATTATTAGAGCGAGATAGCGAGTACGTTCAACCAAGAGACCGCAACCAGGATCATACCAGTGACAGTAGTCATCAGAACAACAATAACCAGCGGAGAAAGAAAAATATGAACAAGAGCTACAACCACTTCTGCTGGTAATCGTGGCCATAAAAATAGAAGAAGCGAGTCGGGGGTAGATTTTAAAAAGAGGAGATTCAACAATGACACTGCGAAGACGTCAGTACCAGCAGCAACTGGTTTTAAGGGAGGAGAACGACCACCGGTCGTATGCTATAAATGTGGAAAAGAGGGACACATCAGCCCAAACTGTCCACAATAGTTTAAGGTATGTTATAATTGTGGAAAGAAAGGACATATCGCTCGAGATTGCACTGTAGCGAAACCAAGACCAACGGGGATGGTGAATCAAAAGGTTGTCCCAAAAAAGTCAAAGTCAACGGTTCCAGGAAGAGCGTTTGTCGTGACTGGTCAACATTCGAGGAACCCAAACGAGGTGATCATGAGTAAGCTAATCATAAATTCATGCGAAGTTTATACATTACTAGATACCGGTGCTACCCATTCATTTATCTCTCCTGCTTGTGCTCAACGTTTAAACTTGACTCCAGAGAAATTAGACTTTGACCTATCTATGGAAACTCCGTTAGGAGAAACTTTCATCACATCCACTGTTTATAAATCTTGTTTGATCAAAGTTGGCACCATCGCATTACCTGTTGACCTTATTTCTTTAAAGATACTTGCTTCTGATGTGATTTTGGGGATTGATTGATTAACTACTCATCATGCCAAAATTGATTGCTTTCGTAAGGTTGTTAGTTTTCATATTCCTAAGCAACCTGTTATTCGAATTCAAGCAACCAAACCATTGAAGTCAAACTCTTTAATATCAAGCCATAAAGCCATTCGTTTATTGAAAAACGGATGTCAAGCTTTCTTAGCTCATGTTATGGATTTGAATAAAGACACGTTAGATTTGAATAATATTCCTGTTGTTATTCACTTTCCTGATGTATTTCCTGAAGAATTTCTTGGCTTACTCCCAAAGTGTGATATTGAATTTTGTATCGACTTTGAACCCGGTACAAAACCCATTTCTAAAAATCTCATGGCTCCTATTGAACTTTAGGAGTTATAAATTCAACTATAGAATTTGGTACCTAGGCCTTTATCTGGTGACTTCCTTTATGGAATGCACCGAAGCCAGACTCTCCGTAGGGGACGCCATATTCATGCGATAGTAAACTGATAGGTGTTATTGTGATGTGCTATCCAAGATTGGGATATGAGTCACAGTTGAGAGCAACCTAAGTCAGTAATCGAAATACGTAGCTTTCTATGCTTAGCTAGTTATTATCAAAGATTTTGTGGAAAGATTTTCTCGAATCGCTACTCCATTAACGCAGCTGACTCGTAGAGATAAAAAATTCTAATGGAGCAAGAAATGTGGGAAGATCTTCAAAGAACTCAATAGGAGACTCATTTCGGCACATGTTCTGACCATACCATCCTGGAAAAGCGAACGTGGTAGCTGACGTGTTGAGTAAAAGATCGTATACGAATACGAATGTGATATTGTCAAAGACCCATTTCATATAACTTACAAATGATAGATATAGAGTTAAAGACTCTAGGGACTCACGTGATAATATACAAGTAGAACCGACTTTAATCGATAAAGTTAAAAACGTTCAAGCTACACCCCGGAGTTGATGAATATGAAGAAGGAGGTACAAGAAGTTGTTATTCCAAAAGCAAGAATTGGCGAGGTGAGGAAAGCTCAAACCTTCGATTTATTAGTCCATTTGAAATCTTAGATCGAATAGGAACTGTGGCCTATAGACTCGTTTTACCGCCAAGTATGATGCGTGTTCATAACGTTTTTCACGTATCGATGTTACGTAAATATGTGGACGACCCGAAACCATGATTTGAGTTAGAACCGGATGAGATAGCCGAAGACTTAACGTATGAAGAGGTACATGTCAAGATTTTGGATAGGAAGGAGCATGTCCTATGCACGAAGGTCATACCACAAGTTAAAGTTTTGTGGAGAAACCATACTATTGAGGAAATGGCCTGGGAGTTGGAAACGGAAATGAAAGCGAGGTATCCTCATCTTTTCGAAACACCAGGTACATACGTCAATTTCGAGGACGAAATTTCATAAGGAGGGGAGGTTGTAAGACCCCAAATTATTAATAAATGAAATTTAATTTCCTCTATTTATTATTTTGAAATAGTAAGGGGTTGATTTGATTAATGTGGTTAGTTATGGGTAAAATGCGCAAATATTTTAAAATAAGCAGGTGGTTATAAAATATTCATTGTTGTCAGTGAATATTCGTTTGGTCGTGGAATATTTTTGCTGTCGGGGAATATTCGTACGATGGCGCAGTCTTTTGTGGGCCCCATAACGGAAATCAATTGGATGAAGAAAACGACAAGTATAAGTTGTTTATAAATAACGGCGTAGTTGTTACCGTTAATACTGTTGGAATACCCGATGCTTAAAACATAGTAATAAGTGTTGTTGCAAAGTAACATACGGTATTGCACCAATTATTGATTCTTACGTAAGAAAGCACTACTCAATAATTGTTACAGTAATTACTGTTCAGTATTTTATTTTATTGATTCAATAATTGCTGCATTGATTTTTTTTATATTACTGTTGTTTCAATAATTGCCGTCATTACATAGTATTTTTCATTATCGGAGCAATAATTCATATTATCTGAATAATATTATTATATAACATTATTGGTAATGTCTAGAAAGTTCTGTCTAAGGAGAGGTTTGGTCACCTAATTGCGCGCCAGTAAGGAGAAATCCTTATTGGAAAGCCCCCTCTTTCCTAGGAACGGCCTGGTTGCCAGTACTGTGATTCTGTAATATTATTTCTGAATAATTAATTATTAATTTATATGATGAGGGAAATATTAATTTTATGTGGATATAGATAGAGAAAATATTTAAAGTGACAATTGTTAAAAATTGATATTTTATCTTTTCTGATAAAATAATATTTATTATATTATTATATTATTATAATGGTGATATTTTTACAATGAATGTGGGATATATGAGTATATGAGGAAGAAGAGTATTTTTATTGCATTAAATAATTAACACATATTTTGTGTGTCGGTGGACCCCATTTCTTGACTGAAATTTGATTATAGGTAATAAAATCGCCCGTTTATGGATTTCGGACAATTTTTATTTGGAATTTGGAAAAATTTTCTTCCACAAAGTTGTAGAGAATTGAATTTCCTATAAAAAGTCGCGAGATTTGAATTTTCTGATAAAAGAGCTATTTATTATGAATTATTGAAGTTTTGAAGTTCCGAAATAATTGCTTTTTGGAAGTTTTAATTATTTTTTATATGAAAAACGTTTTTGTTGTCTTTGGAACATGTGTGGCTGATTTGTTGACCAAAGAAGAGGGTACGTAGGAAATTTGTTTATATATAATATTATTATATTAAATTTTCTGTTTTGGTGTTCTAAGCAATTTTCTATAAATAGGGTGCTTATGTTAGAATTGAAAATCACACCAGAAACTATAGATTTCTCTCTCTTTTTCTCTCTATAATATCGAGCGTATTTGTGAGTATTTTAGTACTTTGAATATTGTTATACGGTGCAAGTTCTTTCAGCACTATATCCAGTATTCCAATCAGAAGTATTATTCTTTCTAAGGTAAGGGATGTTATTTTATTCAAAAATGATATTATTTCTTCAATATCATTATGCCGAAATATTGGTTGGAAATTTTTATCAAATTTGGAACTTTTTCATGTCGAGGTTACTATTCATGAGTTACTATTCATGAGTTACTATTCACGAGTACTATTCACGAAGCGTGATGATTTTTTTTATGAAATTTCTATCTTTTGAGGTCGGAGTTACTATTCACGTATACGGCACTATTCACGAATACGACACTATTCACAGAAAAATTAAATTTTCTTTTCTGTGTCCAAAATTGTCTGTTATGATTCCTACCTTTGATTGGATCTATGTTTTGATCTTCATTCTTGAATTTTACTCCTATCTGGTTATTTATGAAGTATTTTTGAACTTGGATTATTTAAAGTACGAATCCTTAATACTTGTTCTTTTGTTTCACTGGATTCATTTTCTTTAAAATATTTTTCATCATCCTCAGTCCAAATTGATGATATTACTGAATATCTTTGGCCTGTAGTGCAAAGATGAATGATTTTTTGATGAATATCTTTGGCCCGTAGTGCAAAGATGAACAAGTGTTGAGATGAACATGACCGACTGATTAATATCTTTGGCCCGTAGTGTAAAGATGAACAGGTGTTTAGATGAACATGACCAACTAATGAATATCTTTGGCCTGTAGTGCAAAGATGAATATTTGATTTCAGATATATATTGATTGATGTTACAGGGATAAAATATCGACGGAAATTCATTTATAGAAGATAGTAGTTTGCATTCTCTACTTAACTCTTCTAATGAATTATTATTTCCGCTGCTAAGATTGATTTAAAACTGGTTGTCTATTGTATTCTATTAGATTTTTTCCTGTTGACGACTAACGATAATTTGTTCTATATTATCTTAGTCATAATATTTTTTACTGGGCTAGTTGAGCTCACCCTTTTCCTTGTTGTTCCATTTTTCTTCTCAGGAGGCGAGAATGTTGCGAGTACTAGTCGGGATGTGGAATGATGGTTCTAGAAGTTGTTCTAGTAGTCCTCACTATTCTGTAAAATAGTGTATTAATAATTGTAATGAGGACTTACTTGAGTGTGGATATTGTCTAGATGACAATATTTGTATTTAAACTCACAGTATTTATGTTGTATTATTAAAGTTGTAGTTGTTTCTGTACCATTTATTTGGCGACTCAGAATGGGTGATGTATACCTATTTTGGGGGCATCACATGTCGTGTACAATACGACAAAATATAAGCTGTGAGTTTGAATACAAATATTGTCTACTAGAGATTATACAAACTCAAAAGGAGTCCTCATTACAATTATTATCACACTATTTCACAGAATAGTGAGGACTACTAATGTTATCATCTGGCCCGTCACTCCGTTCCCCGACTAGTCCCTGCTACGTTCTCATTTTCTGAAGGGAACAATGATAGTAAAAGGGTTAGCTCAACTAGCCCAGTAGGAAATATTATGACAAAGATAATGCAGAATATATTATCGTTATCCTTCAACAGTGTTAAACTGATACAATATAAAAACCATCAAGTTTTACTGCAGCGGAACAAGCAATCCATTAAAAGAGTCAAGTAGAGAATAAAATCTACTATCTTTTATGATTTAAAAGGTTTTTCATCATTTTTATCGCTGAGACTCGACTTAATAAATAATCCACATCATCGAATCACCCTTGTACTACGGCCAAAGATATTCTTTAGTATCACGACCACAATTATCCATGCACTACGGGCCAAGAATATTTGTGTATTCAATAATGGTCATGATCATGTCAAAAAACTGTCCATCAATGCACTACGGGCCAATGAGGACTTTTACCACATCATTTATAACATTACGATCATGATTACACCGAATAATCCCTGGTCATAATCATACCAAGTTCATCTATGCACTATAGGCCACAGATGACTTTCAACAAAATATAAACATAAGGATGATGACAATGATATAAGAATTCAATAAAAACAAGTTCAAGAATTATTTTTTTCAGGAACTAATAACGTCCAAATTGTCAACATGTTACTGCTTTGTAGATTAAAATTCAAGAATGCTCAGAAGAATATTTTCATGAAAAGATACTAGATGAAGCGCAAATATCAAGGATATTCCACTAATTTCATGGAGTATAGAAGTCAAAACTTTAACCAACTGAGTATAATAAGGAATGGAATAACAAAAGAAATCACCAGGCATGCGATAAACCGCACAGGTAGGTTATTCCAACAGAATAATAAATAACAGAATCATGTCCGGCGTAAAACGCACAGACAGGATATTCCAACAGAATAATAAAGACGGAATCAGGTCCGGCGTAAAACGCACAGACAGGATATTCCAACAGAATAATAAATACGAAATCAGGTCCGGCGTAAAATACACAGACAGGATATTCCAACAGAATAATAAAGACGGAACCAGGTCCGACGTAGAACGCACGGACAGGATGTTCCAACAAAATGATAAAGAATGGAACAACAGAAGAATTTTACCAAGTATAGGGTAACCCGCGTATACATGTTATTTCAACAGAATAATAAAAAATGGAATAACAAAAGCTCTCTTCATAGATAAGAAAGAAATAATACTCCCTACCTTTAGAAAAACTGGATACTGGAATAGTGAAGTAGCAGACTTCTCTTCTTCTTTCTATAATTTCTCTCTATAATAATCGCTCTAAAGCTTTTGTGAATTGGTGAGAAATGAAGAAAGAATGAGCTTCTATTTATAGAAAAATATAGTTTCAATAATTGCACGTTTTGGGGCTCGAAAAATTTCAGTACAATACCTCCAACTTTTCCTTTATTTTTAATTTAGTCATGGAAGTATTATCAAACTTGCACCACCTCCCCTAATAGTAAATAATGTGATTCAATAGTAAATTATGTGAATCAATAGTTCTAGACATGTAAAAATACAAATTACAGTATAGTACTTCCATCTATACCTCCATTTTTAACTTAGTCATGCAAGTATTATCAATCTTGCACCAACTCCCCTAATAGTAACAAGAATGTGAAACAATTGTATACATATATGAACAAATAGTTATAATCATTTGAAATAATAGCAATCAATTGCTCATTTATTCGGTTAAATACCCGATTGGTCAATACAACCTCCAGACATCAATTATTATCAAAATAATTATCGATTTTCACTAACACAAATAATTCCAACACAATGAAACCATTTTTATCAAAAATATAAATTTTGAAATTTTGAAGTTTGACTTTTCCCGAAAAATTCAACTGTTGACTTTTTGACCAAATAGTGAATTCTGGAAAATTTTGTATTTATAGACTATTTTTACTAATTTTATCGTTCCGGACTCAAATATCACGTCCGCTTCTGCAAATTCAACTCTGAACACTACTTCAATTTTAATAACATTCATCATTAATATTATAACTCACAATATTTATCAACCAGGTCGTTCCCAGGAAAGAGGGGGCTTTCCAATAAGGATTTCTCCCTATTGGCGCGCAATTAGGTGACCAAATATTTCCTTGACAGTACTTTTAGACATTGTAAATATGGTAATTTAATAATATGAATAACTTTGTCATCTCAATTATTGATTTAATAAAGTAACATATTATGCAGATGATAATATGACAATAATCGAATCAATAATATGAGAGATATGATGCAACAATTACTGTAAAAATAATTGAGTATAACTAAGTGACTTCTCACGTAAGCATCAATAATCAATACCGTGTGTTACTATACAACCACGTGTATTACTGTATTTTAACTACCGGGTAGTTCAACAGTTAACTGTAAAACTTCTGCCGTTATTTTCATAATGTATTTTTGTCGTTTTCTGAATCTGAAAATAATTCCGTTATGGGGGGTCCACAATGATTTTGTCGTTGTACGAATATTCCCTATTAAAACGAATATTCCCCGACCAATCGAATATTATATAACAACTTGCGTACTTTGCAAAATTTATAAATATTACCCACAATTATAACATTATATCAAATCCACACCATAATATTCAAAAATATATTTAGAGAAAATTTAATCTTTATTTAAAAAGTTGGGGTCTTACACTATACTTGGTGAAATTCTTCTGTTATTCCATTCTTTATTATTATGTTGGAATAATCTGTCTATGCAAAGTACTGCATACATGGTGAAATTCTTCTAATATTCGATTCTTTATTATTCTGTTGAAATATCCTATCTGTGCGTTTTACGTCGGACCTGGTTCCGTTATTTATTATTCTGTTAGAATATCCTGTCGGTACGTTTTACGCTGGACCTGGTTCTGTTATTTATTATTCTGTTGGAATATCCTGTCGGTGCGTTTTACGCCGGACCTGGTTCCATTCTTTATTATTCTGTTGGAATAACCTGCCTGTGTGGTCTATCGCATGCATGGTGATTTCTTTTGTTATTCCATTTTTTATTATACTCAGTTGGTTAAAACTTTGACTTCTATACTTCATGAAATTAGTGGAATATCCTTGATATTTCCGCTTCATCCAGTATCTTTTCATGGAAATATTCTTCTGAGCATTCTTGAATTTTACTCTACAAAGCAGTATCATGTTGACAATTTGGACGTTATCAGTTCCTAGATAAATTAATTCTTGAACTTGTTTTATTAAATTCTTATATCATTGTCATCATCCTCATATTTATATTTTGTAGAAAGTCATCTGTGGCCTGTAGTGCATAGATGGACTTGGTATGATTATAACCAGGGATTATTCGGTATAATCATAACCGTAATGTTACAAATGATATGGAAAAATTCCTCATTGGCATGTAGCGCATTGATGGACAGTTTTTGGTATGATTATGGCTATGGATTCTCTTTGGCCGTAGTGCAAAGATGAATTATTTTATGGCATGATCAGGCCCGTTGATGAAAACATGATTATCTTTAGCTGTAGTGCATGGATAATTCGTGGTCGTGATACTAAAGAATATCCTTAGCCGTAGTGCAGGGGTGATTCGATGATGTGGATTATTTATTAAGCTGAGTCCCAGCGATAAAAGTGATGAAAAACCTTTTAAATCATAGAAGATAGTAGATTTTATTACCTACTTGACTCTTCTAATGGATTGCTTGTTCCGATGCAGTTAAACTTGATAGTTATTATATTTTATCAGTTTAACACTGTTGAAGGCTAACGATAAATTATTCTGCATTATCTTAGTCATAATATTTCTTACTGGGCTAGTTGAGCTCACCTTTTCTTTCACTGTTCTCTTCAGGAAATGAGAACATAGCTGGGACTAGTCGGGGAACAGAGTGATGGTCCTAGATGGTGCATTAGTAGTCCTCACTATTCTGTAAAATAGTGTGATAATAATTGTAATGAGGACTACTTTTGAGTTTGTATACTCTCTAATAGAAAATATTTGTATTCAAACTCACAGTTTATGTTTTGTCGTATTGTACACGACAGTTGTATTATTAAGTTGTATTTGAATTCTGTACCATGTATCTGGCGACTCAAGATGGGTGATGTATACCTGTTTTGGGGGCGTCACAGTTGGTATCAAAGCTTAGGGATATGATCCTTGGCTGAGATATGAGATAAAAACTAGGAGGGGAGAGACGGGGAATTCCTTCGCTAGTATGACCTACCTAAGTTTATTTGGTATTTAATTGGTCGGTCAGAATATAAGGATAATATGTTAATGTCAATTAACCTTTTTTTGTGACAGTGTTTAAAAATGGCATATGAAAATGCTGAGATAAGCAATGAAGCACATGAGACCAACAACACGATAATAATCATACTGGTGGCAACGGCCATTGGAATAATGATAACCATCGTGGGGGAAATTATTATGCCAAGAATGGTAACCACTTCGGTGGTAATCATGGCCAAGATAATAGAAGTGAGAATTTCTAGAAGAGAAGGTCACCTAGCTCGATTTTATCGAATTCAAGTCCAGCTGGGATAGTGATGCCAAAAGATGTCTCAGACAAATCAAATCCAGTAGTTTAAGTGAAAGCGTTTATCAAGGAACCCGAACGAGGTTATTACGGGTAAGTTAATCATAAGCACTTGCGAAGTCTATTCCTTATTCGATACCGGTTCTACCTATTCTTTTATTTCTCTTGCTTGTGCTCAACGTTTAAATTTAACTCCGGAGAAGTTAGACTTTGACTTATTGGTTGAAACTTCGTTAGTAGAAACATTCGTTACCTCCACTATTTATAAATCTTGTTGATTCAAATCGACACTTTCACGTTACCTGTCAATCTTATCTCTTTGAAAATACTTGCCTTTGATGCAATTTTTAGAAATCTATTAGTTAACTACTCATCATGCTTTTCGTAAGGTTATTATCTTTCATATTCCTAACCAACCTGTTATGCGAATTCAAACAACCAAACCACTAAAGTCAATCATTGTCATATAAAGCCATAAGTAAAGAGCCCCGGTCCTTTCGTTTTTGACTTTCTTGTGTGGAATGCACCGAAGCCAGACTTTCTGTAGGCCATGTCGTGAATGACTATGGCAAGTTGATAGGTATCAATGTGACGTGTTATCCAAGTCTTGGATGAGAGTCACAGTTTTGAATGATATTTCTATTGTTAATAAATTTCCTGACGTATTCTTGAAGTCTTTCTTAGCCTACCCCTAAAGCGTGAAATTGAATTTTGTATTGACCTCAGTACAAAACCCATTTCATAACCCTCAAATATTTCTTTACTTAAAACAAACGTAACATGCGCCAAAGACGTTGGCTCGAGCTGTTGAAGATTACGATCGTACCATTCAATACCATCGTGGGAAAGCGAACGTGGTAGCTGACGCGTTGAGTAGAAGATCGTATGCGTTTACGAGTGCGATGTTGTTAACACAAAGGCCCATTTCGTACGACTTACAAATGATGAAGATAGAGTTAAAGACTCTAGGAACCCAAGTGAAGATAACGAATATACGATTAGAATTGACTTTAATCGATAAAGTTAAAGCCGCTCAAGCTACATACTCAGAGCTGATGAATGAAGAAGGTTCAAGAGGGCGTTATTCTAGAAGCAAGAATCGATGAAGAGAGGAAATCTCAACCCTCGATTTAATTGACCCATTTGAAATCCTCGATCGAGTAGGAACTGTGTCTTATAGACTCGTTTTACAGCCAAGTATGTCGCGTGTTCATAATATTTTTTTATGTATCGACGTTACGTAAATATGTGGACGACCCGAACCACATTATTAATTTAGAACCGGACGAGATAACAGCCGATTTAACGTTTGAGGAGATAAGTGTTAAAATCTTGGATAAGAAGAATCGTATTCAACACTCAAAGGTTATACCTCAAGCGTTAGAATTTGAAATGAAGTCGAGGTATCCTCACATGTTCAGCATACCAAGTACGTACGTAAATTTCGAGGGCGAAATTTCATAAGGAGAGGAGATTGTGAGACCCCAGATTTTATGAATAAATATTTAATTTTCACAAAATAATTTTTTAAATATTATGGTGTGGATTTGATATAATGTTATAGTTGTGGGTTATATTTATAAATTTTTCAAAGTACGCAAGTTGTTATATAATATTCGATTGGTCGGGGAATATTCTTTTTGTCAGAAAATATCCGTACGACGGTAAAATCATTGGTAGACCTCACAACGAAATTATTGTCGGATTGAGAAAATGACAAAAATACTTTATAAAAATAACGGCGGAATTTTTACCGTTAACTGTTGAAACACCCGGTGTTAAAAGTACAGTAAGACGCGTGGTTACATAGTAGCACACGGTATTGATTATTGATGCTTACGTGAGAAGTCACTCAGTTATACTCAATTATTACTACAGAAATTGCTGCATCATATCTTTCATATTATTGATTCAATTATTGTTACAATATCATCTGCATAATATGATATATTATTAAATCAATTATTGAGACAACAAAGTTATTCATATTATTATTTGCAATATTGACAATGTCTAGAAGTTCTGTCAAGGAGAGGTTTGGTCACCTAATTGCGCGCCAATAAAGAGAAATCCTTATCGGAAAGCCCCCTCTTTCCTGAGAACGACCTGGTTGTTAAATATTGTGAGTTATAATATTAATGATGAATGTTATTAAAATTGATGTTGTGTTCAGAGTTGAATTTGGAGACACGGACGTGATATTTGAGCCCGGAACGATGAAATTAGTAAAAATAGTCTATAAACACAAAATTTTCTGGGATTCATTATTTGGTCAAAAAGTCAACAGTTGAGTTTTTAGGGAAAAGTCAAACTTCTAAATTTCAAAATTTATATTGTTGATAAAAATAGTTTCATTATGTTGGAATTGTTTGTGTTAGTGAAAATCGACATCTATTCCGATGATAATTGATGTTTGGGGGTTATATTGATAAATCGAATAATTTATCGGATAAATGAGCAATTAATTGCTACTAATTCACATGCTTATATAACTATTTGTTCACATATGTGTACTATTGAATCACATTCTTGTACTATTAGGGGAGTTGGTGCAAAATTGATAATACCTGCATGACTAAGGTAAAAATGGAGGTAAAGATGGAGGTATTATACTGTAATTATTTTTATCACGTGATTAGAACTATTGAGTCACATGATTTACTATTGGTTCACACTATTTACTATTAGGGGAGTTGGTGCAAGTTTGATAATACTTGCAGGACTAAATTAAAAATGAAGAAAAAGAGGAAGGTATTATACTATAATATTTTGAGCCCCAAAACGTGCAATTATCGAAACTATATTTTTCTATAAATAGAAGCTCATTCTTCCTTCATTTCTCACCAATTCACAAAAGTTTTAGAGCAATTATTATAGAGAGAAAGAAGAAGAGAAGTTTGCTACCTCACTATTCTAGTATCCAGTTTTTTTAAGGTAGGGAATGTGACACCCCCAAAATAGGTCTAATCCAACCAACCTATTCTGAGTCGCCAAAAATATGGTACGGAAACAACTACAACTTTATTAATACAATTGTCGTGCAAAATACGACAACACATAAATTTTGAGTTTAAATACAAATATTGTCTTCTAGACAATATCCACACTCAAATAAGTCATCATTACAATTATTGATATACTATTTTACAAAATAGTGAGAACTACTAAAACAATTGTCTTGAACCATTACTCCACACTCCGACTAGTTCCCGCTATATATATTCTCGTCTCCTGAGAAGAAAAATGGAACAAAAAAGAAAAGAGTGAGCGCAACTAGCCCAGTAAAGAATATTATGACTAAGATAATGTACAACAAATTATCCTGAGTCTTCAACAGGGAAAAATCTGATAGAATACAATAGACAACAAGTTTTAGATCAACAACTGTAGCGGAAACAACAATTCATTAGAAGAGTTAAGTAGAGAATGAAATCTACTATCATCTATGAATTTAAAAGTCCATCATCGATATTATATCCCTGTAACATCAATCAATATACATCATAAATCAAATATTCATCTTTACACTACAGACCAAAGATATTCACTAGTTGGTCATGTTCATCTAAACACCTGTTCATCTTTGCACTACGGGCCAAAGATATTCAGCAGTTGGTCATGTTAATCTAAACACCTGTTCATCTTTGCACTATGGGCCAAAGATATTCATTATAAAATCATTCATCTTTGCACTACAGGCCAAAGATATTCAGTTATATCATAATTTAGGACTGAGGATGATGAAAAATATTTTAAAAAAAAACGAATCCAGTGAAACAAAAGAACAAGTATTAAGGATTCATACTTTAAATAACCCAAGTTCGAAAATACTTCATAAATAATCAGAGAGGAGTAAAATTCAAGAATGAAGACCAAAACATAGATCCAATCAAAGATAGGAACTAAAACAGACAATCTTGGACATATAAAAGAAAATTTAATTTTTCCGTGAATAGTGTCGTATTCGTGAATAGTGCCGTATACGTGAATAGTGACGTATACGTGAATAACTCCGACACCAAAAGATAGAAATTTCACAAAAAACATCATCATGCTTCGTGAATAGTACTCGTGAATAGTAACTCATGAATAGTAACTCGTGAATAGTAACCCCGATATAAAAAAGTTCCAAATTTGATAAAAAGTTCTAACCAATATTTTGACATAATGATATTGAAAAAATAATATCATTTTTTAAAAAATAATATCTCTTACCTCAAAAAGAATAGTACTTCTGACTGAAATACTGGATATAGTGCTGAAAGAACTTGCACCGTATAGCAATACTCAAAGTACTAAAATATTCACAAGAATACGCTCGATAATATAGAGAGAGAAAGAGAGAGAAATTTTTAGTTTCTGGTACGATTTTCAATTCTAACCTAAGCACCCTATTTATAGAAAAAAACTTAGAACACCAAAGCAAAAAATTTAATAAAATATTAATATATATATATATATATTAAATTTTTCTACGCACACTACACCAGACCCAAGCATCAGCCACCAACTCATAAAAAATAAAAAAAAACGTTTTTCTTAACTAAAATAATTAAAACTTCCAAAAATCAATTATTCAGGAATTTCGGAACTTCGATAATTCCTAATAAATAACCTTTTTATCAGAAAATTTGAATCTCGCGACTATTATAGGAAATTCAATTCTCTACAACTTTGCAGAAGAAAGTTTTTCCAAATTCCAAACAGAAATTGACCGAAATCCACATACGGACGATTTTACAGGGTATAATCAAATTTCAGTCAAGAAATGAGGTCCAACGACACACAAAACATGTGTTAATCATTTAATGCAACAAAAATACTCTTCCTCCTCATATACTCATATATCCCACATTCATTATAAAAATATCATCATTATTCTATTATAATAATATAATAAAATATTATTTTATCAGAAAAGATAAAATATAAATTTTTAACAATTGTCACTTTAAAAATTCTCTCTATCTATATCCACATAAAATCAATATTTTCCTCATTATATAAATCAATAATTAATTATTCACAAATAATATTACAGAATCACAGTACTGGCAACCAGACCGTTCTCAGGAAAGAGGGGGCTTTCCAATAAGAATTTCTCCTTACTGGCGCGCAATTAGGTGACTAAACCTCTCCTTAGACAGAACTTTCTAGACATTGCCAATAATGTTTTCTAATAATATTATTCAGATAATATGAATTATTGCTTCGATTATGGAAAATAATGTGTAGTGACAATTATTGAAACAACAGTAATATAAAATTCAACGCAGCAATTATTGAATCAATAAAATAAAATACTGAACAGTAATTACTGTAACAATTATTGAGTAGTGTCTTCTTACGTAAGAATCAATAATTGATGCAATACCGTGTGCTACTGTGCAACAACGTGTATTATTATCTTTTAACCACTGGGTATTCCAACAGTATTAACGGTAACAACTACGCCGTTATTTATAAACAACTCATACTTATCATTTAATTCATCTAATTGCTTTCCGTTATGAGGCCCACACAAGGCTGCGTCGTCGTACGAATATTCCCCGACAGCAAGAATATTCCACGACCAAACGAATATTCTCCGACAAAAATGAGTATTTTATAACCACTTGCTTATTTAAAAATATTTGCGCATTTTACCCATAACTAACCACATTAATCAATTCAACCCTTACTATTTCAAAATAATAAATAGAGGAAATTAAATCTTCAATTATAAAAAGTTGGGGCCTTACAACCTCCCCTCCTTATGAAATTTCGTCCTTGAAATTGACATGCGTACGACATGCTCCTTCCCATCCAAGATCTTTACTGGTACCTCCTCGTATGTTAAATCTTCTGCTATCTCGTCTGGTTCTAACTCAATAATGTGGTTCGGGTCGTCCACATATTTACGTAACATCGATACGAGAAAAATGTTATGAACACGCGTCATACTTGGCGGTAAAACGAGTCTATAGGCCACAGTTCCTATTCGATCGAGGATTTCAAATGGACTTATAAATTGAAGGTTTGAGCTTTCCTTACATCACCGATTCTCGCTTTTGGAATAACGACTTCTTGCATCTTTTTCTTTATATTCATCAACTCCAGGTCTGTAGCTTGACTATCTTTAAATTTATCGATTAAAGTCGATTCTAATCGTATATTTACTATCTTCACGTAGGTTCGTATATTCTCACTTGTAAACGCATACGATCTTCTGCTCAACGCATCAGCTACCACGTTCGCTTTTCCAGGATGGTATGGTCAGAACATGTGCCGAAATGAGTCTCCTCTTGAGTTCTTCGAAGCTCTTCCCACATTCCTTGCTCTATTCAAATTTTGTATCTCTACGAGTCAGCTGCGTTAATGGAATAGCGATTCGAGAATATCCTTCAACGAATCTCGGATAATAACCAACTAAGCCTAGAAAGCTACGTATTTCGATTACTGACTTAGGTTGTTCTCAACTTTGACTTATATCCCAACCTTGGATAACACGTCACAATGACACATATCAGTTTACTATCGTACGAATATGGCATCCCCTACGGAGAGTCTGACTTCGGTGTATTCCACAAAGGAAGTCACCAGATAAAGGCTCAGGTACAAACTTCTACAGTTGAATTTTTAACTCCTGAAGTTCAATAGGAGCCATGAGATTTTAGAAATGGATTTTGTACCAGGTTCAAAGTCGATACAAAATTCAATATCACACTTTGGGAGTAAGTCAAGAAATTTTTCAGAAAATATATCAGGAAATTTACTAACAATAGAAATATCATTCAAATCTGACATATTTTTGTTCAAGTCCATAGCATGGGCTAAGAAAACTTGACATCCGTTTTTCAATAAACGAATGACTTTATGGCTTGATATGAAAATGTTTGACTTCAATGGTTTGGTTGCTTGAATTCGAATAACAGGTTGCTTAGGAATATGAAAACTAACAACCTTACGAAAGCAATCAATTTTGGCATGATGAGTAGTTAATCAATCAATCCCTAAAATCACATCTAAAGCAAGTATCTTTAAAGAAATAAGGTCAACAGGTAATGTGATGGCGCCAACTTAGATCAAACAAGATTTATAAATAGTGGATGTAACGAAAGTTTCTCATAACGGAGTTTCAACAGATAAGTCAAAGTCTAATTTTCTCCGGAGTCAAGTTTAAACGTTGAGTATAAGCAGGAGAGATAAATGAATGGATAGAACCGGTATCTATAAGATATAACCTCGTAAAAATTTATAATTAACTAACCCGTGCTAACTTCGTTTGGGTTCCTCGCATTCTGACCAGTCACGACAAACGCTCTTCCAGGAACCGTTGACTTTGACTTATCCGGGACAGCCTTTGGATTCACCATCCCCACTGGACTTGGTTTCACTACAGGACAATTTCGAGCTATATGACCGTCCTTTCCACAACTAAAACATACATTGGAAGGTTGTGAACAGTTTGGACTTATGTGTCCCTCTTCTCCGCATCTGTAGCATCTAATTGGCGGTCTTTCTCCTCCTCTAAAATTCGTTGCTAGTGTTGGTGCCGACGTCTTCCCATCATTGTTAAATCTTCTCTTCTTGAAATTTCCACTTGAGTTATTTCTTCTATTATCTTGGCCATGATTACCACTGAAGTGGTTACCATTTATGGCATGATAATTTCCTCCATGATGGTTATCATTATTTCGGTGACCATCACCACCGGTACGATTATCATCGAGTTGTTGGTCATTATTCTTCAGTTGAGCCAACTCATTATCGCGCTCCAATAACTGGGCCCTATTCACAACATCTGAATATAAACAAAGTTTATGAGAAATGAGGTATTGACGTATTTTAGGTTTCAAACCTCGCAGAAACATTCGCGTCATTCTCTCCTCATTATCATCCAAATGGGATGCAAATTGGGACAACTCAGTAAACTTAGCTTCGTACTGCGACACATTCATATTGTTTTGCTCCAGTTTGATGAACTCTACCTCCTTCATGTGATGAATACTTTCGGAAAAGTACTTGTCATTGAACAATTCTTGGAACTTCTCCCAAGACATCTTCAGTGCGGTAGGCTGAGTATGCTTTACGGATTCCCACCAATAATCTGCCTCTCCTCGTAACATGAAGGTGGCGAAATGAACCTTTTGCTCCTCTGAGCATCCCAAGACATCAAATATTTTAGTGATTTGCTTTATCCACGTCTCTGCCGTAAGTGGTTCTGGCTTTCCCAAAAACTCCGGCGGTCCTAACTCCTTGAACTGCTTAGCGGTGACCATCCGTGAGTTGCCAGTGTTTCCACCTGCATTTTGAACAGTAGTCTTTCTCGTTTGGTTTTTCATGAATTCTAGAAAGTTCCTAAACATGCCATCATTCATCATCTGCTCAGTGGTGTTGTTCACAAGAGGAACATTGCCAGCCTGTTGCACGTTCTCCTCGTTGGTGAGCAAAGGTGTCTCCACGATCTCATTTACTCCACTGTTAACATTCTCAGTTGACATTCTTAAATACTGCCATAAAATAAGGGTTAATTAAACAAATTAACAAATCACATAATACCCTATATTATGACCGACCAACAAATAAGCTTAGGTAAGACACACTAGCGAAGGATTTACTCGTCTCTCCCCTCCTAGTTATATTCCCCAATCTCCGCTAGAGATCATATCCCTAAGCTCTGATACCAACTGTGACTTTGGACACCAACTTGTGTCAGCACCTCACCAGGGTAACTATCAGCTTGCCACCGCAAAACGGCGTCCCCTATGGAGAGTCTGGCTTCGGTGCATCCCTCATCAACAGGAAGTCACCAGATAGAGGCTCGGGGCTCTTTACGTATAGCTCTGATACCAACTGTGACGCCCCCAAAAAAGGTCCAATCCAACCAACCTATCCTGAGTAGCCAAAAACGTGGTACAGAAACAACTACAACTTCATTAATACAATTGTCGTGCAAAATACGACAACACATAAACTTTGACTTTAAATACAAATATTGTCTTCTAGACAATATCCACACTCAAATAAGTCCTCATTACAATTATTGATACACTATTTTACAAAATAGTGAGGACTACTAAAATAACTGTCTTGAACCATTACTCCACACCCTGACTAGTTCCCGCTATATTCTCGTCTCCTGAGAAGAAAAATGGAACAAAAAGGAAAAGGGTGAGCTCAACTAGCCCAGTAAAGAATATTATGACTAAGATAATGTACAACAAATTATCCTTAGTCTTCAACAGGGAAAAATCTGATAGAATACAATAGACAACAAGTTTTAGATCAACAACTGCAGCGAAAACAACAATTCATTAGAATAGTTAAGTAGAGAATGAAATCTACTATCATCTATGAATTTAAAAGTCCATCATCGATATTTTATCCCTGTAAAATCAATCAATATACATCATAAATCAAAAATTCATCTTTGCACTACAGGCCAAAAATATTCACCAGTTGGTCATGTTCATCTAAACACCTGTTCATCTTTGCAGTACGGGCCAAAGATATTCATCAGTTGGTCATATTCATCTAAACACATGTTCATCTTTGCACTACGGGCAAAAGATATTTATTATAAAATCATTCATCTTTGCACTACATGCCAAAGATATTCAGTTATATCATCATTTAGGACTGAGGATGATGAAAAATATTTTAAAGAAAACGAATCCAGTGAAACAAAAGAACAAGTATTAAGGATTCATACTTTAAATAACCTAAGTTCAAAAATACTTCATAAATAACCAGAGTGGAGTAAAATTCAAGAATGAAGACCAAAACATAGATCCAATCAAAGATAGGAACTAAAACAGACAATCTTGGACATAGAAAAGAAAATTTAATTTTTCTGTAAATAGTATCGTATTCGTGAATAATGCCATATACGTGAATAGTGTCGTATACGTGAATAGTAACTCCGACACCAAAAGATAGAAATTTTATAAAAAACATCATCATGCTTCGTGAATAGTACTCGTGAATAGTAACTTGTGAATAGTAACTCATGAATAGTAACCCCGACATGAAAAAGTTCCAAATTTGATAAAAAATTCTAACCAATATTTCGACATAATGATATTGAAGAAATAATATCATTTTAAAAAAAAATATCCCTTACATCAGAAAGAATAGTACTTCTGACTGGAATACTGGATATAGTGCTGAAAGAACTTGCACCGTATAGCAATACTCAAAGTACTAAAAAGTTGGGGCCTTACAGGAAATATTATTTGTTGTACTCGTAAGGGGTACTATTTCTTTCTTATTTATGAAGAGAACTTTTGTTATTCCATTCTTTATTATTCTGTTGGAATAACCTATATACGCGGGCTACCCTATACTTGGTGAAATTCTTCTGTTATTCCATTCTTTATTATTATGTTGGAATAACCTGTCTATGCAAAGTACTGCATACATTGTGAAATTCTTCTAATATTCCATTCTTTATTATTCTGTTGGAATATCCTGTCTGTGCGTTTTATGCCGGACCTGGTTCCGTTATTTATTATTCTGTTAGAATATCATGTCGGTGCGTTTTACGCCGGACCTGATTCTGTTATTTATTATTCTATTGGAATATCCTGTCGGTGCGTTTTACGCCTGACCTGGTTCCGTTATTTATTATTCTGTTGTTATAACCTGCATGTGTGGTCTATCGCATGCATGATGATTTCTTTTGTTATTCCATTCTTTATTATACTCAGTTGGTTAAAACTTTGACTTCTATACTCCATGAAATTAGTGGAATATCCTTGATATTTGCGCTTCATCTAGTATTTTTTCATGGAAATATTCTTCTGAGCATTCTTGAATTTTACTCTACAAAGCAGTATCATGTTGACAATTTGGACGTTATCAGTTCCTAGATAAATTAATTCTTGAACTTGTTTTATTGAATTCTTATATCGTTGTCATCATCCTCATGTTTATATTTTGTTGAAAGTCATCTGTGGCCTGTAGTGCATAGATGGGCTTGGTATGATTATAATCAGGGATTATTCGGTATAATCATAACCGTAATGTTATAAATGATATGGAAAAGTCCTCATTGGCATGTAGTGCATTGATGGACAATTTTTGGTATGATTATGGCTATGGATTCTCTTTGGCCGTAGTGCAAAGATGAATTGTTTTATGGCATGATCAGGACCGTTGATGAAAACATGATTATCTTTAGCCGTAGTGAATGGATAATTCGTGGTCGTGATACTAAAGAATATCATTGGCCGTAGTGCAGGGGTGATTCGATGATGTGGATTATTTATTAAGCTGAGTCCCAGCGATAAAAGTGATGAAAAACCTTTTAAATTATAGAAGATAGTAAATTTTATTCCCTACTTGACTCTTCTAATGGATTGTTTCTTCCGCCGCAGTTAAACTTAATAGTTATTATATTTTATCAGTTTAACAATGTTGAAGGCTAACGATAAATTATTCTGCATTATCTTAGTCATAATATTTCTTACTGGGCTAGTTGAGCTCACCCTTTCTTTCATTGTTCTCTTCAGAAAATGAGAACGTAGCTGGAACTAGTCGGGGAACAGAGTGATGGTCCTAGATGGTGCATTAGTAGTCATCACTATTTTGTGAAATAGTGTGATAATAATTGTAATGAAGACTCCTATGAGTTTGTATACTCTCTAATAGACAATATTTGTATTCAAACTTACAGTTAATGTTTTGTCGTATTGTACACGATAATTGTATTATTAAGTTGTATTTGAATTCTGTACCATATATTTGGCGACTCAAGATGGGTGATGTATACCTGTTTTGGGGGCGTCACATATCGAGTGTACAAAAAGATCACTAGTTCAACAAGTGATCGAACCGTTATTGATCAAATGACTCATTAATATATAAAAATATATATTATTAATAAGTAATAAAATTTTAAAAATTATCGCTTTTTATGAACTAAAATATAATAAAATTGGATTACAATATTACTAAAAATGATTAATTTTAATATTAAAAAATGGTACAAAAAATAATTAGAAACCAATTTATCGGGTTAATTGAATCGATTTTATCGATTTGACTTGTTTACACCATTTTAACTTGTGAAACAATTTAAACTAGGTAACTCATTGGGGTGGGGTGGGGTGGGGTGGGGTGGGTACGGAGGAGTTTCCTACTATTATGGTTCCTAGTAATACGGCATTTGGTTTGGAATTTGAATGCTATTAAGAAAAAGGCTAAATTTGAGAAATGAGATTTTTTGTGTAAAAAAAAAGGAGTAATAAAGATAAAATAATTGAAACATTTTTTAAAAAAAATCAGAAAAGGAACGGAAAAGTTATTCGTCAATTTGGTAAGGAATGGGCAGTTTGAACACGTACCTCACCTTCCCGACGTAAAGCCCACGGAGAGCAGATTTCCGATGAAATTTCGCCGGCGATCGCCTTCTGAGGTAACCCTATCTTGCATTTTGCCTCATATTTTTCATGAAATACATTCAATACATACATGAGATATACAATTTTTTATTTTAACTTCTTTGAATAAATTAATCTTGATGTGTTTGAATAATTAAATATTTAAATTGTAATCGATCTGTATCCAAGTTTTGAAAATTTTAAGCTTTTTCTTTGTCATAAGTTTAGGGGGTTTGATTATTGCGTTTCTGTTAGATTATATGGAAACAATGTTGTAGTTTTTCTCAAACAAATCGTTCAAATAATTCCAGGTGTGCATGTATGGTGTATATATATGCATGCATGTATGTATGTATGTATATGTTATATGTATTTAACTGTTAAAGAAAATTATCTTAAAATGAACACACACGGATTAAGGATGATCTTCAATTGAGCAGGTAAAAAGGCTATTTAAGTTGATACGAAACCTAACTACTTGAGGTTGAGCTACGAATAGCTTGGTTATGATGTTCACTCAGTGATTATTTTGATTAGTGTCGCTAGGCGGTGGATGGGGCGACAGTCGCCTAGTCTGGCTAGGTGTTTTCATTGGCAATTTGATTTATTTATTTTTCTATTATATATTTTTTATACTATACAAAACATAGTATAAGTAAATTGTTAAAATTTTACATGAAAAAATACTAATTTTTTTTAAGACTTAGCAAATTCATTTCAAGTATTGTATACCTTCAATTCTTCAAAGCCTTTATTAAATCGATGATGTAGAGGTATGATTCCGCCTAGGCGCCCAACCAAATGTAGGCGGTTGAGGACCCACCTAGCGCTTAATCCCACTTAAGTGGATGTAGGCGGGAATTTTAGAACACTGATTTTGATAGAAAATTGAGCTAAGCTTGATAATACTGCCTCCATTCCACAAAAAGATTCCTACTAGCAATATTTATTAATATTAAAGTTATAATTTTGCTCCATGTTTATCACATAAAATAATAAGTTGTTAGATTAGTAGTGGTGGCATGTTAATGAAGTTATGCTAATAAACTTGAGGATATTGTGTCATATTATACCGCTATCAATAAAAAGATGACTCTTTTTGTGGAAAAAAAGATGACTCTTTTTGTGGAAAAAAAGAGGAATATGAGACTCTTTTTGCGGAATAGATAGAGTAAATTAAATGAAACAAATCAAATGTCATGCAAGTAAAACAATATATGGAAATATATTGATGAGTTGGAGAGATTTAACCTCAGGATATTATGACTTCTGTCTGGCCCTGACTCAAGTCTTCATTATTTACCCGAGCCCTTCTTTTGTCCTGTTTGTTGATCATTTACTCAAGGCTTTTTTGAGAGGTGTTCCATTAGCTTGGTCAAGGTAAAGACCAATAACCTTCATGCCCCATTAGTAAGATCCCAAGCAATATCTATCCAACACTAAATCTCACCATATGCTACATTTATGAATGAACAGCTATGCTCACTTAGAATGATTGGCAGAAGTACCTTTAGATTTCTCCGAAGGTAAGATTTTGCAAGTCAAAGAGAAGAGAATGAAGCAACTTCATACTATTTTAAGTAGACTCTTGAACTCGTTTTTGGGCCTAAAATACATACCAATCAATGACGTTTCCATCATCAGAATACAGGTTTCAAAACAGTGGGAGCCAACATACTCAAATTGTTTGAATTCAGTACAGCTGTATTCTTTAGTGTTCCAAAACCTCTACCCACCATAACAGTTAATATCATTTACTTCTGTTCTCTTACTTAGTTATTAGATGATGTATGTGCTAGTTTGAAAGTTGCCTTTAAAAGGTAAGTTGCATATTAAGAAATCATATAGTTAGTCCATTCTAGATCTTCACTGCTAGGGATAACTTCATGAAAGTACCCTAAATCTAAGCTGCATTTCTTGTGGGTGACAACGGCATGTATTCAATATTCTTCAAATTTACAGTGTACACTGTGTGTCAATGGCGGAACTAGGGGGGGTCTAGGGGGGTCATATGACCCCCCACTATGTAATATTTGGGGGTTATTTGCTTTTCTTTTCCTTTCTTTTTTATGTATTTTCTTTTCTCTTTTGTTTTTCTCTTTGATTTTGCTTATCATCAAATTGGGGCAAAAAAAAGCGGTAGCAATTCTCTCTGTAAACTAATTAAAAATAAAAAGCTAAAAAAATAAAACAATTTTTTTTGGATCCCACTATAATGATAATAAGTACACCATAGTTCTATCCTATCAAGATTATTAAATCTCTCTTCTATTTTGTTTTTTTTTGTTTTTGTTGCTGGAATTCCTTCTTTCAAGCTAATTAATCTCATGAACCACAAAATAAAGTTTTGAATATATAATATTATAATTTATAATTTATCTATAAAAGTAGCTAATCCGTTCTAAAAACTTCAAAATTTGATTAATTGTCCCATAGTTCGGAAAAATTAATATATATATGTGTGTGTATTTAAAGCCATTAGACTCGCCACTCAAAGGTTGACAAGGGTTGGAATAAGATATTGTGAAATATTATAATTGGGCAAAATGAATTTGAAAGAAGCACTCCAAGTGTTAATAAATAATTTTTTTACTGATGTATTTTGGCCCTCTAAAAATGTTCTGGTTCCGCCACTGTTGTGTGTAGGTATGAGCTAATGTTCATATGCACATATATTGTCCCATTAAGATACCCAGTCTCAAGATTCAGCAATGGAATTCGGAATTTTATGTTTAACCTATAAATCGATTTCATATGCAATGGATTGGAAAAGTTTTTATCATTCAATGATGTCAAACATCGTATCTGCCCAAATTTTAACTGAATTATCCATAGGACGAGGGTCTGAGACTCCTACTGTTCTATGAAGATATACCCAATGCAAAATTTTAGGGTATTAAGTCAATTTATTTAACAAAATTTTCTATTGGTTGTTGTCTTTTAGGATTTTTAACTCAACTGCATCGGGGTCTAGGGAAAGTTGTTTGCTTAATATCAATGGCAGCAGGTGGCAACTCGCAACAAAATTTAAGAAAAGCTATCGGAGCTATAAAAGACTCCACAAAAGTTGGATTGGCCATAGTCAATAGTGAATACAAGGTGGGTTTGTTACTTTAAACTTATATGCGAGTGTGTATTTGTGTGTTCTTTATGTGTGACGGTACCTGAAATTCGCGGTTTTGTATACAGGACCTAGACATTGCTATCGTCAAGGCCACAAACCATAGTGAATTATTGCCCAAGGAGAAACATGTACGAAGTGAGTTAACTTCTTGCTTTCAAGATTCCTAGGTATCAAATGTTTTTAATGCTTTTTAGCTTGGGGTGAAATTTTGTTAATAAATTATATTTTATATGAAAGTTGCCAAACATTTCATTATTGTTGGTTGGAAGAACATTAGCTCAATGACTGGTATCACTTGATCCTTACATAAAACATTATATACTATTCAAATCATCCGTGCGAGATATTTTCCACTCCTTTTATGATTTTGCCATTTGATTTGCAAAGTTATCTCTCTCCTATACGGAGTTTTCCTTTGAATATGGATTCACTAAGTTCTTTTAGTAATTTTAGTTACAAGTGTACTACATGCTTTGGAGCATCGACTATCTCTATTATTTTGTGAACTTTCTAATGTCAAAAGTATAAATTTTCATTTGTTCTTTCTTTTTCAGCAATATTTGAGGCACTGTCTGCTTCAAAACCACGGGCAGATATTCCATACTGTATACATGCTCTTGCCAGGCGTCTTGCTAAAACACATGCTTGGGCTGTATGTTCGTGAACACTATTTTTTTTTGCTACTATCGATTTTTTTACACATTTTTAAGTGTTTCTCTCTCTCTCTTTGACTCTCTCTCACTTTCTGTGTGTGTGTGCGTGTCTGTGTGACAAAAAGCTTAGCCCAAACCATACTTTTTTGGGTATAACAAAATCTCTAGATGATGGTTTAAGAAATTATCATAAATCATGCCTATGACTTCCATTTCAAGTTTAATGCAAGTTGTTTTTCTATTACCGATAATTATGAACTTTCCATTTTATATCTGTCTAGTACTTTGTGACATTGTTACAGAGTTCCTATATCAGCTGTTCCTTTAACTACTTTCATTTTTGCTCAATCATCCATTTCAATTAAAGGTTGCTACAGGATTGTAATCATTCCTTTATCCTTATGCTTTGCCAGATTTTGAAAATACTGTTGTCTTTAAGTGATCAGGTACTGATATTTTAATTAATACTATAAAAATTGTAAAACCATTGAGCAAAATCTGATCCATTAACCTATGGTTTGAGTCCATAGGCATAAAGAACGGATTTTGTTCCTTATATTTTTATCATATTTCCGCGTTATGAAACAATTTGATTCTACGTTATCCTCATTACAATTTAAAGCAGATCAACAAGAAAAAGTTCATGTTCCTCTTTTTTGTGATTATGTTGTACTCCATTCGTTCCAAAATATAAGTTCATTGTTGACTTTTTGAAGTCAACTTAAGACATTTTCAAGTTCAAAATTAACATGGATTCCATTAATTTTAGTCAATACAATGATGACTATTATTCATTATAAGATTTGTTGTTTTATAATTTTTAATAAACCATCTTAATTTTTAATTTGAAATTGTCTTTGATTGACTTTCAAAAGTCACTAATGATCTTATAATTTAGAATGGAAGTATTATATATCAGTCTCAAGGGCATTTCTTAATATTCTAATTGATTAGTGTTTCGTTCATACTAGCTCATCCCCCAGCATAACAGCTTCACTCTCAATGTATTCTCTTTTTTGAAATCAGGTTGCATTAAAAACTTTAATTGTTATACATCGTGCATTACGGGAGGTGGCTCCTACAATTTATGAAGAACTGATTAGTTATATCCAGAACAGAGATCTTGTGCTGAACATGTCTCATTTCAAGGACGAATCAACTCCCAATGGTATATCTTTAGTCCTAACCTTAAATTTCTTGTGTTTAGCTAAACTTTCCGATTTGAGGATCCTGATTGGTGGAGATTTCTGGTGTCAAGCATGGGATTATTCTACTTGGGTTCGTACTTATGCTTTGTATCTTGAAGAACGCCTGGAGTGTTTCCGAATACTGAAATATGATGTCATCACAGATAGCTCGGTAACGGAATCAAATCTTTTATTGTCGTTTTTTTTTTCATTTTGTTGCGATTTATAAATATGTCAACTAATATATTTGGAATATTTCCAAAATGGGTTTGGTAATTAAGATACATTAACATTTGCTTTAGATAGAGCTCTGCGAGCTCAAAATAACAACATAAAATAGTTACAGATCCATTGAAAGATATCATAAAAGGCAGAATTAGTAGTGAACTTGAAGAGTTAGAATGAACACGAGCATTTATGAAAACATATATTTTGTCTTCAGCACTTATGTATGCTGTGCATTTCTGTTTACCCTTTTTTGTTAAAAGAGGACTCAACTTAACTCAACTCTGATTTTCACGGCTGGCAGTTCAAGCTAGATGATTGATTATGGCAAAAATTTAACTATTGGTTGTTTTTTTATTATCTATAGATTGTCACCATATTCTTCTCGTTACTTTTATTGTACCAAAATTTTTGTGCAAACTAATCCATTGCTAATTTATTTAAGAATAACAAAGAATAGGAAAGTTATGTTTTTCATCATTCATCCGTTTCTTCTCAGGAACGTAAATGGTCTAGTTCCTTGATGAGGATGACGAGTCCAAAGTTAAGAAGAAAATTCTATTTATTTTATGAAAGTTTTATTATGTTTAATGGAAGAGTAATTGATGTAATTAGTTGTTTATTTATTTATTAGTGGGGATTTAGGGCATTTAATAGTGATTAGGTTTTTAATATTTAAGAAGAGTATTTTAGTCATTTAGTTCTTTTATTGTTTCCCATGTAATATTAGGGTTTTGAATCTCTCTAAATATTGAAGTAATTACTCATAAGTTGATAACAATACTGAATATTTATTGATAATTGAAGCTATGAGTTATTTTCTTCTCATCTGTGGTTGAGAAACCCTTGGGGTAGTGGTGTGTGGAGCTCACCCAGGTAAAGATGGGTAGTATGGTGTGTGGAGCTCACCCAGGTAAAGATTCTTGGGGTAGTGTGGTGAGGAGCATCACCCGAGTTATTTCTGTAATTTTTCAATTATTGTTCTTCTCCAAATCTTGTCCTACATCAATCTCCCTGAATGTAAACGGTCTTGTTCAAGTGAAAATGGAACCTAGTCCATTCAGGCCATGGGCCTGCATAAGGATGACATGCACAAATTGATAAATGGTCCAAATTTTAACTTTCCAAAAAAAGTAAAAAAAAAAGAAAAAAGAAAGAAAAAAAGCTGAATATAATATATATTCTTTGTTAGAGACATCCAGACGGTTCTAGAGATTATTCTATAGGCATAATTATAGGAGTAATCAATGTTGCATGATTTCAGAAGTAATCAGTAATGTTAGGATTATTCTAGATGTATGATCAGTTTCAATCATTGATCACTGATTGATTTCATTGATGATTTCCTTTTCTTGTTTAGCTTTAAGTCTTAGATTATATAAAGGCTTTTTTATGTACATTCTAGTTCTAGTATGAAATAATCATCTTTGCCTCTATCCTTTATCTCTCACATGGTACCAACTAAAAGTCTTGCTTTCGCTACCTTGTGCACATAACCAGCACGTGTACCTTTTATAGTGTCCCTTTTTGCGAAATTTTATTTAAGAGGAAAAAATCCATCGTCATTGTTTGTTTTTTGTATTTTTTTAAAAAAGGTGGTTGTCCTAAGTAGTTAATTTGTTGTGTTGAAATATGTAAGTGGATGGTTGATTGGAAAATATGAATTTTCATAGGGCGATGTTTATAGAAGGCATGTTTCCTTGATTTTCCGAGGCTAGAGAGTCCTTCGATTCACTATCTATCGTAGCTTGGAACTTGGGTATGTCATATGTTCTAGCATAATTGGAGAATCCTCTAGACTCAAGAAGTCTTGCGAACAAAGGATATATATATGTGTGTGTGTGTGTGTCAAAAATAGAAATTTTTAATTTTTAATTTAAACGCCTCCCTCCTTTTCTGGTGGATGTAACTTTATATCTTTACTACGAATATATTGGTGAGTATTTGTATATTTAATCGGTAATTTTAAGAAAAATAAATAAAAAATACAGTTGTGGTAGAAATTCAAGCTTGAACTGGCGCTCAAGCTAAGCTCGGCACATGCACAAGCCAAGCTCATGGTCATTAATTTTCTGTCGAGCCGAGTTCGAAAATGAATATAAAGCTCGATTCATGTTTGAGCTCGAACACTTTTCAAGCTTAACGAGCAGAGATTGAATGTTATGTACAATTTGGCTCATTTATACCCCTACCCCTAGCAAGGTAACATGGCAAGATTGCCCCCTTGCAAAGCTAAGTTTTGCATGGTAAAATGCCCTCCTGACGGATGAGCTTTGCATGGAAAGATTGCCCCTGTTGGAATGAACTTTGTGTGGCGGGATTGGCCCATGGTGAGGCAATGTAACTTGATCATGTATATGTCATACTTAGTATATATGTGCAAATTTCTGATCTGCATCGTGTATTGGGAAAGCATACAGAACATAAAAAGGTACTTTTTTAGCATTAGTGTGTAAAAGAACTTTTGGGAGAGGATAAAACTTGGTACTTTTGAAACTTTTTTTACATTAAACTTAAAACTTGTCAAAATATCCCTATAAAGTGCTTTTAAATTATTTACCAAACAATATTTTACTATTATTTAAAGCACTTTTTAAAAGTGTTTCATCTTATTGCACAAGCAAACAGACACTTAATGAAAAAGTGCTATTGGACTGTTAAGTATTTTGCTCAAGACTTCACAGTGATGTTCTTTTTTGAGAGTTTTATTTCACACTTTAGGGTGTTTTCAAGCTGTAACAATCCAGATTAAATTGTAATTCTAAATATTTATTGAATTGTATAAATATTTTAATTGATGTGTTTATTATTGTTGAGTAAATAATTGTTTAATTTGATTTGATTATTTATTTGTTAAATAAATAATTTATGAGTTAAGGAAATTAATGATTATGAGACAATATTGTAATTTAATTTAATAATTTAATAATTAAATTAGAGAGTTAATAGGGATTAAATGGATTATTATAATGTTTTTAATTTAATTTGGTAATGAAAGTGTGACAATAAACTATGCTTATTAAAATAAATTAAAGGAGTTTAATTTAGTTTTGTCAAACAAGGCTTAAAGATATTAAGTCTTTATTTTAAAAGTGTTTTTGCCAAACAAAGCCGTATGGCTTTTGAATTTTGAATTTTGAATTTGAATTAAAATAAATAGATAATAAAAACAAAAATATAAATAAAATATATTAAATTTTGTAACTGATATATATTAAGTATAGAGTTATTATTATCAGTTTTATTTTTATACTTAATACGTTAGCGTCTGATTATTTTACTTTAACAGTATTGGCTTAAGCCTAAGATAGAACAGAGAGAAAAGAAGAAAGTTCACAGTGAAGTTTGTGAGAGTTTGAGAGAGTTTTGTGATTCTAAGAAATTGTCTGTGTTTTATCAAGGATTACTAAGTAATTGAATGTATTTTTCATAACCTTAATATTATATATATATATATATATATGTCCTACGGCATAAATTTCCAAGTTTCTGTGAAGTTAATTTTCTTGAATTGTTGTTATATTAACTGAATCGTTGCAATTATGAGTAATGGTGGTGTTAGAATTTGCATTTAGACAAGAATTAGTGTACTAATCACGTTCAAAGAAAGAAAAATTATTTACAGTGCATGTTTATATATATAGCTTGTGAAAGTACTAAATTTGGTAGTTAATTTGTAAACTTAATCTGTAAATTGAGTCTTGAATGTATTAATTCAGTAAGTAATGAAGAGAACGTAGTTTGAATAAATTAATTTGGTGTACAATGGTGATCACAACAATGATTTTTGCTAAAGATATTAAAACATGGAGTTTTGACAAAAAAATCTGGAATTCAAAATAATTAAATTGATTGTAGTTGTTAATAGTTCTAAATCAGTATATATATATGATGGGTAATGATGATGTGAAATTTATGTGAATTAGACGTGTTAAATTGGTTGCTAGAAATTTAGATGTAGGCCAAATTGGCTTTGCCTGCGTTCGTCGCCTGGAACTGTGATTCGGCGCCACAGCGCCAACCTTAGCTCCGCATCGCCAAGTCTCGCGCCGCAGCGCTAGCGTTAGGCCTGTGACTCGGCCAGCACCGCGCCGCAGCGCCGTTCCTAGTGTAAACTGTGGCGCCGCAGCGCCGATTAGCAGAATGGTCAGAAAATTTGTTTTTATTACGCAAAGTCTGTAAGTGTTGATAAGGTGCAATATTATGACTGTTAAAATGTGATTTTGTTAATTGTGGTATTATAGTACTAATAATGAGAATTTTATTAGCAATTAACGAGTTTGGTTATTTCATTACTAGTGTGACTTGACCATGTGATTAAAAACCAAGCCATGCATGAAATAGATACTTAATTGTATACAGAGTATATGTAGTAACTAATTATGACATAATGACATTGTATAGGATATTGTGAATCGAGTTATTACGGTTTAGTTTACACGCAAGGCAAGTTTCTTAACTCTAATTTTATATTGTGCAAGTTTTCTTTACCCTATCTTGTTTATAATTGAGCAAGTTTCCGAACTCGAACCTGTACTTGAGTTTGTTCTATTTACCCTTATATTGAGCAAGTTTCTATTGTTTAACCTGCTATTGGTTATGTATGTTCGATAATTCAAATTCTATTACTAAACCAAAATTCTAGCCTTAGCTTAATATTGTTCAAGCAAAGTATGTTACGTAATTCAATGTTTATGCTTTTAGTTCATTTGTAAAGTATGACCTATATATACAATGTTGATTCACTTATGACTTATTCTATAGCATATTGTTATTACATTTTATTCAACTAATCCTTGGTTGATGTTCGTTAAACTTCAAATTACCTTGAAACTTATCCAAACCAAACTTATTTTGGTGCGGACTTGTATTCTAAATACTGAGATGAACAACCCTATTACAGGGGATAATTTACGCAAAGCGTTTAGATGTTTGTGCACAATACATTGTACGAAGGGTTGATCCCCCTAAGTACGAGAAGTCCCTACGGTCTTATGACTATTTAGGTTTAAGTTGAAAGAATACGTATAACTTTGGACATAGTTCGTGGTCTTATGACACTCAGATATATAGTTCAAATTTTGTTCCTAAGATAGAAATATTATTTAGTTCTATTGAGACTATTCATTTGGCAGTTGTTATGTTATATTATTCATTGTCACTTCAAGTGAGCGTTCGTTTGCTCACTCTTGCTTATATAAATACTACAGCTAAAGTTGAGAAGGTCGATGAACCTACCACCAGTAAAGGGAAAGGAAAGATGAACAAGTATTAAAGACTTGTAAACCTGTTGACTTTTATATTGTCAGACTTTGTTTTAAATATTGTGATGTAGTTATTTAATTTTCCGCACTTGATGTTTGTATTTAAAGGTTAGATGACCTGAGAGATTTTATTGAACTTATTAATGTAATCCTTTAATTGGAAGGTTTATTGTTAAACTTTATTACATTTGGGTAGTTAGAAATGAATGTTTTTATCAAGTGAACACTAAATCTTGTGGGAATGAAGTATCCGGATTTGGGGGTGTCACACAAGCAGTGGCCTTCGCATGTAAAATTGCGGATACATCATCTGATTTCCAAGAGTAAATGAAATAGGATGTTGACTTTGAACAGTACTTCTGACACCAAGTAGGACACTCAAGAAGTCCTGTTATATACTTGTATACCATATGATCATTTATATCTATATGTTTCTTGCTTCTTACTTGTTATTCTAGACAGTGATAAGGATGAGGGAAAATGCTCTGTTTTTGTGTTTACTTATATGAAACATCTTATTCTTTTATGGTTATTGTTAACAGAGAATTAAGGAGCTTTGCATCCCAGACTTGCTTGAGCAGTTACCAACTTTACAACAGCTTTTATTTCGCCTTCTTGCTTGCCAGGTGATGCATCATTTAGTTATCCTATTAGTTTTTTCTCTTGCTTTTTTCTTTTACAATCTGAATTTAAGGATCCTGTGCCATTTATACAGCCAGAGGGAGTGACTAGAAATAATTCCTTGATTCAGTATACCCTCTCAATTGTAAGTAACTAGTTGAAACTTTATTATATGAATACCAATAACTTGGTTTTTAGTTTAATTTTACCCTCTTTTTTGTCTTTTTAATTCAGATTGCTGCTGAAAGTGTTCACATCTATGTAGCAATTACTGCTGCAACTCTCAATTTGGTGGACAAAGTACGATCTAGTTTTGATGTGTTGGCTCACAAACCCTTGGTATGGCTTGTGCATCTAGAAAAAAGTTGTATTAATTTTCAATGTGTAACAGTTTTTTGAGATGCAACGCCATGATGCCGTTAGAGCACTCGATATTTATCGGAAGGCAGGGGACCAGGTATCTATCTTACATTTGACTTTGTTTCTTCCTGTTTTGTAATCCGTGTTGCACTTTATTTCCTTCCATATTATACATTTTTTTAATCAAGATGTCAAGTACACTTATATCTAACTGCAGGCACAGAAGTTATCCGAGTTCTTTGAGGTCTGCAGAGGGCTTGAATTTGGATTAGGGGAAAAGTACGTCAAAATTGAACAGGTTTTTGACCTCTAATTTAATTTTGAACACCTTTAGTGTTCCTTTGCATTATAAACTAATTACAGTCTTTCTAGTATTCATTACGCTCTAATCGCCTAGTGACTAAGTTCAATTTATGGCATGTCCAACCACAGACCCCTGAATCATTTTTGACAGCTATGGAGGAATACGTGAAAGAGGCACCACAACCTTTAATCCTTCCACGGAAAGGGGTATGTTTAAATGTTCTTTAAATGGTAAAGGTCATGCTTAGACATTCAAATCATAATTGAATCGACTAAAAACAATCTTGTCAGACATATTTGTTTAAGGAATGTCAGTGTTGCGAGCATTTCACCCTACATTATAACCTGATAAACTTTAGTGAATGAACCAACAAATAGAATCATATGTTGTTATGTGTCTTGCATTCTAGTTCAGAATCCGACATTTGACCCGACATGAAAAGTATTTTGTGGCGATCCCAAAAAAAGTGCAAGAAAGATGAGAATTAATTGTGGTAGTGGAGGGCTGAGGCCAAGGGCGAAGCCCTCGCGGTATGGACTTGTTATGCTATTTGGGCCTGTTATTTTTTTAACCGAGCTATATATATGTTACTGTAGTTAGGGTTTCAGTATTTATTTCTTTACTTTAGTTTTATATCCTAAGCCGCCTTTAGAGAGAGCGAGTTGGGTGTATAGGGATTTTGGGTTTGTGAGAGATCTCTTTACTGATTGTATTCTTCAGATTCTGATCACGTGTTCTTGTTTTATTTTTTTTTCATGGATTATTGTATTAGCATAGTTTGTTGTAACATATCCCGTCACTTTTAATATCTAGTCGGATGTTTTAATAGGTCGTTATTAATGAATCATCTAGTGAGAGCAACTCAAGTTTGCATACCTAGTTACTCTCGTTAGTGGTACACTTTTTAAAACCAAGTTCCTAACTGCTTTGGGTCTTTCCATCTCTGTGTCATCAGAACAGTGATGAAATGAGCACTACTCCTAAAGCAATTGCTGCTTCAGGACCTGATTTCCGAACACCTTTGCCTCGGTCTTTTGCAAACTTTGCAGCCAATGATGACAAGGGTGCTACTCCCAAAGTAGTGGCTGCTTCTGGAGGGCCTTCTTCACGGACTTATCACAAGCAGGGTGATACTGAAAAAAAATCACAAATCACATCGCCCAAGCTCCCAAGTGAGCCACAAGTTACTGATCTCTTGGTAAGGGCTTATTTGAGTTGATACACTTTCTTGACAGGGAGATTGTTCCATTTTCTGAGTAACGTGGCAGATGTTTTTTTCTATCAGGGCCTGGATGATTTAACTCAAGAATCATCTGAACTGGATGGTACAAATGCCCTTGCACGTGTGATCGCATCCCCTGGTGAGTTAATTTCTTGACATCAACAATTTATCATCCTTGGGAAGTTATTAATTTATATATGTCCAATTTTTTTGCACTTTTATTGTTGTAGACGATTTGCCTAGTTCGTCCAATCCGCTATCTCAATCTTCCGATTGGGAGCTTGCACTTGTGACGACACCTAGTTCTAATGAGGCTGCAGTTGCAGAGACTAAACTGGTTAGTCTTACATGAGCTGTGCATGCATAAAACAGTGTTGTCTTCATTGGCCATATAAATTATAATGATGCATCATTATCCCCATCTCCTCCAGTTAGGGCTTAATATCCGAAGAACATGTACATGTTCTATCACTAAGTGTCATCAAAGACCTTGTTTTTCATTTTTGTTGGATACATTTTCCCCCAACAAGAATTTTTTCAGAATTTGTATGATTTCCCTAAAGAAGAAACTAACAAGTACCTGATTAGTTCAACTTTACATTTCTTAGCTTACCCTAAAGCTCACTTTATGCTTAAAAAATGATTCTAATCGAAATATTGTTGGACCAAATGATTTACTGCGTGTTTTACTCGAGAGAGTAATAACGATTGATGTCCTTAGCGATATATATATATATATAGGGATTCCATCCACAGCAACCGGTTATTGGGGAGCAACCCATTTTGGCCAGCCGCTACTACCTGTACCGGCTTAACCTTAGACAATTTTATTTTTTTTAAGGCGGTACAGGTAGTAGCGGCTGGCCAAAATGGGTTGCTCCCCAACAACCGGTTGCTGTGGATGGAATCTCATATATATATATATATACACTTCTTTCTGCAGCATTGTACCCCACTCCATGCTGTTTGTTGCGTCTCTGTGCTGATATTTACAAATGCAGGCCTGTGGGTTTGGCAGATCTACTCTCAATAGGCTATACGATAATGCAATGGCAAGAGCAGACCAGAATGAAACACATCCCGTGGAGCAGGTGACATCCAATCCTTTCGAGATTACCCAAGACCCCAGTTATGTTTCGAGCAGTACAGGACCACCCACTGGAGCACAGATGTCAGTGGCAGAGCAGCAACAAGAAGATTTCATAGTTCAAAAGCAGCAACCAGTTGTAGGTGATGATCCAGCAAATTCCTTTGGGAATCCCTTCCTTTAGCTGAGTTTCTTATCATCTCAAGGTTAGAGCCCAAGTGCGGCTTAATTTAGGTAAATCAGTGGGGAAAAAAAGGTACCGAATCTTTGAATCCAGAGTTGTAGGCAAGCAAAGGGGCCACAACCATTTGAATCTTTGGCTCCGTTTGGAACTTGGAAAACTCCCGGGAAAAGGAAATGAAATCTAAAAATTTATTGGAGCATTTTAATCATTTTTACACGATATTTTAGCGTATTAGATTTTAAAAGCATGGATAATTAGATTTCATCTCCATTGAGATTTTTTCTTTTCCTCCCCGTTTTTCAAGTTCCGAACAGAGAGCCTCTTCGGAATTTTTTGTATTGTAGGTGTCAATTGAGGAAACTTTGTTTTGCATTGTTGTAAATGTTAATGGAATGGAATTTACTCATTTGTATAGTTCTGAATGTGAATATTTCTGTTCCACCTCCACAATTTATTCTGGGACTTGGTGTTCATATGCATCCTAAACTCATTTATTTTGTTTTGAAGTCCGACTCTTTGGTACTACAATATAATTCATAAGGTTAGTACATAATCATTATTAAAATATCAAGAAAATTTTTTTTCAGCATGGTATGCCTAATTTATTTGGTATAATTAAGGTGGTGTAAAAAATAGAGGAAATTAGCTATGCATGACTTTGGAAATTCTTGTAAATTTTTTTTATTAAAAGGGGTTTCTAATTTTTTATTTTATTTAAATTTTTTTGGAAAGAACTTCAAAGTGAATTAATTACAGGACAAAGGTTCAAAAAAGTCCCTAACGTTTTTCCCGTATTCTAACTTCCATCCTGAACATTTTTTTTGTTTAAATGTATACTTGACGTTACAAATTTTGGGTCTATTTGTGCTCTTGTTGTTAACGGACCTGCCAACTAGACTAACGTGACTTGACACTTGACATATTTTACTGACATGTCAAATAATTAAAACAAAAATGGCTAATGTAACATCTTATGTGTATACAAATAATATTTTATGTATATTTTATAATTTATTTATTATGTGTATTTTATTAATAAGTTTTATTTATTAATAATTTTATTAAGTAAAAATGATTATGTAAAATGACCCATTTTTTTAAGTAACTATATTTTATGTAAATAATTATTTCTTTTCAGACTTATTTTTTAAGTAATTATCACATCAATATTTAGTGAAATAAGTTTTTTTTCTTTTCTAATTATTTACTCTGCTATTTTTAGGTTTCAATGTTGTGAACCACCACCACCATCTACTATCACTACTAAGGACATCAACACCACCAACAAAATTCATATACGTCAACATACAATGTTACGCCCCCAAAATAGATACACATAGCCTATTTTGAGTCGTCAAATACATATCACAGAATCCAAAAAATAATTTTTTTTATTTACAACTATTAAACTGTCGTGTAAAATACGACAACACATAAGCTGTGAGTTTCAATACAAATAAAAGTACTCACAATCTAAACCAATGATACTTTACATAAAGGTACAATTGATAACTGTTTTAGAAATTAAAATATTTGAAAAATGCTCAAAAGGTCTTCATACATGGGAGGCCATGCATCTAAGTTATAATAGATATCATAGGACTTGAGAATTAACATTGGTTGACCCAATAGACCCCAAAGAAGAACGAGAAGATTACTATCATGTTCATTCCAATGGTGTGTATAAGACCCCATCTTTTTAATAAATAAAATTGAATTTCCTCTATTCATTATCTTGAAATAATAAGGTGTTAATTTGATATAATACTTTGGTTATGAGTGAAATGTGTAAATTTTACAAAATAAGCAAGTGGTTATAAAATATTTATTATTTTCGGAGAATATTCGTTTGGTCGTGGAATATTCTTGTTGTCGAGGAATATTCGTACGACGGCGCAGCCATTTGTGGGCCCCATAACGAAAAAACGTCCAGATGAAGAAAACGACAAGTTGAGTTTTTATAAATAACGACATAATGGTTACCGTTAATACTGTTGGAATACCCTGTAGTTAAAATACAGTAATACACGTGGTTGCACAGTAGCACACGATATTGCACAGTATTTTTTAAATTATTGATTCTTATGTGTCCCTCTTCTCCGCATCTGTAGCATCCCCGCTGGACTGGGTTTCGCTACCGTACAATCTCAAGCGATATGACCTTCTTTTCCATAATTATAACATACCTTGGAAGGTTGTGAACAGTTTGGACTTATGTGTCCCTCTTCTCCGCATCTGTAGCATCTAATTGGCGGTCTTTCTCCTCCTCTAAAATTCGTTGCTGGTGTTGGTACCGACGTCTTCCCGTCATTGTTGAATCTTCTCTTTTTGAAATTTCCACTTGAATTATTTCTTCTATTATCTTGGCCATTATTACCACTGAAGTGGTTACCATTTCTGGTATGATAATTTCCTCCACGATGGTTATCATTGTTCCGATGACCGTTGCCACCGGTACGATTATCATCGAGTTGTTGGTCATTATTTTTCAGTTGAGCCGACTCATTATCGCGCTCCAATAACTGAGCCCTATTCACAATATCTGAATGTAAACAAAGTTTGTGAGAAATGAGGTATTGACGTATTTTGGGTTTCAAACCTCGCAGAAATATTCGTGTCATTCTCTCCTCATTATCAACCAAATGGGATGCAAATCGGAAAAACTCGGCAAACGTAGCTTCGTACTGCGACACGTTCATATTAGTTTGCTCCAGCTTGATGAACTCTACCTCCTTCATGTGACGAATACTTTCGGGAAAGTACTTGTCGTTGAACAATTCTTGGAACTTCTCTCAAGGCATCTTCGATATGGTAGGCTGAGTACTCTTTATGGATTCCCACCAATAATATGCCTCTCCTCGTAACATGAAAGTGGCGAAAGGAACCTTTTGCTCCTCTGAGCATTTAAAGACATCAAATATCTTAGTGATTTGCTTTATCTACGTCTCTGCCGTAATTGGTTCTGGCTTCCCCAAAAACTCTAGCGATCCTAACTCCTTGAACTGCTTAGCGGTGACCATCCATGAGTTGCCAGTGTTTCCACCTGCATTTTGAACAGTAGTCTTTCTCGTTTGGTTTTGCATGAATTCTAGAAAGTTCCTAAATATACCATCGTTCGTCATCTGCTCAGTGGTGTTGTTTACAGGAGGAATATTGCCAGCCTGTTGCACGTTCTCCTCGTTGGTGAGCAAAGGTGTCTCCACGGTCTCATTTACTCCACTGTTAACATTCTCAGTCGACATTCTCAAATACTGCCATAAAATAAGGGTTAATTAAACAAATTAACAAATCACATAATACCCCTATATTATGACCGACCAACAAATAAGCTTAGGTAGGACACACTAGCGATGGATTTACTCGTCTCTCCCCTCCTAGTTCTATTCCCCGATCTCCGCCAGAGATCATATCCCTAAGCTCTGATACCAATTGTGATGCCCCCAAAATAGGTCCAATCCAACCAACCTATTCTGAGTTTACAAATACATAGTACAGAAATAACTACAACTTCATTAATACAATTGTCGTAGCAAAATACGTCAACACATAAACTCTGAGTTTAAATACAAATATTGTCTTCTAGACAATATCCACACTCAAATAAGTGCTCATTACAATTATTGATACACTATTTTACAAAATAGTGAGGACTACTAAAACAACTGTCTTGAACCATTACTCCATACCCCGACTAGTTCCCGCTATATTCTCGTCTCCTGAGAAGAAAAATGGAACAAAAGGAAAAGGGTGAGCTCAACTAGCCCAATAAAGAATATTATGACTAAGATAACATAGAACAAATTATCCTTAGTCTTCAACAGGGAAAAATCTGATAGAATACAATAGACAACAAGTTTTAGATCAATAACTGCAGCGGAAATAACAATTCATTAGAAGAGTTAAGTAGAGAATGAAATCTACTATCATCTATAAATTTAAAAGTCCATCATCGATATTTTATCCCTGTAACATCAATCAATATACATCATAAATCAAATATTCATCTTTGCACTACAAGCCAAAGATATTCTCCAGTTGGTCATGTTCATCTAAACACCTGTTCATCTTTGCACTACGGGCCAAAGATATTCATCATAAAATCATTCATCTTTACACTACGGGCCAAAGATATTCAGTTATATCATCATTTAGGATAGAGGATGATGAAAAATATTTTAATGAAAACGAATCCACTGAAACAAAAGAACAAATATTAAGGATTCGTACTTTAAACAATCCAAGTTCAAAAATACTTCATAAATAACCATAGTGGAGTAAAATTCAAGAATGATCAAAACATGGATACAATCAAAGCTAGTATACATAATAGATATTTTGGACGTAAAATGAAAATTTAATTTTTTTGTAAATAGTGTCGTATTCGTGAATAGTGCCGTATACGTGAATAGTGTCGTATACAGTGAATAGTAACTCCGACACCAAAAGATAGAAATTTTCACAAAAACATCATCATGCTTCGTGAATAGTACTCGTAAATAGTAACTCGTGAATAGTACTCATGAATAGTAACCCCGACATGAAAAAGTTCTAAATTTGATAAAAAGTTTCAACCAATATTTTGGCATAATGATATTGAAGAAATAATATCATTTGAGAAGAAAATAACATCCCTTACCTCAGAAAGATTAGTACTTCTGACTGGAATACTGGATATAGTGCTGAAAAAACTTGCACCGTATAACAATACTCAAAGTACTAAAATACTCATAAGAATACGCTCGATATTATAGAGAGAGAAAGAGAGATAAATCTTTAGTTTCTGGTGTGATTTTCAATTCTAACCTAAGCACCCTATTTATAGAAAAATGCTTAGAACACCAAAGCAGAAGATTTAATATAATAATAATATATTTATAAAATTGTCAAGCCCACCTTAGACCAACTGAAATCAGCCCATTCTTATCACATGTTGAGCCCACTAAATTGCAAATAAAAATGTTTTTCATAAAATAAATAATTAAAACTTCCAAAAATCAATTATTCTGGAACTTCGGAACTTCAATAATTCATAATAAATAGCCATTTTATCATAAAATTCGAATCTCGCAACTTTTTATAGGAAATTCAATTCTCTACAACTTTACAGAAGAAAGTTTTTCCAAATTCCTAACAAAAATTGACTGAAATCCACATACGGACGATTTTACAGGCTATAATCAAATTTCAGTCAAGAAATGGGTCCATCAACATGTTTAACATGTTTTAAACAACTTTTGTAATAAAAATACTCTTCCTCCTCATATACTCATATATCCCACATTCATTGTAAAAATATCACCATTAATATATTATTCAAATAATATATTCAAATGAATTATTTTATCAGAAAAGATAAAATATTAATTTTCAACAATTGTCACATTAAAATTTTCTCCATCTATATCCATATAAAATTAATATTTTCCTCATCATATAAATCAATAATTAATTATTCACAAATAATATTACAGAATCACAGTACTGACAACCAGGCCGTTTCCAGGAAAGAGGGGGCTTTCCAATAAGAATTTCTCCTTACTGGCGTGCAATTAGGTGACCAAACCTCTCCTTAGACAGAACTTTCTAGACATTGTAAATAATGTTTTCTAATAATATTATTCAGATAATATGAATTATTGCTTCGATAATGGAAAATACTGTGTAGTGACAATTATTGAAATAACAGTAATATAAAAATCAACGCAACAATTATTGAATCAATAAAATAAAATACTGAACAGTAATTACTGTAACAATTATTGAGTAGTGTCTTCTTACGTAAGAATCAATAATTGGTGCAATACCGTGTGCTACTGTGCAACAACGCGTATTACTGTGTTTTAACCACCGGGTATTCCAACAATATTAACGGTAACAACTACACCGTTATTTATAAACAACTTATACTTGTCGTTTCTTCATCCAATCGCTTTCCGTTATGGGGTCCATACAAGGCTGCACCGTCGTACGAATATTCCCCGACAGTAAGAATATTCCACGACCAAACTAAAATTCTCCGACAACAATGAGTATTTTATAACCACTTGCTTATTTGAAATATTTGTGTATTTTACCCATAACTAACCACATTAATCAAATTAACCCTTACTATTTCAAAATAATAAATAGATGAATTAAATTTCATTTATTAATAATTTGGGGTCTTACATAGAGAAATATTTATTTTATGTGTATATAAATGAAGGAATAAATGCTGAGGTATTTTATCAGTATTTTGTCAGAATAGAGGTGTTGAAAATCGTCCGTATGTGAATTTCGGATATTTTTCGTTTGGAATTTGAAAAAACTTAAATCTACAAAGTTATTATGAATTATTGAAATTTCGAAAATAAATAGTTTTTATTAAAATTATGGGTTATACCCACTTTTGTACTTTGGTGATAAAATGTGCTGAATTAATTTTTCAAAAGTGGGGGGCGTGAATAGTAGCAGGTAAAGCTATCAGGTAGCAGGCTAGTCTGCTATGGCGTTCTAAGCATTTTTCTATAAATAGAGTGCTTAGTTAGAATTGAAAATCACATCAGAATCATAAGCTTTCTCTCTCTATATTATCTAGCGTATTGTGTGAGTATTTAGATACTTTGTGAGTTACTATTCAGTGTAAGTTTCCTTCAGCCTTATACATGATATTTCAGCCAGAAGTACTGTTCTTTTGAGATAAGGGATGCTATTTTCTTCGTAAATGATATTATTTTATTCAATATCATTGTGCCGAAATATTGATATGAATTTTATTGTGGAATTCCTACCTTTTTGTGTCGGGGTTACTATTCACGTAATACGACACTATTCACGAATACGACTACTATTCACAGAAAAATAAAATTTTCTCTTCTTTGTCCAAAATATCTATTATGGTTACTATCTTTGATTGTATCCATATTTTGATATTCATTCTTGAATTTTACTCCACTGTGATTTATTATGGAGCGTTTTTGAACTTGGATTATCTAAAGTACGAATCCCTAATCTTTGTCCTTTTACCTCACTGGATTCGTTTCTTTAAAATATTTTGCATCATCCTCAATCTTAAATGATTATATAACTGTATATCTTTGGCATGTAGTGCAAAGATGAATGATTTACCTGATGAATATCTTTGGCCCGTAGTGCGAAGATGAACAAGTGTTAAGATGAACACGACCAACTGACGATACAAATGAATATCTTTGGTCTGTAGTGAAAAGATGAATATTTGATGCAAGATGTATATTGATTGATGTTACAGGGATAAAATATTGATGATGAACTTTTAAATTCATAGATGATAGTAGATTTCATTCTCTACTTAACTCTTCTAATGAATTATTATTTCCGCTGCGAATATTGATCTAAAATTGGTTGTCCATTATATTTTATCTGATTTGTTGTATGCTAACGATAAATTGTTGTTCATTATCTTAGTAATAATATTCTTTACAGGGCTAGTTGAGCTCACCCTTTTCTTTTTTGTTCTATTTTTCTTCTCAGGAGGTGAGAATATAGCAGGAACTAGCCGGGTATGGAGTGATGGTTCTAGAAAGTTATTTTAGCAGTTCTCACTATTTTTGTAAAATAGTGTATCAATAATTATAATGAGAACTCCTTTTGAGTTTGAATAATGTCTATTAGAAAATATTTATATTTAAACTCACAGTATATGTGTTGTCGTATTTTTCACGACAATTGTATTAATGAAGTTGTATTTGTTTCTGTACCATGTATTTGGTGACTCAGAATGGGTGATGTATACCTATTTTGGGGGCGTCACAGTTGGTATCAGAGCTTAGGAATATGGTCTTTGGTGGAGATCGAAGAATATAACTAGGAGGGGAGAGACGAGTAAATCCTTCACTAGTGTGTCCTATCTAAGCTTATTTGTTTGGTCGGTCATAATATAAGGATATTATGTGGCATGTTAATTTCTTTAATTAACCCTTATTTTATGACAGTATTTGAGAATGACAGCTGCAAATATTAACAATAAGTGAATGAGACCGTGGAGACACCTTTAACCACCACCTAAGAGAACGTGCAACAGAAAGACAATATTCCTCCTGTAAACAATAATACCGAACAAATGATGAATTAAGGGATGTTTAAAAGCTTTTTGCAGTTCATGCAAAATTAGAAGAGGTAGACTCGTGTACAAAATACGGGTGAAAATGATAGCAACGCGCTGCTTGTCACAACCAAGCATTTCAATGAGTTGGGACCACCAGAATTTGTGGGAAAGCCGTATCCGATCAAGGTGGAAATGTGGGTTAAGCAAATTACCAAGATATTTGATGTCTTGGGATGCACGGAGGGACTAGAAGGTTCCATTTGCCACCTTTATATTCCGTGGTGAGGCAGATTACTGGTGAGAATCTTTGAAGCGTACCCAGCCTGCCGCACTCAATATGTCTTGGGAAATATTTCAAAAATGTTTAATAACAAGTACTTTCTTGAAAGTATTCGTCATATGAAGGAGGTAGAGTTCATTAGACTGGAACAAAACAACATGACGGTGTCCTAGTACGAGGCGAAGTCTGCAGAGTTATCCAGGTTTGCACCTCATTTGGTAGAGAATGAGGAACGAATGACGCAGATGTTTCTGAGAGGTCTAAAACATGAGATTCGACAATATCTTATCTCTCATAAATTTTCTTTATATTCAGATGTTGTCAATAGAGCTCAATTATTTGAGCGAGATAATGAGTATGTTTAACCAAGGGACCACAACTAGGGTCATACCGGTGGCAAGAGTCATCGGAGCAATGACAACCAGCGGGGAGGAAAACATTCTAACAAAAGCGGTAACCACTCGGGTTGTAATCGTGACCATGATAATAGAAGAAGAGAATCGGTTGGAGATTTCAAAAAGAGAAGGTACAATAATGATAATGTGAAGACGTCAGCACCAACATCAGCTGTTTCTAGGGGAGGAGATCGATCACCGGTCGTATGTTACTGTTAGGTTTGTAATATTCATGAACGCAATCAAATTGCACAAAATTAGCGGAAGCATGGAAAAATCAGAGTTTAAAATTTTACAAACTATATACCCGGATCATCCTTTATGCACAATTATTAATTAAATGAAAAGATAAAGAACAAGAATCATACCCTTGAAGATTCGAGCTTCCTCGGGTACAAGTTCACTTCCAAATCCTTTTCGCGTTCAACTTGAATCCACCGGGTTTGGTTCCTTCCTTTGATCAACATTAGCCACCCAAGTGTTTGGCCTCTAGAGGTGATCCACCAAGAAAGAAGAAAGATTCAAGAAGATGGGTATTTGGCAAAATCCTTAATTTTCTATCTCTATAGAAAAAGAGTGTACTCTCCCAACTATTGGAATTACATATTCACGTGTTTTTTGAAAGTATCAACAACCTCACCCATAATAAGACTACTCTTATTTATAGATGTAGGCAACTCTCCTTAACAATTAAGAAATTGAGTTTTATTTTAATTAATTAAACTACTTTAATTAATTAGACTCCTAATCTTATTAGGAATAATTAATTAAAATCTTTTAATTAATTAGTCTCCTAATACTATTAGGAATATATGAGAGTACTTTTATTAATTAATTTCCAAACTCTTTTAGGAATTAAATAATAATAATAATAATAACAATAATAATAATAAGACTCCTCTTATTAATTTATATTAAATATTTCCAAAATATTAAATAATAAATATTAAGCTATTTAATTTATTCTCTCACCATAGATTAAATTAAATATACTTAACTTATTATTACGATTATGTCATTAACTTCTTAATAATTATTCTTCTTTTTATGGTGTGACCCTTTAGGTTCTCCATATTAAACCGGTTGTGAATAAATTAATTAGAACAATTCTAATCTTATTTAAATAAATAAATTAAACTTATTAATTTATTTAAATAAATAATATTTATTCTACAATAGGGATAAGCCTCCCTAGCGATTAACGACTTTCCAGATAATATAGATTTTAACATTAATCATAAAAGAACCTTTGAGTAAATAGTTACTGTACGATTCAATCATTTCACCATACAATGTCCCAATTAAATTTAAGACATGAAATTACTGTAAAGTCTTATTTTATTTAATTATATGTATTTCGACTCTTAAATGCACAACTCCAAATAATGCAAATTAGAAACCCCTTTCTAATTTCATTCTGCCTTGGCCAAGGACTACTGATTGTCATTTATCAAATCACATAGAATATTTCTCTTCTTTTAATAGAAACAGTAGATTCTTTATTGATCATACATTATCTCCATCTACAACTTATTATACCCAAGCATACCCTTTGATATACCCTAAGGGTCTTAAGAAATAAGTCAAAGTATAACTTATCATACACAAGATACTATGATGATCTCAAGTCCAAGGATCACTTGTACTACTATCACTACAAGAATTCCTATTGACAGACAAGTAAAACTCCATTAGGTCAAGCCACGTTTAGTGAACTTATTCTCTAATAAGCACCTACATATTTACTTTAGTGTCTCCACATAAATGATCATGAGATCAATCATCCTCATCCAATGATCAAGCAACGTATGTACCAATCTATCTGGATTCACTATTCTCAAAGACGTATTAAAGACGTAAGATAACTTTTTAGCCATGAGAACTATTCTCAAATTTCTTAACCAATCCGAGTAATTCGGTTCAATTAATTAACATCTAATATGTTTCGCAGTGATAGTAATTTAGACATTATAAAATTCTGTAAATGAATTTGTTCTTAACAATATTTTAGCATACATTCTTTTATTAATTACCAAAATAATTTAGGTCTTATTTTAAATTGGTATCTCTCACTATTTTCTTCAAACTTTATTATCCTCAATATATATAGTTCGGCAATATTTAATTAAAGATATGCTAGTGAGAATAAATATCTCATTTCAAATGTATATAGTCTTGTGGTGACACAACAAACTATATATAAATAAATAGGTAGACAACTCTGGTCAATTACACCAACTATGCAACTTCTTATATTTTGCCTCATAGATTATTTTGATCAAGTGGTGGCACATCTGAATCAAAATTATCCAAGTTAAGTTCAACCTAGCACTCCATATATTCAAAAAAGAAAAATATTGTCCTTGTGGTGACACAACAAAACAACATTGTTCAATTTTCTTTATAAATATCAAATGAGATAAAATTAACATCTCAAAGAATTAAGATAAGCCTTATGGTGACACACCAAACTTATAATAATTAATTGATACTCTATTATTTTTTCATGCTAGAAGGCGACGTTCGATATTCCAAATATCTTTGAACGCTTAGGACTTAATATAAAAAATTTGAGAGGTTTGTTATTAATTTATCTCATCTTGTTTAGCGCGCATGCACACACACACACACACACACACACACACACACACATATATATATATATATATATATATATATAAAATACGCGTCATATTAATTAACATGCGAAGCATGTTTGCATAATATATAATATATATATAGTGTAGAAGCATGCACATATAGAATACTATATTCTACCCGGATTGATTATGAATTTTATTCTAGTTTGGTTCACTAGAGCCACCAAGTGAACTAAAAGGTCAAACCTAGGGGGTTAAAGAATTAATATTTAAATATAATTATTACATTTAAACACGGGATACTATGATACTATGATGATACTATGATGATCTCAAGTCCAAGGATCACTTGTACTACTATCACTACAAGAATTCCTATTGACAGACAAGTAAAACTCCATTAGGTCAAGCCGCGTTTAGTGAACTTATTCTCTAATAAGCACCTACATATTTACTTTAGTGTCTCCACATAAATGATCATGAGATCAATCATCCTCATCCAATGATCAAGCAATGTATGTACCAATCTATCTGGATTCACTAATCCATAATTTAGTAATCCAACGATTTGGAACTATTTTAGTTTTAAGCTTTCTAAGAATTTAGATCTCATTAGAATGATCATCATCATTATTCTAAAAGCATTGCTTAAAACTATGGGTTTATCACATATTATAAAATAACATCATGTAGATAATTAAAAGCCTTTAATAAATTAATACCTTTTATTAATAAATGAATAAGATTGTTACAACGTATATGCTTTATCATCAAGCATGATTGGCTTGTGTGCATACTGCTTTCAATCTCCCACTTGCACTAAAGCCAATCGCCATGGTATCTCATACCATTCTTCTCTAAGTGACGGTTATCCTGCTGTTGGATAAACTTTAGTTAATGGATATGTAATGTTGTTTTTGAGAGTCCACTATCTCTATAGTGATTTTCCATCTTTCAATGATTCTTATAATCAAATGAAAATGTCACAACACATTTTTAGATCTAAGATAAAACTTGGGAACTATTCCTAGTTCTGTAATGAACTTTTCATCCAAACAATCAACTTGTAGCTTCATTTATAGCTATATACTTTGTCTTTATCACTAAACCAGCAACTCTTTACTATTTGAAACCTTTCCAATTCACTGCACCACTGTTCAAGGTAACGATTTACCTTAAAGTGGATTTTCTGTCGTCTTGTTCTGTTTGAAAAACTTGAGTTTGTTAAGCCCTCTAGTTTTAATTTAGGCTCACCATAAATTTTAATCACATCCTTAGTGTTGGTTAAGTACTTTAAGATGTTTTTCACTGTCTTACAGTGATCTTCTCCAGAATATGACCGATCAACATCAGGTCTCGTATATTTCATTGTATACATAATTTTCACTCATGTGATCTCTCTTTTCTGGAGTCTATGGGGACTATTAAGAGAGATACACTTCATGACTCATCAACATGAGACATCTCCTGGAGTTTGCCATGCTAAACGACTTTAGCATCAAATGAATATACGTTCCTTGGGTTAAGCAGAGCATCCTTTTAAATCTATCTATATAGATTTTTATCCCCAATTACAATACTCTTCCCAAATCATTCATGGAGGAATGTTTAGACAATTTTATCTTTACTGATTGTAGCATCGGTATGTTATTTCTTATCCGTAGTATATCAACATATAATACTATGAATATCACGACGCTTCCACTAACCCTTTTGTACACACTAGGTTCATTCTTATTTTTGATAAAATTAAACTCTTTTGATTGTCTCATCAAAACGAATATTCCATATTTGAGAAGCTTGCTTCAATCCATTTCTCTGAGTGTCTACAACTCTTACCTCATCGTATGTAACTGGATCATCATAATCATCTATGATGAATCCATACCATATAGGTATCTTCGGTACTATTCCAGATTTACGATTCGATTGTGGTACAATAGGTCTATCTACAGGTTCCTTTTATTTGACTTATAGTGTTTTGTGGTTTTTGAACTCTTCACAAGATCTATTATCCTCTCACTAGCCCTTTCAATGATAAACACATTTATCTTAGAAGACAATGTATTTCACAACAAACACCCTTTTGCTAAGTAGGATTATAGAATATATACCCTAAACTTACTTTAGGATGTCCCACAAATATGTACTTGTCAAATCTTGTCCCAAGCTTATCCTTTGAAACCTTTTTCACATAAGCTGGACAACCCCTTATCCTAACATACATAAGATTATGAATCATTCTTGTCCATAACTTTTATGGAGTATCGGGTCGGATTTTGAGGTTACCTTTTGTAGATATTCAGCCATTTCTAGAGTATTACCCCATAATTAAACAGGAATGTCGATAAAATCATTATGGACCATACCATGTCCAACAAGGTACGATTTTTCCTTTCAAATACATCAATTAATTATTGCGTATCAGGAGGCGTCCATTATAAAAAAACCATTTGAGATGATCTAGAAACTTATTGCACAAGTATTTATTCCTTGATCTAATCAAAGAATCTTAATACTTTGCCAATTAATTTCACTTCTGAATTCTTTGAACCTTTCAAATAATTCACAGTTGTATTTCAGCAAATACACATATTCAACTCTTTGAATGATCATTTCCTTTTCTTATACTAGTTTGTTCAATTTGCAAAATATATTTTCACGCAAGTCAAGTACACAAAATACATTAAGTAATATTCCAGTTCTATATAAAATATTATTATTATAAATAGAACAACAATTGTTCTTAAATATAATACTAAAGATTTCATTGTCCAATAATAAAATAAAATAATGTTTCTAACTAAGAACTGGAATACAATAACAACTTATTGACTTAATATACTTACTCGTAGTCAATGCTAAACAATAAGTTCATATGGCTAATGTAGCAACCTTTGCTTCATTTTCCACACATAGGATTACTTATTTTTGTTTAGCTTTCTACTTCTGCTTGGTCCCTTCATAAATCTATATTTATGATAACCAAAGTCGGTATCCAATACCTAAGTAGAACCTTGACTTAAAGAAAAATTTATTTTAAATCATGAACAAAATTGTATTTGTAACCGAAACTTTCACTAAGCTTCTTTTTGTTAGTCTCTAAAAGATACTTCTCGCAGTTTTTTTTCAATGTCCAAGCTTATTGCAGTGGAAGAAAACTTTCTTGCTATCCGTATCAGTTTTGTTCTTCTTTTCGAAAGATCATTTGGCCCCTACCAGTAATACCTGGTCTTTCTTGGTTGGAAAGTGATTCTCAACATTTTTTAACATGTTAAGCAAATCAGCGAAGCAGATATCTAACTTGTTCATATGAAAAAAATCACAACATTTGTGAAAGGAGTCCAGGAGTGAGTGCAAGATAAAATCTTAGCTCAACTCTCCATCCATGACAAAACCTATTATCCTAATTGTTCAATCAAATTGATCATGTTTAGGACATGTGTTTGTACTGTAGTGTCATTGGTCATTCTAGATTGGAAGAGCTCCTTAAAGACCTGATATCTATTAGTCCCACTTTTCTCACCATCAACTACTTGATGTGCATAAATATAATAAGAGCATCCATAGTTTTATGCTAACGCTGAAGGTTGTTACGCATGGATGCGAGCATGATGCATTGAGCCAACTGTGCATCATCTTGCCACTTTCTAAAAGTAGCAATCTCTTCCTCAAAGGCATTGTCTGTAACCATTGCAGGAAAGACGTATTAAAGACATAAGATAACTTTTTAGCCATGAGAACTATTCTCAAATTTCTTAACCAATCCGAGTAATTCGGTTCGATTAATTAACATCTAATATGTTTCGCAGTGATAGTAATTTAGACATTATAAAATTCTGTAAATGAATTTGTTCTTAACAATATTTTAGCATACATTCTTTTATTAATTACCAAAATAATTTAGGTCTTATTTTAAATTGGTATCTCTCACTATTTTCTTCAAACTTTATTATCCTCAATATATATAGTTCGGCAATATTTAATTAAAGATATGCTAGTGAGAATAAGGATCTCATTTCAAATGTACATAGTCTTGTGGTGACACAACAAACTATATATAAATAAATAGGTAGACAACTCTGGTCAATTACACCAACTATGCAACTTCTTATATTTTGCCTCATAGATTATTTTGATCAAGTGGTGGCACATCTGAATCAAAAAAGAAAAATATTATCCTTGTGGTGACACAACAAAACAACATTGTTCAATTTTCTTTATAAATATCAAATGAGATAAAATTAACATCTCAAAGAATTAAGATAAGCCTTATGGTGACACACCAAACTTATAATAATTAATTGATACTCTATTATTTTTATCATGCTAGAAGGCGACGTTCGATATTCCAAATATCTTTGAACGCTTAGGACTTAATATAAAAAATTTGAGAGGTTTGTTATTAATTTATCTCATCTTGTTTAGCGCGCATGCACACACACACACACACACACATATATATATATATATATATATATATATATATATATATATAAAATACGCGTCATATTAATTAACATGCGAAGCATGTTTGCATAATATATAATATATATATAGTGTAGAAGCATGCACATATAGAATACTATATTCTACCCGGATTGATTATGAATTTTATTCTAGTTTGGTTCACTAGAGCCACCAAGTGAACTAAAAGGTCAAACCTAGGGGGTTAAAGAATTAATATTTAAATATAATTATTACATTTAAACACGGGCTCCATTATAAACGGGTCTTCAAGCGCACTTTGCTCCTTGATCTCAATTCTTTAAAATTAATTCTAACTATTCCTATTACAAAACTATTTAAAATAAATAGAAACTTTGATCAGCAGTCAAGGGAAAGTACATAGGAGGAAGATAGAATTTATATTAAGAAAAATTAGAAAAGACGAGGTACGCAGACCCCATTTAATAAAACCCATACATTCATGCATCCAACTAAAATAAAATCCAATCACATTGGTCAATAATCCATAATCAATCTCATTTATTATCATACACATCACCATATGTATCAATAAATAACATTCATCTCATGAATAATAAACATTCAATATATATATATATATATATATATATATATATATATATATATATATTGATATCATTTAATGGGCAAATTTTGTTAGCATAGAATCTAATTTTGAATCAAAATAAACTTCTTTATTTTAATCCAAATTTAAATCAAAATAAACTTCTTTTATTTTAATTTATCCAATTTTTAATAAAATAAACTATTTTATTTTAATCAAATTCTTTAATCAAAATAAACTCATTTATTTTAATTAATTATGGAATCCAATTCCAAGTAAAAAAAACTTTATTAAACGAAACACTGATTCATTATCTATTCACAAATAAACTCCTTTATTTTGAATAATATGAAATCTTATTTCATATCTAAATAAACTCTTTTATTTAAGGAAATATGAATTCTCTTTTCTATTCACAAATAAACTCTTTTATTTTAAATAATATAAAATTTTATTCCATATCTAAATAAACTCCTTTATTTAAGGAAATATGGAATCCAATTTCAACTCTAATTAGTTAGCATGAAATTTAATTTTAAGACTAAAATAAACTCCTTTATTTTAATTATAAAATTATTAAGAATACTATATATATATATATATATATATATATATATATATATATATATATATATATATATATATAAAATAACTGTGGCACGCGAATCACGGAACAACTATCATATAGTATATACATATACCAAAGTAATCTGTTAACTACTATATATATATATATAATAATAAACGAAACTATTATATATATATATATATATATATATATATATATATATATATATATATATATATATATATATATAAGTAAACTTCACCTCAATAGTGAGTCACATGAATCACCCCACTTGTATATAATTACTATATATATATATAAGTTCCTTGCAGGAAACATGATCAACCCTCAGAAAAAATAAATCAATCAAATCGTGGTTTCGCAAATAGATTTTGGTTTTTTTATAAATAAATTTTATACAACAGAATATGCTCAATTAAATTATTCTAAACATATATCAACATATATATCGAATCTAAACAATTAATAATTCGCATAAAGGTTTGGCTCTGATGCCACTGTTAGGTTTATAATATTCATGAATGCAATCAAATTGCACAAAATAAGCGAAAGCATGGTAAAATCAGAGTTTAAAATTTTACAAACCATAAACCCAGGATCATCCTTCATGCACAATTATTAATTAAATGAAAAGATAAAGAACAAGAATCATACCCTTGAAGATTCGAGATTTCTCATATACAAGTTCACCTTCAAATCCTTTTCGCATTCAACTTGAATTCACCGGGTTTGCTTCCTTCCTTTGATCAACGTTAGCCACCCAAGTATTTGGCCTCTAGAGGTGATCCACCAAGGAAGAAGAAAGATTCAAGAAGATGGGTATTTGGACAAAATTCCTAGTTTTCTATCTCTATAGAAAAAGAGCGTACTCTCCCAACTATTGGAATTTCGTATTCACGTGTTTTGTGAAAGTGTCAACCACCTCACCCATAATAAGACTCCTCTTATTTATAGATGTAGACAACCCTCCTTAACAATTAAGGAATTAAATTTTATTTTAATTAATTAAACTACTTTAATTAATTAGACTCCTAATAATATTAGGAATAATTAATTAAACTCTTTTAATTAATTAGTCTCCTAATACTATTAGGAATATATGAGAGTACTTTTATTAATTAATTCCCAAACTCCTTTAGGAATTAAATAATAATAATAATAATAGTAATAATAATAAGACTGTTCTTATTAATTTATATTTAACATTTCCAAAATATTAAATAATAAATATTAAGCTATTTAATTTATTCTATCACCATAGATTAAATTAAATATACTTAACTTATTATTACGATTATGCCATTAACTTCTTAAATAATTATTCTTCCTTTTATGGTGTGACTCTTTAGGTTCACCATATTAAATCGATTATGAATAAAAAAATTTAAATAATTCTAATCTTATTTAAATAAATAAATTAAAATTATTAATTTATTTAAATAAATAATATTTATTCTACAATAGGGATAAGCCTCCCTAGCGATTAACGACTTTCCAGACAATATAGATTTTAACATTAATCATAAAAGAACTTTTGAGTAAATAGTTACCGTACAATTCAAATCTTCCATCATACAATGTCCCTAATTAAATATAAGACATGGTCAAGTCTTATTTTATTTAATTATATGTATTTCGACTCTTAAATGTACAACTCCAAATAATACAAATTAGAAATTCCTTTCTAATTTCATTATGCCTTGGCCAAGGACTACTACTTGTCATTTATCGAATCACATAGGACATTTTTCTTCTTTTACTAGAAGCGATATATTCTTTATTTATCATACATTATCTCCATGTACAACTTATTATACCCAAGCATACCCTTTGATATACCTTAAGAGGACTTAAGGAATAAGTCAAAGTATAACTCATCATACATAAGATACTATGATGATCTCAAGTCAAGGATCACTTGTACTACTATCACCTACAAGAATTCCTATTGACAGGCAAGTAAAACTGCATTAGATATTCCTTAGCGAAGCCACGTTCAGTGAACTTATTCTCTAATAAGCACCTACATACTTACGTTAGTGTCTCCACACAAATGATCATGAGATCAATCATCCTCATCCAATGAGCAAGCAACGTATGTACCAATCTATCTGGATTCACTAATCCCCAATTTAGTAATCCAACGATTGAGAACTATTTTAGTTTTAAGTTTTCTAAGAATTTAGATCTCATTAGAATGATCATCATCATTATTCTAAAAGCATTGCTTAAAACTATGAGTTTATCACATATTATAAAATAACATCATGTAAACAATTAAAAACCTTTAATAAATTAATACCTTTTATTAATAAATGAATAAGATTGTTACAAAGTATATGCTTTATCATCAAACATGATTGGCTTGTATCATACTACTTTCAGTTACAAATGCGAGAAAGAGAGACATATCAGTCCAAACTGCCCACAATAATCCAATGTATATTATAACTATGGAAATGAAGGTCATATTGTAAGACCCCAAATTATTAATAATTGAAATTTAATTTCCTCTATTTATCATTTTGAAATAGTAAGGGATGATTTGATTAATGTGGTTAGTTATGGGTAAAATGCGTAAATATTTCAAATAAGAAAGTGGTTATAAAATACTCATCGTTGTTGGAGAATTTTAGTTTGGTCGTGGAATATTCTTGTTGTCGGGGAATATTCGTACGACGACGCAGCCTTGTGTGGGCCCCATAACGGAAAGCAATTGGATGAAGAAAATGACAAGTATAAGTTGTTATAAATAACGGCGCAGTTGTTACCGTTAATACTGATGAAATACCCGGTGGTTAAAACACAGTAATACGCGTTGTTGAACAATAGCACACGATATTGCACCAATTATTGATTCTTACTTAAGAAGGCACTACTCAATAATTATTACAGTAATTACTGTTTAGTATTTTATTTTATTGATTCAATAATTATTGCGTTGATTTTTTTATATTAATGTTATTTCAATAATTGTCACTACATAGTATTTTTCATTATCGGAGCAATAATTCATATTATCTAAATAATATTATTAGAAAATAATATTGGCAATGTATAGAAAGTTCTGTCTAAGGAGAGGTTTGGTCACCTAATTGCGCACCAGTAAGGAGAAATATTTATTGGAAAGCCCCCTCTTTCTTGGGAACGGCCTGGTTGCCAGTACTGTGATTGTGTAATATTATTTGTGAATAATTAATTATTGATTAATATGATGAGGAAAATATTGATTTTATGTGGATATAGATGGAGAAAAATTTTAAAGTGACAATTATTAAAAATTGATATTTTATCTTTTCTGATAAAATAATATTTTATTATATTATTATAATAGAATAATGATGATATTTTTACAATGAATATGGGATATATGAGTATATGAGGAGGAAGAGTATTTTTTTTGCATTAAATGATTAACACATATTTTGTGTGTCGGTGGACCCCATTTCTTGATTGAAATTTGATTATAGCCTGTAAAATCGCCCGTTTATAAATTTCGGTCAATTTCTGTTTGGAATTTGAAAAAACTTTCTTCTGCAAAATTGTAGAGAATTGAATTCCTATAAAAAAAAACTCGAGATTTGAATTTTCTGATAAAAGGGCTATTTATTATGAATTATTGAAGTTTCGAGGTTCCAAAATAATTAATTTTTGGAAGTTTTAAATAATTATATTAACAAAAACGTTTTTTTACATTGTTGGGACTCATTTAACATGTGATTAGGTGACTGATTTTAGATGCTAAGTGTGCGTAGAGAATTTATAATATAAATATTATTATTATATTCAATTTTCTGCTTTGGTGTTCTAAGCAATTTCCTATAAATAAGGTGCTTAGGTTAGAATTGAAAATCACACCAGAAACTAAAGATTTCTCTCTCTATATTATCGAGCGTATTCTTGTGAGTATTTTAGTACTTTGAGTATTGCTATACGGTGCAAGTTCTTACAGCACTATATCCAGTATTTCAGTCAGAAGTACTATTCTTTCTGAGGTAAGGGATATTATTTTTTTTAAATGATATTATTTCTTCAATATCATTATGCCGAAATATTGGTTGGAACTTTTTATCAAATTTAGAATTTTTTCATATCGGGGTTACTATTCATGAGTTACTATTCACGAGTTACTATTCACAAGTACTATTCACGAAGCGTGATGATGTTCTTTATGAAATTTCTATCTTTTGAGGTCGGAGTTACTATTCACGTATACGACACTATTCACGTATACGACACTATTCACAAAAAAATTAAATTTTATTTTATGTGTCCAAGATTGTCTGTTATGATTCCTATCTTTGATTGGATCTATGTTTTGATCTTCATTCTTGAATTTTACTCTAATCTGGTTATTTATGAAGTATTTTTGAACTGGGATTAGTTAAAGTACGAATCCTTAATATTTGTTCTTTTGTTTCACTGGATTCATTTCCTTTAAAATATTTTTCATCATCCTCAGTCCTAAATGATGATATTACTGAATATCTTTGGCCTGTAGTGCAAAGATGAATGATTTCTTGATGAATATCTTTGGCTCGTAGTGCAAAGATGAACATGTGTTGAGATGAACATGACCGACTGATTAATATCTTTGGCCCGTAGTGCAAAGATGAACAGGTATTTAGATGAACATGACCAAATGATGAATATCTTTGGCCTGTAGTGCAAAGATGAATATTCGATTCCAGATATATATTGATTGATGTTACCATGATAAAATATTGACGATGAACTTTTAAATTCATATATAGAAGATAGTAGTTTGCATTCTCTACTTAACTCTTCTAATGAATTATTATTTTCGCTGCGAAGATTGATTTAAAACTGGTTGTCTATTGTATTCTATTAGATTTTTCCCTATTGAGGACTAACGATAATTTGTTCTATATTATCTTAGTCATAATGTTCTTTACTGGGCTAGTTGAGCTCACCCTTTTCCTTGTTGTTCCATTTTTCTTCTCAGGAGGCGAGAATGTAGCGAGTACTAGTCGGGGTGTGGAATGATGGTTCTAGAAGTGGTTCTAGTAGTCCTTACTATTCTATAAAATAGTGTATCAATAATTATAATGAGGACTTATTTGAGTGTGGATATTGTCTAGATGACAATATTTGTATTTAAACTCACAATCTTTATGTTGTATTAATAAAGTTGTAGTTGTTTCTGTACCATGTATTTTGACGACTCAGAATGGGTGTTGTATACCTATTTTGGGGGCGTCACACATATAGCTAGAGATTTTCTTGTAGCGAAACAAAGTCCAACGGGGATGGTGACTCCAAAGGCTGTTCTGGACAAGTCAAAGTCAGAGGTTCCTGGAAGGGTGTTTGTCGTGACTTCCTAAAACGCTGAGAAACCTGAACGAGGTGATCACGGGTAAACTAATCATATACTCTTGCGAAGTTTATACCTTATTAGATACCGGTTCTACCCATTCTTTTATCTCTTCTGCTTGTGCTCAACGTTTGAACTTGACTCCGGAGAAATTAGACTTTGACTTATCTGTTGAGACTCTGTTAGGAGAAACTTTCATTGGATCTACTACTTATAAATCTTGTTTGATCCAAGTTGGTATCATCACATTACATGTCGATCTTATTTCTTTATAAATACTTGTATTTGATGTGATTTTAGGGATTGATTGGTTAACTATTCATCATGCCAAAATTGATTATTTTCGTAAGGTTGTTAATTTTCATATTCCTAATTAACCTGTTATGCGAATTCAAGCAACCAAACCACTAAAGTCAATCACTGTCATATCAAGCCATAAAGCTATTCATTTATTAAAAAACGGATGTCAAGCTTTCTTAGCCCATGTCACGGACTTGAACAAAAACACGTCAGATTTGAATAATATTTCTGTTGTTAGGGAATTTCCTGACGTATTTCCTGAAGAACTTCCCGGTCTACCCCCAGAACGTGAAGTTGAATTCTTTATTGACCTTGAACATGATACAAATCCCATTGCTCCTATTGAACTTCAGGAGTTAAAGGTCCAACTACATAAGTTGTTGGACATCAGTTTTATTCTTCCTAGTACATCTCCTTGGGGTGCTCTTATTTTATTCGTAAAGAAAAAAGACTCTTTGTATTGACTATCGGGAATTGAACCATGTCACCATTAAGAATAGGTATCCGCTACCTCGCATTGATGACTTGTTCGACCAGTTGCAAAGATCACAATTCTTTTCAAAGATCGACCTTCGTTCTAGATATCATCAGCTGAAGATTAAAACTAAGCATATTTCAAAGACTGCCTTCAGAACTCCGTATGGACATTATGAATTCTTAGTCATGTCTTTTAGATTGACTAATGCTCCTGATGCTTTCATGGATATGATGAACCGTGTGTTCAAAGAATATTTAGATCAGTTCGTTGTCGTCTTTATTAATGACATCCTCATCTATTCTAAAAGTCGTGACGATCATGAACGCCATTTTAAGCTGGTCATTCAAAGGCTTTGTTGTGACGCCCCCAAAATAGGTATACATCACCCATCTTGGATCGCCAGAAAATACATTACTGACAACTCCATTTATACAACTATCGTGCAAAATACGACCACAGTTAAACTGTGAGTTTTAATATAAATATATGTAACTCTCATGGTGCCTTGACCACAACACCTTACAATGGTACCTTACATAATGGTACAGTCAATAACTATTTTAGAAATTAAAATATTTGGAAAATGCTCAAGGAAACCTTCTTATATGGGAGACCATACGTCTAAGTTATAATAGATATCACATGTCCACAGAATTATCCTTGGTTGACCCAATAGTCCCCAAAGAAAAACGAGAAGATTGCTATCATGTTCTTTCCAATGGTGAGTCTTCTCTTGACATAAAATTATCTCCATTGTCTCCAATTAAGAATTATATTTCAACCAAACTCCAAAATTATATAGGTAGTGCTCGTAGATATACTCAGCAAGTAGATGTGCACAACCCTATCTTATGATAACACCTCTAAAGTTGGGTTCGCCTCACCCTATTTGATTCACCAAATGTAACTATTAAATGATGTATAAAATACAACACACTTATCTAAAGTTCTCAATAAAATTATTTTCATACTATTTAGGGAGAACCTCAATAACTATTTTAGAAATTAAAATATTTGGAAAATGCTCAAGGAAACCTTCTTATATGGGAGACCATACGTCTAAGTTATAATAGATATCACATGTCCACAGAATTATCCTTGGTTGACCCAATAGTCCACAAAGAAAAATGAGAAGATTGCTATCATGTTCTTTCCAATAGTGAGTCTTCTCTTGACATATAATTATCTCCATTGTCTCCAATTAAGAATTATATTTCAACTAAACTCCAAGATTATATAGGTAGTGCTTGTAGATATACTCAGCAAGTGGATGTGCACAACCATGTCTTATGATAATACGAAGTCGTATGTCATTATACATCTTGTATGATGGTGGCAAAACACCCTTCCAAAGCTGGGTTCGCCTCACCTTATTTGATTCACCAAATATAACTATTAAATGATGTATAAAATACAGCACACTTATCTAAAGTTATCAAAAAATTATTTCTATACTGTTTAGGGAGAACCTCAACAACTATAGACCACCGTTCTAATCCCTTGTTACCCCCGCTCGACCCAACTACACTCTTATTACCTGAAAGGAATTGTGAAGCAAAAGGGTGAGCACAACTAGCCCAGTAAAGAATATCATGACTAAAGATAATTAAATTATCAATAGCCTTCGTCAATAATAAATCAGAGATTTAGAACATATGGTAGATGATAAAAAATTTCAACCATAGTTGCAGCGAAACGAGCAATCCATTAGAAAAGTCAAATATACCATAAAGTCTATTATCTTCTCCATGTTAAAAGTCCACCAACAATGTTGTATCCCTGTAACATCAATTAACAATTCACTCCCACAATCATGTGAATAACTCATAATCATAATTGTGGTTCTAAATTCCTCTTCGCATCCAGGAAGAAGATAATTTTTATCACCTGTCTTTACCTGAAACATCAAAGATCATGGTTATACCCAATTCACAGTTCCTGTTCATAATCATACTAATAAATTCATCTTTGCACTACGGGCAAAAGATATTCATCAACAGTTCATCTTTGCACTACAGGCCAAAGATATTCAACAACAGGTCATCTTTGCACTACGGCAAAAGATATTCAACAACAATTCAACTTTGCACTACATGCCAAAGATATTCAACAACAGGTCATCTTTGCACTATGGGCCAAAGATATTAATATCTCAAAGATATATATAATCATTTCAGAATTTATATAAACAATAATTATAACCATGTTGATCAATTCACCCTTGCACTTAAGCTAAAGATATTCAATTATAACTTCAATGATCATGATCATATCAGTCAACAATTCATCTTTGCACTACTGGTCAAAGAGAACCCATAGTTACGATCATACCAATAATCTACCCACCTGTACACTTAAGTCAAAGAGAAATTTCATCACCAGGATTATAAAAATGTTATATATGATAAAAAAACAATATGATCAAAACATGGATTTAATTTCAAGAGTAAGATTCATAAATCAGCGATAATTTGGTCAGAAAAAGAAAATAATTTTATCGTGAATAGTATCCCGTGAATAGTAACTCATGAATATTAACTCGTGAATAATAACTCGTGAATAGTAACTCGTATTCGTAAATAGTACCGTATACGTGAATAGTATCCATGAATAGTACTACGTGAATAGTACTCATAAAAGGAAAAAAAACAAAAGAAAACAATATTTCATGACGAGTACAAAAGAAATGATATCCCATACAAATATAACAGAATACATGAAACTGCAAATAGATTTTCACCCGCCATGTGGTAATCCACGTAGACAGATCATTTTCACAATTTAATAAAGAATGAATATGAAGGGTCATTCACCATGCATACGGTAGTCCGCGTAGACAGGTTATTTCAACAGAATAATAAGAATGGAATAACAACCATTACGAGTATTGAAAGAAAATAACTCTCTTCATGAATACGAAAGAAATAATACCACTTACGAATATTAAACGAAAATAATATTCATACGAATATGAAAAATAATTTCTCTTCAAAATATGAAATAAATAATACCCCTTACCAATACCACAAATAATATCCCTTACGAATATTGAACGAAAATAATATTTCAACGAATATTGAACGAAGATAATATTCCTTACGAATATTGAACGAAAATAATATTCTTTATGAATATTGAACAAAAATAATATTCATACGAATAAGAAAAAAATAATATCTCATTCATGAATACGAAAGAAATAATACCCCTTATGACTGTTGAACGAAAATAATATTCCTATGAATATTGAACGAATATAATATTCCTTTTGAATATTAAACGAAATAGAATTTCTTACAAATATATATAAAAAATAATATCGTAAGCGAATATGAAATAAATAATACCCCTTACCAATACAACAAATAATATCCCTCACCAATACAACAAATAATATCCATTTCCTCAAAAGAAGACTGGATACTGGAAAAGTGATGTAACAAACTTCTCTTCTTCTTTCTCTCTATAGATTCTCTCTCTATAATTGCTCGTGTGAGTCTTAGTGAATTTGTGAGAATGAAGGAAGAATGAGTTTCTATTTATAGAAAAATATAGTTTCGATAATTGCACGTTTTGGGGCTCAAAATATTACAGTATAATACCTTAATCTTTTCCTTCATTTTTAATTTAGTCCTGTAAGTATTATTAATTTTACACCACCTCCCCTAATAGTACATTCATGTGACTCAATAGTACACATATGTGAACAAATAGTTATAAGCATGTAAATTAGTAGCAATTAATTGCTCATTTATTCAATTAATTACTCGATTGGTCAATATAACCTCCAGACATCAATAATTATCGAAATAGATGTCGCTTTCCACTAACACTAATAATCCCAACACAATGGAAATATAAAATTTATCTTTAATCAATATGAACAACCAGATCGTTCCTAGGAAAGAGGGGGCTTTCTAATAAAGATTTCTCCTTATTTGGGCGTAATTATATGACCAAACCTCTCTTCAACAAAACTTTTTAGACATTGTCAATATTGAAAATAACTTTATCATCTCAATTATTGATTTAATAATAATAAATATTATACAGATGATACTATGACAATAATTGAATCAGTAATATGAGAGATATTATGCATCAATTACTGTAGCAATAATTGATTATAACTGAGTGACTTCTCACGTAAGCATCAATAATCAAAGATATTGTACAATACTGTGTGCTACTATGCAACCACACGTATTACTATACTTTTACTATCGGGTAGTTCAACAGTTTAACGGTAAAACTTTTGCCGTTATTTTTATAAAAAGATATTTATGTCATTTTCTAACTACGACAATACTTTAGTTGTGGGGTCCACCAATGATTATGACTTCAGTACGAATATTCCCTGTTAAAACGAATATTCCCCGACCAATCGAATATTCCTCGACACAACGAATATTTTATAACAACTTGCTTACTTTACAAAATTTTCGCATATCACCCTTAACTCTAACCTTTTATCAATTTAACCATTTACTAAATAGAATAATAATTTTAAGAAAATTGAATACTTTCATTTCATAAAATACGGGGTCTCACAATCTCCATTCCTTATGAAATTTCGCCCTCAAAATTTACGTACCTGGTAGTTCGTAGAGATGAGAATACCTTGCTTTCTTTTCAAATTGTACCTTCCCGGTTATTTCCTATATATCATATTGCTCATCTCTTATATTTCAGATATCATTCTAGAATATAGTTTTAAAACAAAGGTTAATTGACATATCACAATTTGTTAACTTATCAAGTAAAAATTTCAGCTTAGGTAAGTCACACACTAGCGAAGTATATTACTCGTCTCTCCTCTCCTAGTTCTAGACTCATATCTCTGCCAGCGACCATATCCCTAAGCTTTGATACCAAATGTGACACCCCAAAATAGTTATACATCACCCATCTAGGATCGCCAGAAAATAAACTACTGACAACTACACTTATACAACTGTCGTGCAAAATACGACCACAGTTAAACTGCGAGTTTTAATACAAATATATGTAACTCTCATTGTGCCTCGACCACAACACCTTACTGTAAGACCCCAAATTATTAATAATTGAAATTTAACTTCCTCTATTTATCATTTTGAAATAGTAAGGGTTGATTTGATTAATGTGGTTAGTTATGGGTAAAATGCGCAAATATTTCAAATAAGCAAATTGTTATAAAATACTCATTGTTGTCGGAGAATATTCGTTTGGTCATGGAATATTCTTGCTGTCGGGAATATTCGTACGACGGCGCAACCTTGTGTCGGCCCCATAACGGAAAGTAATTGGATGAAGAAAATGACACGTATAAGTTGTTATAAATAACGACGCAATTGTTACCGTTAATACTGTTGGAATACCCGGTGGTTAAAACACAGTAATACGCGTTGTTGAACAGTAGCACACGGTATTGCACTAATTATTGATTCTTACGTAAGAAGGCACTACTCAATAATTATTACAGTAATTACTGTTCATTATTTTATTTTATTGATTCAATAATTGTTGTGTTGATTTTTTTATATTACTGTTATTTTAATAATTGTTACTACACAATATTTTTCATTATCGGAGCAATAATTCATATTATCTGAATAATATTATTAGAAAACATTATGGCCAATGTCTAGAAAGTTCTGTCTAAGGAGAGGTTTGGTCACCTAATTGCGCGCCAGTAAGGAGAAATCTTTATTGAAAAGCCCCCTCTTTCCTGGGAACGGCCTGGTTGCCAGTACTGTGATTCTGTAATATTATTTGTGAATAATTAATTATTGATTTATATGATGAGAAAAATATTGATTTTATGTGGATATAGATGGAGAAAATTTTTAAAGTGACAATTGTTAAAAATTGATATTTTATCTTTTTTGATAAAATAATATTTTATTATATTATTATAATATAATAATGGGGATATTTTTACAATGAATGTGGGATATATGAGTATATGAGGATGAGGAGTATTTTTGTTGAAAAAGTTGTTTAAAACATGTTAAACATGTCTGTGGGCCTATTTCTTGACTAAAATTTGATTATAGCCAGTAAAATCACCCGTTTATGGATTTCAGTCAATTTCTGTTTGGAATTTGGAAAAACTTTCTTCTGCAAAGTTGTAGAGAATTGATTTTCCTATAAAAATTCGCCAGATTCGAATTTTCTGATAAAAGGGATATTTATTATGAAATATTGAAGTTTTGAGGTTCTAGAATAATTAATTTTTGGAAGTTTTAAATAATTATATTAACAAAAACGTTTTTTACATTGTTGGGACTCATTTAACATGTGATTAGGTGGCTGATTTTAGATGCTAAGTGTGCGTAGAGAATTTATAATATAAATATTAATATTATATTAAATTTTCTGCTTTGGTGTTCTAAGCATTTTCCTATAAATAAGGTGCTTAGGTTAGAATTGAAAATCAAACCAGAAACTAAAGATTTCTCTCTCTTTCTTTCTCTATAATATCGAGCGTATTTGTGAGTATTTTAGTACTTTGAGTATTGCTATACGGTGCAAGTTCTTTTAGCACTATATCCAGTATTCCAGTCAGAAGTACTATTCTTTCTGAGGTAAGGGATGTTATTTTATTCGAAAATGATATTATTTCTTCAATATCATTATGCCGAAATATTGGTTGGAAATTTTTATCAAATTTGGAACTTTTTCATGTCTGAGTTACTATTCATGAGTTACTATTCACAAATTACTATTCACGAGTTACTATTCACGAGTACTATTAACGAAGCGTGATGATGTTTTTTTTATGAAATTTCTATCTTTTGAGGTCAGAGTTACTATTCACGTATACAGCACTATTCACGTATACGGCACTATTCACGAATACGACACTATTCACAGAAAAATTAAATTTTCTTTTCTATGTCCAAGATTATCTGTTATGATTCCTATCTTTGATTGGATCTATGTTTTGATCTTCATTCTTGAATTTTACTCCAATCTAGTTATTTATGATGTATTTTTGAACTGGGATTGTTTAAAGTACGAATCCTTAATATTGGTTCTTTTGTTTCACTGGATTCATTTCCTTTAAAATATTTTTCATCATCCTCAGTCCTAAATGATGATATTACTGAATATCTTTGGCCTGTAGTGCAAAGATGAATGATTTCTTGATGAATATCTTTGGCTCGTAGTGCAAAGATGAACAGGTGTTGAGATGAACATGACCGAATGATTAATATCTTTGGCCCGTAGTGCAAAGATGAACAGGTGTTTAGATGAACATGACCAACTGAAAAATATCTTTGGCCTGTAGTGCAAAGATGAATATTTGATTCCAGATATATATTGATTGATGTTACATGGATAAAATATCGACGATGAACTTTTAAATTTATATATAGAAGATAGTAGTTTGCATTCTCTACTTAACTCTTCTAATGAATTATTATTTTCGCTGCGAAGATTGATTTAAAACTGGTTGTCTATAGTATTTTATTAGATTTTTCCCTGTTGAGGACTAACGATAATTTGTTCTATATTATCTTAGTCATAATGTTCTTTACTGGGTTAGTTGAGCTCACCCTTTTCCTTGTTGTTCAATTTTTCTTCTCAGGAGGCTAGAATGTAGCGAGTACTAGTCGGGGTGTGGAATGATGGTTCTAGAAGTGGTTCTAGTAGTCCTCACTATTCTATAAAATAGTGTATCAATAATTGTAATGAGGACTTATTTTAGTGTTGATATTGTCTAGATGACAATATTTGTATTTAAACTCACAGTTTTTATGTTGTATTAATAAAGTTATAGTTGTTTCTGTACCATGTATTTTGACGACTCAGAATGGGTGTTGTATACCTATTTTAGGGTCATCACAGTTGGTATCAGAGCTTAGGGATATGGTCTCTGGCGGAGATCGGAGAATAGTTCTAGGAGGGAAGAGACGAGTAATCCTTCGGTAGTATGTCACACCTAAGCTTATTTGTTGGTTAGTCGAACTATATGGTTAATATGTGATATGTTAATTTGTTTAATTAACCCTTGTTTTATGGCAGTATTTAAGAATGGAAGCTGAGATTATTAACGGTGGAGTTAATGAGACCGTGGAAACACCTTTAATCACCACCCAGGGGAACGTGCAACAGGAAGGCAATATTCCTCCTGTAAACAACACCACTGAGCAGACGATGAAAGACGGGATGTTTAGGAGCTTTTTTCAGTTAAAGCAAAACCAGACGAGGGAGACTCGTGTATAGAATACGGGTGGAAATGATAGCAACGCGCGACTTGTCACGACCAAGCAGTTCAAAGAGTTGGGACCACCAAAATTTAAGGAAAAGCCGGATCCGATCATGGCGGAAACATGGGTCAAGCAAATTACCAAGATATTCGATGTCTAGGGATGCACGGAGGAACAGAAGGTTTCATTCGCCACCTTTATGTTCCGTGGCGAGGCAAATTACTGGTGGGAGTCTGTGAAACGTACCCAGCCTGCCGCACTCCGCATGTCTTGGAAAACGTTTCAGAAACTTTTCAACGAAAAATACTTTCCTGAAAGTATTCGCCATATGAAAGAGGTAAATTTTATTAGACTAGAACAAAACAACATTACGGTGTCCCAATACGAGGCGAAGTTCGCAGAGTTATCCAAGTTTGTACCTCATTTGGTACAAAATGAAGAATGAATGACGAGGATGTTTCTGAGAGGTTTAAAACTCGAGATTCGGCAATATCTTATCTCTCATAAATTTTCTTTATATTTAGATGTTGTCAACAGGGCTCAATTATTAGAGCGAGATAGTGAGTACGTTCAACCAAGAGACCGCAACAAGGATCATACCGGTGACAGCAGTCATCAGAACAACGATAACCAGATGAGAAAGAAAAATACGAAAAAGAGCGACAACCACTCTGGTGGTAATCGTGGCCATGAAAATAGAAGAAGCGAGTCGGGGGGAGATTTTAAAAAGAGGAGATTCAACAATGACACTGCGAAGACGTCAGCATCAACAACTGGTTTTAAGGGAGGAGAACGACCACCAGTCGTATGCTATAAATGTGGAAAAGAGGGACACATTAGCCCAAACTTTCCACAACAGTTCAAGGTATGCTATAATTGTGGAAAGGAAGGACATATCGCTCGAGATTGTATGGTAGCGAAACCAAGCCCAGTGGGGATGGTGACTCAAAAGGATGTCCCAGAAAAGTCAAAGTCAACGGTTCTTGGAAGAGCATTTGTCGTGACTGGTCAACATGCGTGGAACCCAAACGAGGTGATCACGGGTAAGCTAATCATAAATTCATGCGAAGTTTATACATTACTAGATACCAGTGCTACCTATTCATTTATCTCTCCTACTTGTGCTCAACGTTTAAACTTGACTCCGGAGAAATTAGACTTTGACCTATCTGTGGAAACTCCGTTAGGAGAAACTTTCATCACATCCACTGTTTATAAATCTTGTTTGATCCCAGTTGGCACCATCGCATTACCTGTTGACCTTATTTCCTTAAAGATACTTACTTCTGATGTGATTTTGGGGATTGATTGATTAACTACTCATCCTGTCAAAATTGATTGCTTTCGTATGGTTGTTAGTATTCATATTTTTAAGCAACCTGTTATTCGAATTCAATCAACCAAACCATTGAAGTCAAACACTTTCATATCAAGCCATAAAGTCATTCATTTATTGAAAAACGGATGTCAAGTTTTCTTAGCCCATGTTATGGACTTAAACAAAAATACGTCAGATTTGAATGATATTTCTATTGTTAGTAAATTTCCTGATGTATTTCCTGAAGAATTTCTTGGCTTACTCCCAAAGTGTGATATTGAATTTTGTATCGACTTTGAACCCGGTAAAAAACCCATTTCTAAAATCTCATGGCTCCTATTGAACTTCAGGAGTTGAAAATTCAACTATAGAATTTGGTACTCGAGCCTTTATCTGGTGACTTCCTTTGTGGAATGCACCGAAGCCAGACTCTCCGTAGGAGACGCTATATTTGTGCGGTAGTAAACTGATAGGTGTCATTGTGACTGTGCTATCCAAGATTGGGATATGAGTCACAGTTGAGAGCAACCTAAGTCAGTAATTGAAATACGTAGCTTTCTATGCTTAGCTGGTTATTATCGAAGATTTTGTGGAAAGATTTTCTCGAATCGCTACTCCATTAATGCAGCTGACTCGTAGAGATACAAAATTCGAATGGAAGCAAGTAATGTGGGAAGAGCTTCGAATAACTCAATAGGAGACTCATTTCGGCACATGTTCTGACCATACCATCCTGGAAAAGCGAACGTGGTAGCTGACGTGTTGAGTAAAAGATCGTATATGAGTACGAATGTGATGTTGTCAAAGACCCATTTCATATAACTTACAGATGATAGATATAGAGTTAAAGACTCTAGGGACTCACGTGATGATGTACAAGTAGAACCGACTTTAATCGATAAAGTTACAAACGTTCAAGCTACACACCGGAGCTGATGAATATGAAGAAGGAGGTACAAGAAGTTGTTATTCTAAAAGTGAGAATTGGCGAGGTGAGAAAAGCTTAAACCTTCAATTTATTAGTCCATTTGAAATCCTAGATTGAATAGAAACTGTGGCCTATAGACTCGTTTTACCGCCAAGTATGATGCGTGTTCATAAGCATTTTCACGTATCAATGTTACGTAAATATTTGGACGACCCGAACCATGTTATTGGGTTAGAACCGGATGAGATAGTCGAAGACTTAACGTATGAAGAGGTACTTGTCAAGATTTTGGATAGGAAGGAGCATGTCCTACGTACGAAGGTCATACCATAAGTTAAAGTTTTGTGGAGAAACCATGCTATTGAGGAAATGACCTGGGAGTTGGAAATGGAAATGAAAGCGAGGTATCCTCATCTTTTCAAAACATCAGGTACGTACGTCAATTTCGAGGACGAAATTTCATAAGGAGGGGAGGTTGTAAGACCCCAAATTATTAATAATTGAAATTTAATTTTCTCTATTTATCATTTTGAAATAGTATGGGTTGATTTGATTAATGTGATGGGTAAAATGCGCAAAAATTTCAAATAAGCAAGTGGTTATAAAATACTCATTGTTGTCGGAGAATATTCGTTTGGTCGTGGAATATTCTTGTTGTCAGGGAATATTCGTACGCCGGTGCAGCCTTGTGTGGGCCCCATAATGGAAAGCAATTGGATGAAGAAAACGACAAGTATAAGTTGTTATAAATAACGGTGCAGTTGTTACCGTTAATACTGTTGGAATACCCGGTGGTTAAAAAACAGTAATACGCGTTGTTGAACAGTAGCACACGATATTGTACCAATTATTGATTCTTACGTAAGAAGGCACTACTCAATAATTATTACAGTAATTACTGTTCAGTATTTTATTTTATTGATTCAATAATTGTTGCGTTGATTTTTTTATATTACTGTTATTTCAATAATTGTCACTACACAGTATTTTTCATTATCGGAGCAATAATTCATATTATCTGAATAATATTATCAGAAAACAATATTGGCAATGTCTAGAAAGTTCTGTCTAAGGAGAGGTTTGGTTACCTAATTGCGCGTCAGTAAGGAGAAATCTTTATTGAAAAGCCCCCTCTTTCTTGGGAACGGCCTGGTTGCCAGTACTGTGATTCTGTAATATTATTTGTGAATAATTAATTATTGATTTATATGATGAGGAAAATATTGATTTATATGGATATAGATGGAGAAATTTTTTAAAGTGACAATTGTTAAAAATTGATATTTAACTTTTCTGATAAAATAATATTTTATTATATTATTATAATATAATAATGGGGATATTTTTACAATGAATGTGGGATATATGAGTATATGAGGATGAGGAGTATTTTTGTTGCAAAAGTTGTTTAAAACATGTTAAACATGTCCGTGGGCCCATTTCTTCACTGAAATTTGATTATAGCCTGTAAAATCGTCCGTTTATGGATTTCAGTCAATTTCTGTTTGGAATTTGGAAAAACTTTCTTCTGCAAAGTTGTAGAGAATTGAATTTCCTATAAAATGTCCAAAAGATTCGAATTTTCTGATAAAAAGTCTATTTATTATAAAATATTGAAGTTCTAAGGTTCTAGAATAATTAATTTTTTGGAAGTTTTAAATAATTATATTAACAAAAACATTTTTTACATTGTTGGGACTCATTTAACATGTGATTAGGTGGTTGATTTCAGATGCTAAATGTGCGTAGAGAATTAATAATATAAATATTAATATTATATTAAATTTTCTGCTTTGGTGTTCAAAGCATTTTCCTATAAATATAGGGTTCTTAGGTTAGAATTGAAAATCACACCAGAAACTAAAGATTTCTCTCTCTTTCTCTCTCTATAATATCGAGCGTATTTGTGAGTATTTTAGTACTTTGAGTATTGCTATACAGTGCAAGTTCTTTTAGCACTATATCTAGTATTCCGGTCAGAAGTACTATTCTTTCTTAGGTAAGAGATGTTATTTTATTCGAAAATGATATTATTTCTTCAATATCATTATGCCGAAATATTGGTTAGAAATTTTTATCAAATTTGGAACTTTTTCATGTCGGGGTTACTATTCATGAGTTACTATTCATGAGTTACTATTCATGAGTACTATTCACGAAGCGTGATGATGTTTTTTTTGTGAAATTTCTATCTTTTGATGTCGTAGTTACTATTCACGTATACGGCATTATTCACGTATACGGCACTATTCACGAATACGACACTATTCACAGAAAAATTAAATTTTCTTTTCTGTGTCCAAGATTGTCTGTTATGATTCCTATCTTTGATTGGATCTATGTTTTGATCTTCATTCTTGAATTTTACTCCAATCTGGTTATTTATGAAGTATTTTTGAACTTGAGATTGTTTAAAGTACGAATCCTTAATATTTGTTCTTTTGTTTCACTGGATTCGTTTCGTTTAAAATATTTTCATCATCCTCAGTCCTAAATGATGATATTACTGAATATCTTTGGCCTGTAGTGCAAAGATGAATGATTTCTTGATGAATATCTTTGGCTCGTAGTGCAAAGATGAACAGGTGTTGAGATGAACATGACCGACTGATTAATATATTTGGCCCGTAGTGCAAAGATAAATAGGTGTTTAGATGAACATGACCAACTGATGAATATCTTTGGCCTGTAGTGCAAAGATGAATATTTAATTCCAGATATATATTGATTGATGTTACAGGGATAAAATATCGATGATGAACTTTTAAATTCATATATAGAAGATAGTAGTTTACATTCTCTACTTAACTCTTCTAGTGAATTATTATTTTCGCTGCGAAGATTGATTTAAAACTGGTTGTCTATTGTATTCTATTAGATTTTTCCCTGTTGAGGACTAATGATAATTTGTTCTATATTATCTTAGTCATAATGTTCTTTACTGGGCTAGTTGAGCTCACCCTTTTCCTTGTTGTTCCATTTTTCTTCTCAGGAGGCGAGAATGTAGCGAGTACTAGTCGGAGTGTGGAATGATGGTTCTAGAAGTGGTTCTAGTAGTCCTCACTATTCTATAAAATAGTGTATCAATAATTATAATGAGGACTTATTTGAGTGTGGATATTGTCTAAATGACAATATTTGTATTTAAACTCACAGTTTTTATGTTATATTAATAAAGTTGTAGTTGTTTCTGTACCATGTATTTTGACGAACTCGGAATGGGTGTTGTATACCTATTTTGGGGGCGTCACACTTACAATGGTACCTTACATAAAGGTTCAGTCAATAACTATTTTAGAAATTAAAATCTTTAGAAAATGCTCAAGGAAACCTTCGTATATGAGAGACCATACGTCTAAGTTATAATAGATATCATATATCCACATAATTATCTTTGGTTGACCCAATAGTCCCCAAAGAAAAACGAGAAGATTGCTATCATGTTCTTTCCAATGGTGAGTCTTCTCTTGACATAAAATTATCTCCATTGTCTCCAATAAAGAATTATATTTCAACCAAACTCCAAAATTATATAGGTAGTTCTCGTAGATATACTCAGCAAGTAGATGTGCACAACCCTATCTTATGATAACACCTCTAAAGTTGGGTTCGCCTCACCCTATTTGATTCACCAAATATAACTATTAAATGATGTATAAAATACAACACACTTATCTAAAGTTCTCAATAAAATTATTTTCATACTATTTAGGGAGAACCTCAATAGCTATAGACCACCGTAATAATTCCTTGTTACCCCCATTCGACTCAGCTACACTCTTATTACCTGAAAGAATTGTGAAGCAAAAGAGTGAGCACAACTAGCCTAGTAAATAATATCATGACTAAAGATAATTAAATTATCAATAGCATTCGTCAATAATAAATCAGAGATTTAGAACATATGGTAGATAGATAAAACTTTTCAACCATATTTGTAGCGGAACGAGTAATTCATTAGAAGAGTCAAATAGACCATAAAGTTTATTATCTTCTCTATGTTAAAAGTCCACCAACAATGTTTTATCCCTGTAACATCAATTAACAATTCCTGCCCACAATCATTTGAATAACTCATAATTATAATTGTGGTTCTAAATTCCTCTTCGCATCCAGGACGAAGATAATTTTCATCACCTGGCTTTACCTGAAACATCAATGATCATGGTTATACGCAATTCATGGTTATACGCAATTCACAGTTCCTGTTCATAATCATACTAATAAATTCATCTTTGCATTACGGGCCAAAGATATTCATCAATAGTTCATCTTTGCACTACAAGCCAAAGATATTCAACAGCAAGTCATCTTTGTACTACGGCCAAAGATATTCAACAACAATTCATCTTTGCACTACATGCCAAAGATATTCAACAACAGGTCATTTTTGCTCTACGGGCCAAAGATATTAATATCTCAAAGATATATATAATCATTTCAGAATTTATATAAACAATAATTATAACCATGTTGATCAATTCACCTTTGCACTTAAGCTAAAGATATTCAATTATAAATTCAATGGTCATTATCATACCAGTCAACAATTCATCTTTGCATTACTGGCCAAAGAGAACCCATAGTCACGATCATACCAATAATCTACCCATCTGTACACTTAAGTCAAAGAGAAATTTCATCACCAGGATTATAAAAATGTTATATATGATAACAAAAACGATGATCAAAACATGGATTTAATTTCAAGAGTAAGATTCATAAATCAAAGTTAATTTGGTCAGAAAAAGAAAATAATTTTGTCGTGAATAGTACCCTGTGAATATTAACTCATATTCGTAAATAGTACTGTTTACATGAATAGTACTATGTGAATAGTACTCATAAAAGGAAAATACAAAAGAAAATGATATTCCATGACGAGTACAAAAGAAATGATATTGCATACAAATATAATAGAATACACGAAACTGCAAATGGATTTTCACCCGTCATGCAGTAATCCACGTAGACAGATCATTTTCGTAATTTAATAAATAATGAATACAAAGGGTCATTCACCATGCATGCGGTCGTCCGCGTAGACAGGTTATTCCAACAAAATAATAAAGAATGGAATAACAACCCTTACGAGTATTGAAAAAAAATAACTCTCTTCATGAATACGAAAGAAATAATACCCCTTACGAATCTTAAGCGAAAATAATATTCATACGATTATTGAATCAGTTGCTACTGGCGCTGACGTCTTCACATGGTCGTTGTTGAATCTCCTCTTTTTAAAATCTCCTCCCGATTCGCTTATTCTATTTTCATGGCCATGATTACCACCAGAGTGGTTACCGCCTTTGTCTGTATTCTTCTTTCTCCGCTGGTTATTGTTATTCTGATGACTGCTATCTTCGGTATGATCCTGGTTATGGTCCCTCGATTGAACGTACTCGTTATCTCGCTTTAACAACTGAGCCCTGTTGACAAAATCTGAATAGAGAGAAAATTTATGAGAAATGAGATACTGACGTATGCCGGGTTTCAAACCTCTCAGAAACATCCGCGTCATACGTTCCTCATTCTCCACCAAATGAGGTGCAAACCTGGATAACTCCGCGAACTTCGCCTCGTACTGGGACACTGTCATGTTATTTTGTTCTAGTCTAATAAACTCCACTTCCATCAAATGTCGAATACTTTCAGGGAAGTACTTGTCATTGAACTGTTTCTGAAACGTCTCCCATGACATGCTGAGTGCAGCTGGATGGGTACGCTTCACAGATTCCCACTAGTAATCTGCCTCGTTACGGAACATAAAAGTAGCGAATGGAACTTTCTGTTCCTCCGTGCATCCCAAGACATCGAATATCTTGGTAATTTGTTTGACCCACGTCTCCGCCTTAATCGGATCTGGCTTTCCCCAGAATTCTGGTGGTCCCAACTCTTTGAACTGCTTCGCTGTGACCACCCGTGAATTGCTATCATTTCCTCCTGTATTTTGAGCACGAGTCTCCCTCGTCTGATTTTGCATGAACTGCAAAAAGCTTCTAAACATCCCCTCGTTCATCATCTGCTCAATGGTGTTGTTCACAGGAGGAATATTGCCTTCTTGTTGCACGTTCTCCTCGTTGGTGAGTACAGACGTCTCCACGGTCTCATTTCTACGGTTAATATTCTCAGTCGACATTCTCAAATACTGTCATAAAACAAGGGTTAATTAAGGAAATCAATATACCACATAACATCCCTATAACAAATAAGCTTAGGTAGGACACACTAGCGAAGGATTTACTCGTCTCTCCACTCTTAGTTCTATTCCCCGATCTCCGCCAGAGATCATATCCCTAAGCTCTGATACCAACTGTGATGCCCCCAAAATAGGTCCATTCCATCAAACCCATTCTAAGTCGCAAAATACATGGTACAGAAATAACTACAACTTTATTAATACATTTGTCGTGCAAAATACGACAACATATATACTGTGAGTTTAAATACAATTATTGTCTTCTAGACAATATACATACCCAAATAAATCCTCATCACAATTATTTATACATTATTTTACAAAAATGGTGAGGACTACTAAACAACTCTCTCTAGAACCTTTATTCCATACCCCGACTAGTACTCGTTACATTCTCGCCTCCTGAGAAGAAAAATGGAACAAAAAGGAAAAGGGTGAGCTCAACTAGCCCAGTAAAGAATATTATGACTAAGATAATATACAACAAATTATTGTTAGTCTTCAACAGGGAAAAATCTAATAGAATACAATAGACAACCAGTTTTAAATCAACAACTGCAGCGGAAAAAATAATTCATTAGAAGAGTTAAGTAGAGAATGCAAACTACTGTCTTTTATATATGAATTTAAAAGTTCATCGTCGATATTTTATCCCTGTAACATCAATCAATATATATCTGGAATCAAATATTCATTTTTGCACTATAGGCCAAAGATATTCATCAGTTGGTCATGTTCATCTAAACACATGTTCATCGTTGCACTACGGGCCAAAGATATTAATCAGTCGGTCATGTTCATCTCAACACCTGTTCATCTTTGCACTACGGGCCAAAGATATTCATCAAGAAATCATTCATCTTTGCACTACAGGCTAAAGATATTCAGTAATATCATCATTTAGGACTGAGGATGATGAAAAATATTTTAAAGAAAACGAATCTAGTGAAACAAAAGAACAAATATTAAGGATTCATATTTTAAACAATCCAAGTTCAAAAATACTTCATAAGTAATCAGAGTGGGGTAAAATTCAAGAATGATCAAACATGGATACAATCAAAGCTAGTATCCATAGTATATATTTTGGACAAAAAGAAGAAATTTCATTTTTCGGTGAATAGTGTCGTATTCTTGAATAGTGTCGTATACGTGAATAGTACCGTATACGTGAATAGTAACTCCGACACCAAAAGAAAGAAATTTCATAAAAAACATCTTAACGCTTCGTGAATAGTACTCGTGAATAGTAACTCATGAATAGTAACTCATGAATAGTAACCCCGACATGAAAAAGTTCCAAATTTGATAAAAATTTCCAACCAATATTTTGACATAATGATATTGAAGAAATAATATTATTTCTGAATAAAATAACATCCCTTACCTCGAAAGACAATACTTCTAGTTGAAACACCGGATATAGGCTATGACTTGAACTTGCACCGTATAACAAAACTCAAAGTATACTCAAAATACACACAAGAATACGCTCGATAATATAGAGAGAGAAAACTTTAGTTTCTTGTGTGATTTTCAATTCTAACCTAAGCACCCCATTTATAGGAAAATGCTTAGAACACCAAATTAGAAAATTTAATATAATAATATATTTATAAAAATTTGTCTACGCCAACCTTTGAGAATCTGAAATCAGCCACCTAGCAAGTGATTAATGAGGCTCACAACATATAAAAAACGTTTTTATTATTAAAAATATTTTAAACTTCCAAAAATCAATTATTTCAGAGCTTCGGAACTTCAATAATTCACAATAAATAGCCCTTTTGTCAGAAAATTCGAATCTCGCATGTTTTTATAGAAAATTCAATTCTCTACAACTTTGTAGAAGGAAGTTTTTCCAAATTCCAAACAAAAATTGGCCGAAATCCATAAACGAGCGATTTTACAGGCTATAATCAAATTTCAGTCAATAAATGGGGTCCACCAACATGAAAAAATGTTTTAAATATTTTTGGTAACAAAAATACTCCTCCTCCACATATACTCCTATATCCCACATTCATCGTAAAAATATCATCATTATTATATTATTAAAATATAATAATATATTTAAATGAATTATTTTATCAGAAAAAGATAAAATTTCAATTTTCAACAATTGTCACATTAAAAATTTTCTCCATCTATATCCACATAAAATAAATATTTTTCTCATCATATGAATCAATAATTAATTATTCACAAATAATATTACAGAATCACAATATTGACAACCAGGCAGTTCCCAGGAAAGAGGGGGCTTTCCAATAAGAATTTCTCCTTACTGGCGCGCAATTAGGTGACCAAACATCTCCTTAGACAGAACTTTCTAGATATTGCCAATAATGTTATCTAATAATATTATTCAGATAATATGAATTATTGCTTCGATAATGAAAAATCATGTGTAATGGCAATTTATAAAAAAACAGTAATATAAAATATCAATGCAGCAATTATTGAATCAATAAAATAAAATACTGAACAGTAATTACTGTAACAATTATTGAGTAGTGCCTTCTTACGTAAGAATCAATAATTGGTGCAATACCGTGTGCTACTGTTCAACAACGCGTATTAGTGTGTTTTAACCACCGGGTATTCCAACAGTATTAACGGTAACAACTAAGCCGTTATTTATAAACAACTTATATTTGTCGTTTTCTTCATCCAATCGCTTTCCGTTGTGGGGCCCACAAAAGACTGCGCCGTCGTACGAATACTCCCCGACAGTACGAATATTTTACGACCAAACGAATATTCCCCAACAACAATGAATATTTTATCACCACTTGCTTATTTAAAATATTTGCGCATTTTACCCATAACTAACCACATTAATCAAATCCACCCTTACTATTTCAAAATAATAAATAAAGGAAATTCCTTTTTATTTAAAAAAATTTCGGGGTCTTACAGAAATAAATAATACCCCTTACCAGTAAAACAAATAATATCTCTTACAAATACAACAAATAATATCCTTTACCTCAAAAGAAGACTGGATACTATAATAGTGAAGTAACAGACTTCTCTTATTATTTCTCTCTATAGCTTCTCTCTCTATAATTGCTCTTGTGAGTATTAGTGAATTGATGACAATGAAGGAATAATGAGCTTCTATTTATAGGAAAATATAGTTTCGATAATTGCACGTTTTGGTGCTCGAAATATTATAGTATAATACATTAATCTTTTCCTTCATTTTTAATTTAGTCCTGCAAGTATTATCAATCTTGCACCACCTCCCCTAATAGTACATTCATGTGACTCAATAGTACACACATGTGAATAAATAGTTATAAACATGTGAATTAGTATCAATCAATTGCTCATTTATCCGATTAATTACCCAATTGGTCAATATAACCTCCAGACATCAATTATTATCGGAATAGATGTCGATTTCCACTAACACTAATAATCTCAACACAATGGAAATATCAATTTCATCTTTAATCAATACGAATGTATTCATCATTAATATTATAACTCACAATATTAACAACCAGATTATTCCCAGGAAAGAGGGAACTTTTCGATAAGGATTTCTTCCTATTGGCGCGCAATTAGGTAACCAAACCTATCCTCGATAGAACTTTTTAGACATTGTCAATATTGAAAATAATAATATGAATAACTTTGTCGTCTCAATTATTGATTTAATAATAATAAATATTATACAGATAATACCGTGACAATAATTGAATCAATAATATGAGAGATATTATGCAGCAATTACTGTAGCAATAATTGAGTATAACTTAGTGACTTTTCACGTAAGCATCAATAATTAAAGATACTTTACAATACCGTGTGCTACTATGAAACCACGAGTATTAATGTACTTTTACTACTGGGTAGTTCAACAGTTTAACGGTAAAACTTTCGTCGTTATTTTTATAAAAAGATATTTATGTCATTTTCTAACTACGACAATACTTTCGTTGTGGGGTCCACCAATGATTATGACGTCGTACGAATATTCGTTATATTCCCTGTTAAAACGAATATTCCCCGACCAATCGAATATTCCTCGACACAACGAATATTTTATAACAACTTGCTTACTTTACAAAATTTTCACATATCACCCTTAAATCTAGCCTTTTATCAATTTAACCATTTACTAAATAGAATAATAATTTTAAGAAAATTGAATACTTTCATTTCATAAAATTCGGGGTCTCACATTCGTGATAATAAGCTATATGCCAAGCTGAAGAAATGCGAGTTCTGGCTTGAGGAAGTAGCTTTCCTTGGGAAAGTGGTGTCAAAACATGGAGTATCTGTTGACCCAACGAAGATTGAAGCAATACAAAGTTGGGAGCAACCGAAGTCAGTGACCGAAGTACGTAGCTTTCTGGGCTTAGCTGGTTATTATCGAAGATTCATGGAAGGATTTTCTAGAATCGCTACTCCATTAACGCATCTAACTCGGAAAGATACAAAATTCGTATGGAGCGAGGAATGCGAGAAGAGTTTCCAAAAGCTCAAGAGGAGATTCATTTCGGCACCTGTTCTGACAATACCATCTGGTTCGGATGGATTTGTTATCTACATCGATGCTTCAGGTAAAGGATTAGGGTGTGTTCTCATACAACATGAGAAAGTCATAGCATATGCCTCGCGACAACTCAAAGAATAATAGAGAAATTATCCTACTCATGATTTGGAGTTGGCAGAAGTCGTTTTCGCATTGAAGATCTGGAGACACTACCTGTATGGGGAGAAAGTGGAGATTTATACGGATCATAAAAGCCTCAAATATTTCTTCACCCAAAAGGAACTCAACATGCGGCAACGACGTTGGCTCGAGTTGTTGAAAGTTTACGACCATACCATCCAATATCATCCTGAAAAAGCAAATGTGGCAGCTGAAGCATTGAGTAGATGATCATATGCGGGTACAAGTGCAATATTATTAACACAAAGGCCCATTTTGTATGACTTTCAAAGAATGGAGATAGAGGTAAAGGCTCCAAGTACCCACGTGATGATATCAAACATACAAGTATAACCAACTTTAATCGATAAAGTTAAAGCTGCTCAAGCTACGGACCTGGAGCTGATGCGTATGAAGAAGAAAGTGAAAGAAGGCGTTATTCCAGAAACAAGAATCGATGAAGAAGGAATACTTTGAGAAAACTCCAAACTTTGTATTCCTAACGATTCTGACTTAAAGCATAGAATCATGATGGAGGCACACAACACACCGTTTGCAATCCATCTTGGGAGTACCAAAATGTATCATGATCTTCGACATACATTTTGGTGGAACAATATGAAGATGGAGATCGCGGAGTTTATCTCGAGGTTTTTAACTTTTCAACATGTAAAGGCGGAGCATCAAATGTCAAAGGGTCCATTGCAACCACTTGAGATTCTGAAATGGAAGTGGGAACACATTATTATGGATTTTGTTACGAGTCTTCCCAAGGTTTCTCAAGGCATAGATGCAATTTGGGTCATTGTTGATAGATTAACCAAGTTTTCTCATTTCTTGCCTATACATGAGACTTAGTCCCTTGAAAGTCTTGCTCGTATGTACATGAATGAGATTGTGAGATTGCATGGCATGCACGTATCCATAGTTTTGGACCGTGACCCAAGATTCATTTCATGATTTTGGGTTAGCTTGCAGAAAGCTATGCACACAGATTTACGATTCAGTTCGGTATACCATCCTCAAACGGACGGGCAATCAGAGAGGACTATTTAAACTCTTGAAGATCTATTAAGACTCTGTGTCCTAGATTTCAAAAGGAGTTGGGATAAGTACCTACCATTGGTGGAATTCTCCTACAACAACAATTATCAGGCAAGTATAGGTGTGGCTGTATTTGAAGCTTTGTATGGACGAAAGTGTCGCTCTCCAGTATGCTGGAATGAGGTGGGAGAAGCAACATTGTTGGGACTAGAATTGGCACGCATACCTATAGAAAAGATCAAAACGATTCGACAACGTATACAAACGGCACAGGATCATCAAAAGAGTTATGCGGATCTTCATCGAAAGGACGTGGAATTTAATATTGGGGATCATGTATTGTTACGTATTGCTCAATGGAAGGAGGGAGTTACAAGATTTGGGAAGACAGGAAAGCTCAATCCAAGATTTGTTGGTCCATTTGAGATTTTTGACCGAATAGGAAATGTGGCCTATAGACTCGCATTACCTCCAAGCTTGTCTCGTGTTCATAATATTTTTCACATATCTATGATTCGTAAATATGTGAAAGACCCGAACCAAATTATTGAGTTAGTACCAGACGAGATAGTCAAAGATTTAATATACGGGGAGGTACCTGCTAAGATCTTGGATAGGAAATAGCATGTCCTACGCACCAAGATTATACCACAAGTTAAAGTTTTTTTGGAGAAACCATGCTATTGAGGAAATGACCTGGGAGTTAGAATCGGAAATGAAAACGAGGTATCCTCACCTATTCGAAACACCAGGTATATACGTCAATTTTGAGGACGAAATTTCATAAGGAGGGGAGGTTGTATGACCCCATCTTTTTAATAAATAAAATTAAATTTCCTCTATTCATTATCTTGAAATAATAAGGTGTTAATTTGATATAATACTTTGGTTATGGGTTAAATGTGCAAATTTTGCAAAATAAGCAAGTGGTTATAAAATATTTATTATTTTCGGGGAATATTTGTTTGGTCATGGAATATTCTTGTTGTCGGGGAATATTCGTACAACGGAGCAACAATTTGTGGGCCTCATAACAGAAAACAGTAGGATGAAGAAAACGACAAGTTAAGTTTTTATAAATAACGACGTAATGGTTACCGTTAACACTGTTAGAATACCCGGTGGTTAAAATACAGTAGCATACGATATTGCACAATATTTTTTGAATTATTGATTCTTACGTAAGAAGGCACTACTCAATAATTGTTACAGTAATTACTGTTCAATATTTTATTTTATTGATTCAATAATTACTACGTTAATATTTTATATTATTGTTGTTTCAATAATTGTCACTGCACAGTATTTCCTATTATCATATCAATAATTCATGTTATTTGAATAATATTATATATGAGATATCATTATTGGCAATGTCTAAGGAGGTTCTGTCTAGGAAAGGGGTTTGGTCACCTAATTCCGCGCTAGTAAGGAGAAATTTTTATCGAAAAACACCATTTTTCTTGGAAAAGACGTGGTTGTCATAATTGTGATTCTGTAATATTATTTGTGAATAATTAATTATTGATTTATATGATAAGGAAATATTTATTTTATGTGAATTGATAGAGAAATATTTTTTTATGTGGATATAAATAAAGGAATAAATGCTGAGATATTTTATCAATATTTTGTCGGAATAGAGGTGTTGAAAATCGTCCGTATAAGGATTTCGTTCATTTTTCGTTTGGAATTTGGAAAAACTTAAATCTAAAAAGTTGTAGAAAATTTAATTTCATATAGAATGGACATAAAATTCATATTATTATGATAAGAGGGCTATTATTATGAATTGTGAATTTGTTTGATGAAGTCCAATGATACATAAAAGGTTTTTTTTATATTTGATTGGAAGAATTCCCTGTTCTGCTTCAGATTTAATGTTCTTGAATGTTGGATCTCATTTTTTTGGGTAGATATTAGAGAGAGAGAAGGAAATGATAGTAGAGAGAGAAAGAAAAAAAAAATAATAATGAACAGAGAAAAGATTACTCAACAAAAAATATCCATGTGTAAGCGGAGTTAGGGGCTGTTTGTTTAGAACTTAATGGGTCTGAATGGCTGAATCGGTAAGTGGCTGAATCATTAAGTGCGTTTGTTTTGAAAAAAAATCGTCTGAATGGCTGAATCGGTCAGATGCGTTGGCTGAATGGTTAAGGCCGAATTTTTGGTCTGAATGGCTGAATGGTTGGCTGAATGAAGTAAAAAAAAATTAAAAATAATAATAAAAATAATAAAAAAAATATTAACTATTATATTATGTAATATTAAATAAATTTACAACAACTTTGAATTTTTTCAGAGGGGTAAAATATTAAAAATATGTCATTCAGATCTTTAAGATATGTCAGTTATCAAACAGTTTTTTTCATTCAGATTCAGCTCATTCAGATTCAGATACAAATTCATTCAGTTTTTATCAAACACCCCCTTAATCTAGTTGGCAAGTCCGTTAACGGCAGGGGCACAATTGACCCAAAATTTATAACGTCAAGTGTAATTTTGGATAAAAAAAAGTTCAGGGTAGAAGTGAGATTTCGGAGAAAGGGTATTTTGGACCTTTTCCCATTAATTATATGTAGCTTTGTCCCTCTTGAAGAGAAAATTTTTCAGGAAAAACACAAATTTCAAAAAAAAATTATAATTTTATAAAGATGTGTTGTTGTTCCTGGTTGTTGTACACAGACACCATAAATCAAATAATTCTCATTTCAAGGCCTATCATTTTTCTCATAAAATATTGAAAAAAAATATGAAAACAATACATTAATGTAATAGTTAAAAATAGAAATGAATTGTGAGAATGTATGATAGTCTCTACCCTCTCACATGAGTAACATGGTCATCATACCATAACATTGAATATTCTTTTTAAAATCCTGTTATTGAGTGTTTTTTACGGAGTTATTATTACCGCATATATTTTACTCTTTGCGTCCTCAAAAAAATGAGCAAAATATAATTTATACACATATTGAAAAAATAAAAATAAAGAAGATTGATTTTTTTAAAGAACTTATTCCTAGAATGGTCTTACAAGATTATATAAAATGATGAGTATTTTTATTTTGAGAAAAAAATATGTACACAGTCGGCTATGACGACAGTTTTTTGGGCTATAGCGACGGTTTCGCCTGTCGCTATAGCTATTCTGGGTTACAGCGACGGGTGAACTGTCACCCTAACCCAAAAAATCTAGGATTAAATACATATTTTAGTACATTTTTAGAAATAATTACAATAATGGTGCATGCATAAAATAATTATAAAAGTAATATATTTTTCCGTATTTATTTACAAAATTAATACATTTGGGTATCTTTTAATCGTGGTCCACGATTATCTCCCTTATATCTTCCCGTTAATTCATCACCGTCAAAAATTGTTAACATCTTCTTCATATATTTGCATATTAATGTCTGATCAGTTGATTCATCATCGTCAACATCTTCTATCTCTGCCATCTAGCTGCATTGGATCTTGTTAGTGGTTTACGGGGTTCGACTGACTTTGCAGATGACAAAAGAAAGCTTTTATGCATGTCATCAAATTTAAGGAAGTATGATGTAAGTCCAATTTCTGGCTAATGGCATCAACAATGCTAAATGAATCCTTTCCGGCATCACTAGTTTTATTGTATAGAACATATTCTCCTTGTTAACGCCAGGATCTTTTGCCACGTCCCAATCACAAATGACGTCCTGATCCTGCACAGTAAACACAACAAACACCACGAGCTTGACGGCCGGACCGCCGGGGGATAGCTCAGGCGTGAAAATCAGTATATCTGTGTTCACAAGGTTAACTCAAGAGGATATAATTTCTAGTGTTTGAGAGAATAATTAAATTATGTGTTATTTTGTTACTTACCTCCTCTTTATCATCACAGCTCCACGCCAACCCCCTTTCAGACTAACCGTGCCACCTATCACTTCCTGACATCTTTTTCTTCCCCTTCCGGTCATTCTCGCCGAAAGCATGCACTTAGCCTCCATATTTTCTGTCACACCTTTTTCCTCCGCCTCCTCCTCCGTCTCATCCTCATTAATGCCATAGAGAAAGGTGGCCGACATAATAGTCAACTATTACTTTGAGTAATGATTACCGGTCAAAGTTGGGCTAAAGGGAAACATGCATAATGGGCTAATATGATAAATGAATCCACCCAAAGGAGACGGCCCATGCAACCGGATCCAATCTATATGGGTTTAGTGAAATAATAAATGATTGAGCCCAAAACATCCGGGTCAACTAGGATAAAGATAATCAGTACCCAAAGGAGGGGCCCATTATATCTGGCCCAATAAGGAAAAGGATCACGGCCTAACATTACCCCCTAGTCTTTTATTAAACAGAGGGTTTAATGGAAGACTATAAACAACATAGGCCCATGATGTAATAACTTGTGGTAAGTTGTCAAAGGTCCAAAATGAAATTTGTCAAAGCCCAATTAGGTCGATCCAAATCGTTATCAAAGATAAAACTGGGAAGTCCAACGGATACAAACCCATTCGGATTAGGATATCTAGACCCAAAACCGGGTAGCGCCTTTTCCAATTCGCCATTATTACTGTGAATTTATTGTGCCGCCTTCGATTACCGTGTAACTGTCAATATAAAAGACAAACTTTACCAATTTGAACAATTTTACCAGCCAATTCAAATTTCAAACCTTCAAGCTTTCTTCCTATCTATCGAACTTTCTTTGCAAACTCTACGAATCGTTAACAATGGCGTCCCAAGGTTCCGATCAAGGTATTCCCCTGCTAGTTAAACCTATCAGCTCCATTGTTCCAGATTCAAACCCTAGCAAAGGCGCTTCGAGTTCTGGTCAGGCTGCTGCAACCACCTCAAAGAAACAGACAACAACATTTTCTCCTAGTCCTTCTGAATTCTATAGGGACAATGAGCTGTACGTTCATGCCAATATATCCTCGAAGGTTGTTGAACCTGATCTGGATAGGCTTCGAAATCGTTGCCATATCCCAGAAACTCACCAGATAAGAATTCCCAGGTCTGGGAAAAAAATGTATCAACGTCCTGAAGGATGGATAGCCGTGACAACAACCATTCTGGAGAAAGGCATCCGATTCCCTCTGCATGCCTTCGTGGTGACCCTGTTAGGGTTTCTAGGCGTTGGGTTCGCCCAACTGATGCCAAATTCGTACATCCATATTTTGGCTTTTATAGCTCTGTGCTACGAATTCGGCGTCGATCCTTCGCTAGACCTTTTCTTCACTGTATACAAGGTTACAAGGTTGGCCAGTCCAGAGAAAAAGGGTTTAAAACCATCAGCAAGCAATCTTCAAGAACGGGGGAGAAGTTCGAGAGGCGTTCTCTGGTGAATACCCCTTCAAGCAATAAAGGATGGCACGAGAGATGGTTTTTTGTTAATGGGCCCGAAGTCATGTCCTTACCTGGCTGGGCCACAGATGAGAAAATCTCTACAGACTTCGGGGATGTCTCTGAAGAACGTGAAGCTGAGATAATAGAGCTTCTGGACAATTTTCCGAGGGAGGAATGGAATTATAGACTTCTTTCCAACCAAGCGTGGTTGTACAATCACAAATGTAAGTATGAATTCATTTTGTGGATATTTAAAGTTTGTGTAATGTAAACTCTGACGTAGAACTGTTAATATTTTGTAGTGACTTTGATCAAACCATCGCTCTTGGAGATGAAAGAATTAGAAGACTTGTTATCTGGAAAAACGGTAGAAGCCCCCATCGATACTTTACAACAAGAAACCCCAACTGAAGACAATGCTGGAAAGTCTGCAGATGCTGATGCAGGACCTCCACAACCGGATGCTTCCTGCAGACTCAATCCATCTGCCGAAAGACCAACTGAAGAGCCCCGAGCCCACGCACCAGAAGATGAAGAACCTATTCTTCTCGAAAAAGTTCTTCAGCTTCGACGAAAGAAAAGGGCTGTCCGAAAGCCTCGGCTAATCTCCATCCCATCTGAATCCGAAGACCTTTCCGAACCTGAACCATCTTTTAATCCGATATCTTCATCCACCAATCCAACAGCAACGGCCGACCCAATGCCACCAAACGTAGATCCAATACCAACAATTGCCGATATAATACCTTCGAACTCAGATCCCGCACCACCAAATGTTGATATAACGCCTCCGACCACAAACTCAGTACCACCAACTGCTGTCCCTCCATTGGTCCGAACAAGTTTACTGGACCTTTCCGTGGAGGACCGAAGACAAATTCTTCAGATTAAAAAGTTGAGAACCAAGATCATCCCCCTAACCCCCGATGAACTTAGGGTTCCATCCTCAAACATTCGTCCTTCCACAGAATCTGTGTATACTTCGAATGTAGGTGAAGAAAACATGTCGGCTGCAGCGCCATCTCGAAAGAGAAAATGACCAGTTGACAACGAATTCATTCCAGCGCCTTCAACTCTTCCAGTTCGGGATCCATCTCCAGCTCGATCTCCTTCCCCCGAAAACGTCTATATGGATCCTTCTCTTGTTCGAGAGCAACCGATGCCTTCACCTCCAAGACCTTCAACACATAATTTCCATGATGAGGCTACTGGAGCGCCGACCTTATGGCCTCGGTACAATGTCAACTTCCCCTTTCATCTGTTTGATGCCTTCGTCCAGGAGAATGATGATCATCGATTTAATGCTCATACGAACGGGAACTTTCTTGATGAAGGCATGAGTTATCTGGCAAAGGTAAGTGAGAATTTTATTAATTACACGTTTCTTCACTGGCTGAAATACTTAAAATCGACTGAACACTGTTGAGTATGTGCAGGCGAATGCAGTCTTCGGACTTTTACGTCCCAGGAATCTAAACGCCGAATCCGATGAGGAGACTCTGAGGAGGGAGAACAACATGTTGAAGGCTACGTTGGCTCGAGAGAGAGAGGAGCGCGAGGCTGTTCTTCATTCCAACGAAAATCTTCAGAGAGAATTGGCCCAAACCAAGGAGGATATGAAGGAGACTCATGATGTGCTGAGCTCGGTCAGAGGAGAATTGAAGACAACAAGAGCCAGTGAACAAAAGTTATCCATGCTGAATATCCGTTTTGTTGCTGAGACCGAAGCTTTGAAGACTACCAAAGAGGACCTTGTTGCAGCCAACCAACAATTATCGAATCAACTCCATGAAGCTCATACGAAGGCTCGATCTGTCAAAAAAGTTCAAAAGGCCAAGTGTCGTAAGCTTCGTGGTAAGATAAAGGCACTTCAGGAACGAGATCCACCTTTGACCGAAGATATGATCACCCAAATTCGGGCAGACTATCGTACATCGGACGAACTTGGATCAGAGATCTTAAAGGTTTAATATGAAGGATACGAGGAGTGCCGCAGTAAAGGAAAGGAAAAGTTGGTGGCTGCTCAACTAGATCCATCTTTGCTGGATTAGGGAAGTGAGGCTGGGAGATGAAGGCAATTTTATTTTGATGTGTAGGACTTGTAAAAGTTATTTATTTTTGTAATTAAATTGAATATTAATGAAATTGGACTTCGTCCTTTATGACTTGTGTAAATCCCTTAGTATTTGTGTTACTGAAAAATACATAATCGTTTCAAGGATTCAGCTGTTAATAACAGTCAATTATGATATAACAGATGAAGTTTAAATAATGAGGTATCCCGAACTTAACACTTGGAAGAAATTTAGGTAATAGAGTTAAGGGATACTTATTAGTTACCGAAGACTGAGACAGATCTGCTTTGTTAGGACTTTGTTCACCTTGAAAGGCTTGATCCAAAAATGACAGATGACATTTGCCTACTGCAAAGGGCCTGACAAAGTCTTAAAGATGACACTTGCCTACCACGAAGGGCCTGACAAGGTCTTAAAGATGACACTTGCCTACCACGAAGGGCCTGACAAGGTCTTAAAGATGACACTTGCCTACCACGAAGGGCCTGACAAAGTCATAAGGATGACACTTGCCTACCACGAAGGGCCTGACAAGGTCTTAAAGATGACACTTGCCTACCACGAAGGGCCTGACAAAGTCATAAGGACCTCCTGCCGAAGAGGCTACCATCGAATGGTCAGCGAGTCCTCCCAAACCTCCAAACACCAATGACGTTTGCCTACCACGAAGGGCCTGACAAAGTCATAAGGACCTCCTGCCGAAGAGGCTACCATCGAATGGTCAGCGAGTCCTCCCAAACCTCCAAACACCAATGACGTTTGCCTACCACGAAGGGCCTGAAAAACTCATAAGGACCTCCTGCCGAAGAGGCTACCATCGAATGGTCAGCGAGTCCTCCCGAACCTCCAAACACCAACAAACAGATCGACAATTTGGGACAAAATTGATTTGAGAGAAAAAAGGGATTTTTATTGATGATGATGTAAATATTTACAGACTTTTGATATGCTGACATTGTTTTCACTGAAAGTACTTCCTAAGCCTGCCAGCATGCCAAGTATTCTTAATTGTCGACCCATCTAAGGCCTTCAGCCGATAAGTCCCTGGCTTTGTCACTTCGATGACTTCATATGGTCCTTCCCAATTCGGCATCAGTTTTCCCATATGTTGAGGTGCAGATGCTTCAACTTCTCTGAGGACAAAATCTCCTACTTCAAATCTGCGAAGCTTTACCCCCTTGTTATAATGTTTGGCTACTCTGCGTTGATAGGCTGCCAATTTGATTAGGGCTGTTTCTCTAACTTCTTCGAGTAGATCAAGATTGGCTTTCAACCCCTCTTCATTGTAGATTTCCCTGAATTGGCTGACTCAAAGACTTGTAGAGCCAATTTCAACTGGGACTAAGGCATCAGTGCCATAGGCCAACCTGAAAGGTGAATCCCCCGTTGTAGTCCTCGGAGTAGTTCGATAAGCCCACAACACACTAAGCAGCTCTTCTGGCCATCTGCCCTTAGCCTCATCCAGTCTGCGTTTGATTCCATTCAGGAGCGTTCTGTTAGTCACTTCGACTTGTCCGTTTGATTGAGGATGAGCCACCGAAGTCTTTCTGTGCTGAATTCCCAGTTCTTCCAAAAATGCTTCGAACTTCGATCCCACAAATTGACGGCCATTATCTGATATTACCACCTTAGGAATTCCGAAACGGAATACCACTGATTCTTTCATGAATTTCAAACATTCCTGTTCCGTTATTGACCTAAGTGGCTTTGCTTCTACTCATTTGGTCATATAGTCTATGGCAACTATAACAAAACTGACCTGACCCTTTGCTTTCGGTAGTGGACCCAATATATCAACCCCCCAGACAGCGAAGGGTATAGGAGATAGGATCGAGTATAGCTCTTCTGGTGGCTGATGCGGTATTGGACTGTTGAGCTGGCATTTCTCGCACTTCTTTACATATTCGGTAGCTTCCTTGAAGATTGTAGGCCAGTAGTACCCCTGACGAAGTACTTTATATGCTAATGATTTGGCAGCCATATGGTCGCCACAAATGCCTTCATGCACTTCTCTGAGAGCGTATTCAGCTTCTGTTGGAGTCAGACATTTCAATAAGGGAGACGAGAAGGCCCTTCGGAAGAGATCCCCATCGATTAGAACAAAATTAGCACTTTTGTACTTGATTTTCTTAGCGAGCATCCGATCCGAAGGTAAGACGCCATCAGCCAAATATTCCAAGTAGGGAGTCAACCAGCAGTTGGTTCGGTCAATGCACGTTACCATTTCGTGATGAACACTAGGATGTTGTAGAATTTCCAAGTATACTGATCCTTCAAAAACATTAACATCCGTAGTAGCTAGTTTGGCAAGTGCATCAGCAATGGAATTGTTGCTACGTTCGACCCCCTGAAACTCATAGGATGAGAAATATTGAAGCCGATCCTTTAATTCTTTCAAATACTTGATCATTCTTGGGCCTCGAGCTTCGTATTCCCCAGTAAACTGTTTAACGACTAATTGAGAATCACTGAAAATGATTATTCGCTGCACTTCAAGACTCTTCGCTAGTCGCAAACCGGCCAACACTGCTTCATATTCAGCTTCATTATTCGTAGCTTTAAACTGAAAACGGATAGCCTGCTGCACTTTGATACCCTCCGGACTTGTCAAAATAATTCCCGCTCCACTGACGTCTGAAGTAGAAGACCCATCTGCAAACAGCGTCCACGAACTCTCCTTCTGCTGAAGGACGACCACTGTCCTGTCAGACGCTTCAGCTTCGACCATGACTTCATCAGCTTCAGAAAATGAGCATTCGATCATGAAATCAGCTAAAGCTTGTCCCTTGATGGCGGTTCGGGGATGATACTCAATGAAGAATTGAGACAATTCCATCGTCCACGCAGCCAATCTCCCTGATACTTCTGGTCTGCTCATAATCTTCTTTAAAGGTTGATTCGTGTATACTATTACCAGTCTACCCTGGAAGTATTGCCTAAGCTTTCGACTAGCAGTTATTAAAGCGAAAGCAAACTTTTCAATGTTTGGGTACCTGGTTTCGGCATCCCGAAGGACATGGCTCACGTAATAAACTGGATATTGCTTACCCCCAACTTGGCGCCCCAAAATAGTCCCTACTGCCAACGAACTAGCTGCGAGGTACAAATAGAGAGGCTCGGTAGGAACGGGCTTCACCAGTAAAGGTGCCGAAGAAAAATAGGACTTTATGCCTTGAAAGGCGTCTTCACATTCTGAAGTCCATTGGAACGTTTTTGAATTCTTCGGCCCCTTCAATGTATCAAAGAACGGTAAACATCTTTCTGCTGACTTGGACATAAACCTCCTCAAAGCTGCAATCCTTCCAGTCAGACGTTGAACATCTTTAAATGACTGAGGAGTATTCATGTCTAGGATCGCTTGAATCTTTTCCGGATTGGCTTCAATTCCTCTTCGGCTGACAAGATAACCCAGAAATTTACCAGCACCCAAACCGAAAGTGCACTTAGTGGGGTTTAGCCTTAAGTTGTGATGACGAATGGTCTGAAAACATTCTTCCAAGTCATCCAAATGCTTATGTACCGACGTGCTCTTAACAATCATGTCATCTACATATACCTCAATATTCTTGCCCAACTGATATCTGAAGATATAGTTCATCATCCTCTGGTAAGTGGCTCCGGCATTAATGAGGCCGAAAGTCATCTTCTTATAGGCATATACCGAACGATGCGTAATGAACGCCGTCTTCGGTATATCCTCTTTACTCATGGAGATCTGATGATACCCAGAAAATGCGTCCATAAAACTTAATAAAGCATACCCCGAAGTGGCATCGATGAGTTGATCAATGTGGGGCAGCGGGTAGAAATCCTTCGGACAGGCTTTGTTCAGATCACTGTAGTCAATGCAGACTCGCCATTTGCCATTATGCTTCTGGACCAGAACCACATTAGCTATCCATTGTGGGTAGTCTATTTCAAAGATGAAGTCCGCTGATAACAATTTCGCAACCTCGTCATCTATGATTCGCTGACGCTCTGGTGCAAAGATCCTTCTCTTCTGTCGAACTGGCTTCTTTGACGGGTCCACCTCCAATCGATGCTCGGCAATGTCTCTGCTTACTCCAGGCATATCCTGAGGTTCCCATGCGAAGATATCAACAAAACACCTCAGGAGCTCTATGAGGTTCGTCCAGAGAGGTTCTGGCAAGCCCGAACCTATTTTCACCGTTTTATCCTCATTGCCCGGAATGAGCTCTATATCCTCCGTCTCCTCAGCTGGTGTCACCATTGGTTCGGAGCTGCTTTCGGTGAAAGGCTCGATCTCTATCGCCATGGTCTGCTGCTGCTTCGACACTTCCACCCCCGAAGTAATAACAGCATTTCGATAACACCTTCTGGCCAGATCCAAATCTCCTTTCACCTCACCAACCCCATAAGCAGTAGGAAATTTGATTTTGAAGTGAGGTATTGATGTCACAGCTTGCAAAGCAATTAAAGTGGGCCTCCCCAAAATAGTATTATAAGCAGAATCGACGTGCACAACATAAAATTTGCAAATAATTTTTACCTGTTGGGGGGCCGTTCCAAATATGACCGGTAGCTCAATAGTCCCTGCCACCTTAACCGGATCGTTGCTGAAACCATAAAGAGGGGCCTCCTGCCCTATTTCCATCTTTTGCCCCTCCAGATTCATCCTTTGATAAGCGTGGGCATACAGGATATCCACAGAAGACCCATTATCTACCATCATCCTTTTCATATCCACCGAACCCACCTGTGCAGTGAGCACCAACGATCCTTCGTGCGGTTCGATGATTTCCGAAGGGTAATCCTCATCAGTAAAAGAGATTACCGTATTTGGATAAGGTCTATCGGTCTTCGGGAAAGTACCCGCCACCGACATTACCGAATCCAAATGGCTTCGGCGTTTTCTCCCAACTAACTTGCCCGAAGTACCCCCAGTGATAACATCGATCACATGTCTGGCGGGTTGTCCAGGAGCTGGCAATACTTGTGGAACTGGTTGAGCTGCCGGAACAGGACCTTGATCTTGTTGTTGATTATTCCTGGCAGCCACATACTGAACCAAAGCTCCAGCTTGTACCTTCCTTTCGATAAAATCTTTCAGACTGGCACAGTCGTTCGTATCGTGACCCGAGGCTTGATGATAATCACAATATTTGCGAGGGTTTCCTTTTCCGGGTTTAATATTATCTCGAGGTGGTTCGAAGATAGGTTGATTTTTAATTTGCTCCAAGATAACAGCCCTGTCCGCATTGAGTGCTGTATACGTTCTATTCACCCTCTGGGCCGGTGCGGACGAACGTCCTCCACCCTGTTTCCAATTATTATACTTCTTAGACCCGCTCTCATAACGGTCTCTGCTCCCTTCACTCTTCTTCTGGTCTCCATCGGTTTTGTCCCGATCTGTCTCCCTGAGTCGCTCCGAAGAAGGTCGTTTGAGGCTGCTCATAGCCTCCTCCACCACAATATAGCCTTCGGCTTTGTCAAAGGCTTCGGCGAGACTCTTCGGATGATTGAACATTAGTTTCTTTACCAACTTTTCCGACTTGACCAAATCTAGTCCATTCTGAAACAGTCCCACGGCTTGTAGATCATTCAAATCTGCTACTTGACCGACGGCTTCACGAAACCGCTTCACATACTGGCCTAAAGACTCGTTAGAAAACTGTCGAACTTGAGCCAACGAGCCAGTCGGTTTTCCTCTTCTTTTATTGCTCCCAAAGCAAGCATGAAATTTACTGCACATGTCTTCCCATGACGAGATTGAATCAGGGGCAATGTTCCCATCCACTGTCGGGCGTCCTTTCTAAGTGTTGTGACGAAAGTATGGCATTTAGCAGCGTCGCTAAAGTCATAATAATCCATGAGCCGATCGAACGCTTGACTATGGTCGTAAGGGTCCCCCGATCCGTCATAACTCTCGATATGGGGTAACTTTTTGGTGGGATCAGCTTTTTCTTTAAGAATTTCCGTGGAAAAAGGAGAGGCCTTCTTTCCTGGAGTATCTTTTACTCTCTGTACTTCGGCTAGCTGCTTCCTGAGTTCTTTTAATTCTTTAACCAGATATTCTACGCCTTCTGGCTGAGACGACGCTTCTTTTTCGGGTGATTCTTTCCTCTTCTGATTAGACTGGTTTCTTTCAACAGGTGCTTCAACATTAGAGGGACTCTTTCGATGACGAGTGTCTACAGGGTGGTGTACCCTCAGTAAACTCTCCGGAGTATGATCTCTTGATGGACTTCGCCTCTGAAACCGGGTGCTATGGTGAGAATGGGCAACAACCATTGCTTTTCTTCTGTACTCTGGGGTGCGTTCCTTGGATCGACCTCTTCGTTCGCTTTGCCCCCGTCCCTTAGAATTAGTAGGGCGATATGTCCTTTTTGATCCTTGAGGGGTAGGGCTTCGGGACTTTCTCCTTTTCCTGATTCGGCCCAACGATTCTCGCCCTGAATGAGCAGGTTCCTTTCCCCTCCGATGATCACGTTCTTCAGATTGAACATAACTGAGCTCTTCGTCTCTCATTTCTGTCATTCGAGCCATTTGTTCAGTTATATCCTGTCGTTGTTTCAAAAGTGCCTCCATGGCTCTATCCGCTTCATCGGCCATTTTAGCCAGTCGTGAGGCTTTCTCGTCTTGATCGTTTCGGCACCGAGTTCTAGGCGAAGTGCCTTCTACCCGTCTCCGATCACGATCAGACCCCTTCTCTGTCGGGAAAACTAGTTTACGCCTAACGTTGCTCATGATCCTTGGCCGAAGATCTTCATCCGATCGTTTGGACGCGGTGCTAGCATGAATACTTATTGCTGGTCCTAAACTATCTTTGACGGACACTCGCGGCGTCGATTCACTGACTGCCATGGGTTGCCCTTCGGGCGTAGGTGTTCGACTTTTCACCATGAATATTGACGTGGGGCCAATATGGTTTGTGATTGAAAAATGTTCAGGACACTAGAGCACCCCTCCTTCTAGCGCCAATGTTAACGCCAGGATCTTTTGCCACGTCTCAATCACAAATGACGTCCTGATCCTGCACAGTAAACACAACAAACACCACGAGCTTGACGGGATAGCTCAAGCGTGAAAATCAGTATATCTGTGTTCACAAGGTTAACTCAAGAGGATATAATTTCTAGTGTTTGAGAGAATAATTAAATTATGTGTTATTTTGTTACTTACCTCCTCTTTATCATCACAGCTCCACGCCAACCCCCTTTCAGACTAACCGTGCCACCTATCACTTCCTGACATCTTTTTCTTCCCCTTCCGGTCATTCTCGCCGAAAGCATGCACTTAGCCTCCATATTTTCTGTCACACCTTTTTCCTCCGCCTCCTCCTCCGTCTCATCCTCATTAATGCCATAGAGAAAGGTGGCCGACATAATAGTCAACTATTACTTTGAGTAATGATTACCGGTCAAAGTTGGGCTAAAGGGAAACATGCATAATGGGCTAATATGATAAATGAATCCACCCAAAGGAGACGGCCCATGCAACCGGATCCAATCTATATGGGTTTAGTGAAATAATAAATGATTGAGCCCAAAACATCCGGGTCAACTAGGATAAAGATAATCAGTACCCAAAGGAGGGGCCCATTATATCTGGCCCAATAAGGAAAAGGATCACGGCCTAACACTCCTAAAAGCAACGTATTGGATACCAACTCAAGGAGATATGTTAGGTGAGGACAATCTAGAAAGCACTTGAGTATTAATTTTGTTAGTATGGCAGGTGAGGACGTGAATCTAGAAAGCACTTAGGCCTTAAGTTCAAAATATGGTAGAGATAGATAATGTTGACGACGCAGTGGGTAGAAAGCACTTGGGCCTTTAGTTTTTTCATAGTGCAGTTGGTGACCAAACCTTCACACCAAGGTAACCAAACTATCATATCAAGGTAACCAATCCACATCTACACATGCAATTTTTTCATAGTGCAGTTAGTAGCCAAACATTCATACCAAGGTAACCAATTCAGTGTTATTAGGTTACCAATTTGTTTTGAATGTGATGTAGTTGGTAGCCAAACTTTCATGTAGTGGGTAGCCAAACCTTCATACCAAGGTAACTAATTCAGTTTTATTAAGTTACCAATTTATTTTGAATGTGATAAAAGTTTGGTTACCTTGGTATAAAAGTTTGGTTACCTTGATACTAAGGTTTGGTTATCAACATTACATTACACATCACTCTTTTATCTCTTTCTTTCCTATGCAGTGTTCTTATTTTCCTTTGGACATGAAATTGGAATTGGAATTTTCGGAATCGTGTCGGAGTCGTGCCGGAGAATCTCGCGGATACATGGTACTGGACAGATCAGTTTGCTTTGGAGATTATTTACCACAACTGTATGATGAATATCATGTACTATAGTACTTGTATATTTTTATATGCATAATTTGGTTTTAATTATTTTCATGTGTCAGTGAAATGTTTGTTCTATCTGGCACTAAATCCTTGTCTTCCACTGTATAGTGTTTGTCCAAGCCTCAAGACTCAATTGTCGTGTCACTCTTTGTAGGTTCCATTCGTTAGAGGAATTTGACGAGGGAAAGAGTAGCTGCAAGAAACGACTTGATGGACATAACCGTCGCAAAGGAAGCATCGGAGTAGCGGAGGAGAGGGTTACTGTGAGGGATATCAATATTTGAATTTGAATATTTGAATTAGAATTATTATTTTGAATTTGAATTTGAATTTATTTTTATTGTTAGATTTCAGATATTTGAATTTGAATTATTAATTACAGTAATTATATCTCCTTGATTTTATGTTTCCTTATTAACGTAAATTTCGTTATTTTTGTAATTATTTTGTGTATGTATTATTTTTGTAAATATTTTCTAATTGTTGTATATTAGTGTTAAGGACCCAAAAATCTATCTCCATAACCCGACTATGTAAAACACAATTGTATATATACATATAGCTCATTTTATTTTTTATACTAATAAGTAATAACCCCACTAAATGACTTAATTACTCCGTACTTTAAATACTCTCATTATTTTAGAAACAAAAAAGATTAATATTTTTAATTATTTTTATAAAGAGGAAGAGAGTATATGAGAGAAATTATAAAGTGATCCACATTATTAAAAGAATTATAACCGATAATTATCACAAATATATCATATCATTTTATATCATTTTCCTTGAATGGAGAATTTAGTCATCATAATAATTTTCTACATATTAGATGTGTAAGTGGGTGTTCGTTCGGAGAGCAGATCCTATGTTCCCAATTCTCCTGTTCCTCTTGTGTCCTACTTATATTTTGACACTTAATTTCTTACTTAACATCAATTAATTTTAAAATTAAATAAAAGAACACGTGTCAAAATATAAATGGGGGACATGAGAATTGGGGACAGAGGATCTTCCCTGGTTCGGTAGTGACCTATAAGTTGATTAAATAAATTTTTAAGTCATTTACTATTATTTTAGTGTTTGGGAATTATTTATTATTTAATTTATAAGTTAGTTTTTAAATAAAAAAAGAAGTACATATTTGTGATTTATTTTAAATTGACTTATAAGTCATTTTAAAATAAGTTAGTTTGATCAAATGTAATATCTATTTTGCCCCTCTTTTTTATTAATATCCTTTTTAATAATCTTTATATTATTTTAACTTAAAAGTCATTATAAGCTGAATACATTCATAACTTGTTTTAATTTAATTTTGGACTTATAAATCAAATTGATGCCGAACAATTTTACTTATAAGTCAAAACTTAAAAGAATATATAAGTCAAAACTTAAATCAACTTATAAGTCAATTTATATTTTAACTTATAATTTATAATTCATTTACAATAAGGACTTCCCGAACAGTCCAGCATGATCAAGTGAGCTCCACTAAGGTTATTCATTTTAAATCTAAATAAACTGAACCTTCTATCTAGGGTTTCAAAATAAACCATCTTTTTCCCAAAACCCCATCTTCATCTTCTCCATCTCTCCTCCATCTCTTTCAATAAAACCATGCTTTCACAGCATTTCAATCAGAGAGACCCATTTCATCTAATCTGATTATATTTTCAATCAGTTTCCGGGTCTTCACAATTGGATCATACAGCAGCAGAGTCTGCACAGAAATCTTTGATTTATTTTTTTGGGCATTTGTAAGTCTCTATTTCTCTCTTGTTTATTTCATTGGATCAAACTGTACTTGAACATACTGCAAAATTGCTATTTATCATTTCCTTGAATTAAAGCTTAAGGGAATTATATGGGGAAATCTGGAGGTAGAAAGAAGACGGGTGGTGTTAACCAAAACCCGAACCAAGTTTCAGTAGATAATAATCCTTTGCCAGTTTCTAAGGGTGGGATTGATTTGGACTCACCAATTTATTTGAAAAGAGCACATGAGCTTAAAGAGGAAGGAAACAGAAGATTTCAAGCCAAAGATTTTGTGGGTGCTCTTGAACAATATGATAATGCCCTTAAACTTATCCCCAAAATACACCCGGACCGAGCTGTTTTTCATAGCAATAGAGCTGCTTGTTTGATGCAAATGAAGCCCATTGATTATGAAACTGTAATTGCTGAGTGTTCTATGGCACTTCAGGTCCAGCCTCGGTTTGTTCGAGCCCTTTTAAGGAGGGCTCGTGCATTCGAGGCAATAGGAAAGAATGAAATGGCAATGCAGGATGTGCAAGCGCTATTGGGTGCTGATCCAAATCACCGGGATGCTTTGGAAATTTCTCATCGGTTGAGGTTAGCACTCGGGACGCGCCAAGAGGGTCAACAGGACCTTCAGAGTCGCCCATCACCGGCAGCCCTTGGTGCTTCTGCAGTCCGAGGAGCCCCAATTGCGGGTCTTGGCCCCTGTTTGCCAGCTCATCCAGTGTCAAAAAAGGCAGCAGCTCTGGTGGCTGGGTCTGTAAATAAGCCAGATAAAACCTATCCATTGCTACCTACTGAAAATGGACTTCAGAATGGTCCTGAAGTAAAGTCCCAAATGCCAAAACTTGTGTTGAAGCCTTCAAATGGTTCTTCGAAACCCAATGCCAATCTGGTCAAGGATAACCAAAAAAAACATACATCCTTTTCATCTTCGTCACAACTGTCTCATGGGAAATCTTCTGAAGCTGTAATACGATGGAGACCATTAAAACTCGTGTATGGTCATGACATAAGGCTTGCACAGATGCCTGTGAGTTGCAGTTTCAAAGTATTGAGGGAGATTGTGGGAAAATGCTTTCCACCATCAAAGTCTGTTTTGATCAAGTATAAGGATAATGATGAAGACTTGGTGACAATAACATGTACAAGTGAACTCAGATTGGCGGAGTCCTCTGTTGACAGCCTGATGCCAAAAGAACCTGAAACAGATAAAAGTGATTTGATTGGGTTGTTGAGATTGCATATTGTTGAGGTTAGTCTGGAGCAGGAGCCACCTATATTGGAGGAGGAGGAGGAGGAGGAGGAGTCTCTTGAGAGTGAAGGGATCAAAGGAGGAGATGAGAGTGGATCACATTCTTCATTGGGTGATTCTGTTGCTGAAACTGTGGAAACTGAGGTTGATAGCAAGACAGAAAAGGCAGCTCTGGTGGAGAAACCAGCATCATCAGAAGATCTGGAATGCAAGGAAGTGGAAATGGATGATTGGTTGTTTGAGTTTGCTCAGCTGTTCCGGACTCATGTTGGCATTGACCCAGATGCTCACATTGACCTGCATGAGCTTGGGATGGAGCTATGTTCCGAGGCCCTTGAGGAGACGGTGACGAGTGAGGAAGCTCAAAGCCTTTTTGACAAAGCTGCTTTAAAGTTCCAAGAGGTTGCTGCTTTAGCTTATTTCAATTGGGGCAATGTCCATATGTGTGCAGCAAGGAAACGAATCCCAATAGATGATTCTGCTGCAAAGGATTTGGTGGCATCACAACTTCAAGCAGCTTACGACTGGGTAAAGGAAAAATATTCTTTAGCCAAAGAGAAGTATGAGGAAGCTCTTTTGATTAAACCAGACTTTTACGAAGGATTGCTAGCACTAGGGCAGCAGCAATTTGAAATGGCAAAGCTTCATTGGTCCTATGTTCTTGCTAAGAAAGAAAATCTCTCTAAATGGGATCCTGCAGAAACAATTAAACTTTTTGACAGTGCAGAGGAGAAAATGCGTTCTGCCACTGAGATGTGGGAGAAGCTGGAGGAACAGAGAGCCAAGGAGTTGAAGGATCCTAGTTCAAGCAAGAGGGAGGAATTGTTAAAAAGGAAAAAAAAACAGGCAAGTGGTAATGAAGGTGCACCCAATCAAGTGGAAATTTCATCTGATGAAGCAGCAGAACAAGCAGCAGTTATGCAATCACAGATTCATCTGTTTTGGGGTAACATGCTTTTCGAGCGATCTCAAGTTGAGTGCAAATTGGGGTTGACAGGTTGGAAGAAGAACCTGGATACTGCTGTCGAGCGGTTTAAGCTTGCTGGAGCTTCTGAGGTTGACATTTCAACAGTTCTAAAGAATCACTGCTCTAATGGGGATGCTGCAGAAGGTAATGAGAAGAAGGTTGAAAATCCAAGCGCAAATTCTGTTATTAAAGCAGATAGTGATAATGACAACAATCAAATTTCAGGGGAGTGATTTGTGAGACTCGCATCTAGGCTCCAATCAGTAATTTTACCTCATTCTAGAGTTTAAGTTGGGGAATGAAGCGGCTTTTTTCTTGGCAGAAGGGTGAGTTTCTAATTCTGCTTTCTATCTTATGAAGAATAGGTTACCAGCATTTCACTGTCATGGTTACTCATATTGTTACGGGTCTTTAGCTTGACCCTGTAATTTAAAGGTCCTGCTATTTTTTGCAATATTGATGATTTCTCTATGAAAAACTTTTGCATTTTTGTTTCATCAAGCCTATGTATGCTGTTGTTGTTTAGATGGTTGGATTATTCATATTATAGAACTGAAAGTTTTTCCATGTTTTATATTATAACCTAATTTCTTGCTCCTAAAACTTATAGGAATCCACTTATTTTGTAAGATACTTTCATGTCTGGTGATAATAAGCTGACTTCAGTATGCTTGGAAAACAACTGAAGAATCTTCATATATAACAATTACAAATAAAACATGAAGGAACTTCAAATAATGAGTTTGCCCATTCTTTGCATAGACTTTTTATGACTGTATGGAGAAGTCGGAAATTTTTTTGTTCAAGATTTTTGGCAAACGAGTATAAAGGTCAAAGCCCTTATTATTGAGAAAATCAAAGGAGGTTTTCTGATTTTTACTGTTGAAAGTGGATATTATATGTTGATTATCATAAATTTTCATATCAAGCATGTGATGCATATATCTCAGAAGTCAAGTGATTTAGATACTGACGGTTCTCTACTTTCTACACATGAAATATCAAGTTAAATTGAGTTTTACGGAGAAAGAATCTGTTCAATAGTTGTATTACCATATAAATAGTCTCCTGGGAGTATATTGGTGGTAAAGATCGGGCTTAATATCTCCCATGGCTGGGAGGATTATTGGTCGGGAGATAATCACTTCTCTTGCTTTTAATCGGTTGTATCATATTTCTTCATTGCATGGTGCTCCCATTTCTAATTTCATAGTGTGAAGGGAATTGTTTTTCTTGAGATTTTCATATTTTTCAGGAATCTCACTGATTTGGAGATTATTGAAATGGAAATTTTGCTTATCTTGCTTGATTCGATTCATTTATCATCTTCCTCTGATAAAGCACATATGCACTTTAGATCTTTTTCTTGTAAGAGTTACTTTTTTTTTTAACTCGGTCTATTGTTCCTAATCCATTTCCTTTGGCTTCATAAATTTGGAAAGCTAAGGCCCCTTCTAAAGTCAAGGTTTGTGTGGTCTCAATCAAAATCGCAGGCCTCTATCTTCAAGCATTAGTTTTATGTGCAGACAGAGTAACGAGACTCATTCTCATTTATTTTTGCATTGTCATGTTGCTTGGGGCTTGTAGAGCTCTTTCTTTGGAGTGTTGGGAGAGGAGTGAGTGTGTCATGGTTCAGTGAAAGATATGTTGTTGGTTCATTTTCGAGGATTTGGAAACAAGAGAGATGCCAAAATTTTATAGAAGTGTTTTTTTTTTCATTTTAAGGGAAATTTAGAATGAACGTAATGCTAGATTGTTTAGAGGAAGTTCTTCTTTTAAGCTGTTGAATGATAAGATTATTTTCCATACTTTCTCTATGGGCTTCTTGTATGAGGCTTTTAGAGGTATTTGTGTGTCTGATTTGTGTAGAGATTGGAAGGTTGTACTTATTTAAATGTTCTTTTTTATTTTTGATTTTTAGTCTGTTGAGGGTGGACTTCTTATTCCCTTTTTATTGTATCATTTCTTTTCTTTTAATAAAATTTCTTCTTTATCGATAAATAAATAAATAAAAATCTCCCATGGCTGTTAATGAAAAGCTAGATCAGTAAGATTGTTTTGATTGCTAGTGTCTCGTTGCAATTTTAGTAGGTGTTATTGATAATTTTCAGAAATTCTATTTGTTAATTGGCAGATGATTTTCAATATTTGACCTTGAAATTACATAGTTACTCTTATGTGAGGCAAATTCTTGAGCTATGCATGGATAAACTTATCTTATTCCAAGTTTCCCTTGGTAATCATTTATTTGAAGTGTTTTTCTTCATTCTTTTACTAGTCTAGAAGTTTTAAATGTCTTGGCTACTTCAGGTGTTTCTTTGTAATATTCATTTACTTGGGTCTTAATCGGAATGTTTACATAATAGGCTACAAGTGATGTGTTGGGTGTGGACTAGGCAGAGACGCCTACAGATTACCTCGTAATTTGGTTCTCGCTGTTGGTTCATAACTCTTTAACATCACATAACAATTAATCACCAAGCCCCAATGGATAACTCTACTGGGGTATTCTACTGCCCATTAGCTCTTTCATCTCTCAGTGTCGGTGTCAGCCTAGCATACTTCTTTCGCCGTTGGTGTTCTTTCCGGTCTCCACGCATTTCACCGCTCCACCCCGCTGCACATACTACACTCCAGATACTTGAACCCTTGACCAACAGAAGTTTGGCCTACTTTATAATGAACTCGAAATTGGCGAATATTACATGCTTGAAAGTGTCTTATTCTGATAAATTCTTGAATCAAGGTATGTTAAGGACTATATTTTTGTATTTTTTTGGGTGGAAATGTCTTAATATTTGACTTGCAAAGGAAAATGCCAACTTGAAAGAAAGACTACATTATTAGAGGGGACTTGTATAGTATTTTTGCGTTCTCAAGATGAGTGGGTGGGGTGTCCAAATCATATGCATAAATTACCAATAAAAGGGGAAAAAAGAATCAAACTACCAGCAGAAGATAACCCAGATTCTTTTGAGGTGCGAGTAAAATAGATTTAGCAAGAAGGAAAAAGCCTTATCCTTCTATTATGTACTGTATAAATGTTGTTTCGAGAAACAGAGCAGTTCATATTTGAGCTCATATATGATCTTACTTGGTACCATTTGTTTATTGGCCAGTCTTTCTTTGTGCTTTGAATATCTTAAAAAACATTATACAGAGCTAAGAATTAGCTGAAAAGGGGTATAGGAATGACATAAATTAACATAGATTCTATCTACCAGATCTGATTAGGATATTTATTATCAAAGAGGTAAGTTCAGTAGTTTATATAAAAGGATACTATAATTATCATAAACTTAAGATCCCAAAGACTCCGATAACACACTTAGGACTTTAAACCCGCTAAATTCCTTTATACACGCGAAGATTAATAATAAAACCTTAACACGTAAAAGACATGCATATACTAATCCTTAAACATAGACGAAACTGTTCTGTTTAGGTTCTCATTCAAACTATTGCTATTTTCATGGCTTCAAACCTAGGCTCCTTGGCCTGAAACTTGAGACCAGCATAAAGTTTCATGTAGTCCTGGAACACAAATTTGGGGTAAACCTGAGCTTTCTCTTGGTCTTTCTCGACCAATGCTGGTGCTGGAAAGATTACAGCATCGCCGCCTGGATTGTAGAACGATGCTAATGACATTCTGTTCCCGTCTGTTTGTGCAATCACCCGATGCATCACACTCTTGTATTTCCCATTTGTGATCACCTGTATGTATGTATGTATTTCCAAGGAGAGTTTCATGTTTTAGAATCAAATTTATGTAGTGGGTTTTTATTTTCTTTTAATAATAATTAGATTATTACCTCGAGTTGGTCACCTATGTTGATGACAATGGAGTGGCGCATTGGTGGAACGTCGATCCATTTGTCATCCTTTAGGAGCTGGAGGCCACTGACCTGGTCATCTTGGAAGAGCAGGATGATCCCACCGGCGTCGGTGTGGGCCAGGAGGCCCTTGATGAGGTCTGGTTTGGGACATGGAGGATAGTTGCTCACCTTGGTGCCAAAGGTAGGACCCTTGGAGCCATAGAAAGCCTTCTTGAGATAACCTTTCTCTTGCCCTAGATTCTCACATAGCAACTCCAAAAGCTCCTCTGCTAGTTTTTCTATTGCTGCTGCAAACTCCTTCATTGCCTTCCTGTTTCATTCACAAAACAAAACATTGTAATGAGAAAAATGTTCTAAACATAGGAGAGTTCTTCAATGTCGGACACTTCTAGCTAGGATCCCGAATCCATGCATGTAACTTGTAAGAATATATATATATATATATATATATATATATATATATATATATGAGTATTAATCCACGGCAAGCGTTTGTTGGGGCAAACCAATTTCTTCCCTGCCGCTACAGGCTGTAGCGGCAGTGTTAAGCCTAATTTTTCTCTCCCTGCCGCTACAGGCTGTAGCGGCAGTCGTGCTAATTTACCTTGTTGCCCTTGTTGCTCCCTTGTTTTTATTTCTCACCTGCCGCATGAGCTAGTAGCGGCAGACTCACTTATTATTATTATTATTATTATTAACATGTCTAATAATAAAAATAAAAATATTAATATTAAACATAATAATAAAAACATAATATTAAACATATTAATATTACAATTATTATTGTAAACATACTAATATTACATAATATTAAACATATTAATATTATAATTATTATTGTAAAATATATTAATTTTACATAATATTAAAAATATTAATATGTTTAATATTTTTACAATAATAATTATAATATTAATATGTTTAATATTAATAAAATTATTAATATGTTTAATATTTTTACGATAATAAAAATGTATAAAAATATTAATATCTATCTAATAAAATACAAATGATTTTGAATTTTTCGCTCACTCAATAAATCATCTGGGCCGTCCAAAGTTTGGAATAAATCACACCGTTCATACATCTATCTAATAAAATAGATCTATCTATCTAATCTATCTAATAAAATACAAATGATTTTGAATTTTCCGCTCACTCAATAAATCATCTGGGCCGTCCAAAGTTTGGATAAATCACACTGTTCATACATCTATCTAATAAAATACATCTATCTATCTAATAATCTAATAATAATTTAATAAAATACAAATGACTTTAAATTTTCCGCTCACTCAATAAATTATTTTGATCGGTCCCAGCTAGTGTTTAATATTATGTAAAATTAATATGTTTAATATTATGGTTTCATAATTATAAAAAAATTAATATTAATAATTTTATTAATATTAAACATATTAATATTTTTAATATTATGTAAAATTAATATGTTTAATATTTTTATAATAATAATTATAATATTAATATGTTTAATATTATGTAATATTAGTATGTTTACAATAATAATTATAATATTAATATGTTTAATATTATGTTTTTATTATTATGTTTAATATTAATATTTTTATTTTTATTATTAGACCTATTAATAATAATAATAATAATAATAATAATAATAATAATAATATGTGAGCCTGCCGCTACTAGCTCATGCGGCAGGGGAGAAATAAAAGCAAGGGAGCAGCAAGGGCAGCAAGGTAAATTAGCACGACTGCCTGTAGCGGCAGGGAGAGGAAAATTAGGCTAAACATTGCCGCTACAGCCTGTAGCGGCAGGGAAGAAATTAGTTTGCCACAACAAACGCTTGCTGTGGATTAATACCATATATATATATATATATATATATATGTCGGTTCTCCAACGGACTGGTCCATTGACAGACCGGTTATAGCGACGGTTTTTTGAGCTATGACGACGGTATGAACCGTCGGCATTCATGCCGTCGCCATAGCTCAAAAACTCGTCGCCGTAGCCAGTCCATCAACGGATCCTCTCCATATATATATATATATATATATATGTATATATGTAATATTAGGTAGGTAGCTAGGAAGGATGAACAAGTCAAGTCGATATTACTTGTAATCGTCCTGAAGATCAGGAATGTCTGAGATGTTGGAATGAGGAAGATGGCTGAGAAAAAAAGTGCTTTCCCAGTCCAAATCATGCATCTCATTCTGAACAGCCTCTAAACCTTTGCTTGCCACCATTTCCTTGAACCTCTGCTCCATACTCTTCTTGTAGTGCTCTTTTGTCAGCCTCTCCACAGTGTCCATTAGCTCAATACATATCCCATGGTTCACCAACTTACAATTTCACACACAAAACAAAACTAACTCAATATATATATATATATATATATATACAGGATTGATCAGGTCCGGACTCCCGGACCTGATCAAATCCGGACCCCAAATTTTTTTTTTTTTTTGCTTTTTTTTTTTTTGAAACAACTAAAAAAAAAAAAATAATTATGGAACTGAAATTTTTCCATAATAAAGTGTTTTGGGCGTGTTTTTAACACCTACCCCAACCAATGTATGTACAGTCTGCCCAGACTGTACAGACATATTTCGTTATAGGCATCCAAATCACGCCCAAAACACTGTATTATGGAAAAATTTCAATTCCATAATTTTTTTTTTTTTTTTTTAGTTGTTTCAAAAAAAAAAAAGCAAAAAAAAAAAAAAAAAAAAGGTCCGTATTTTAGTAGAGTCCGGGATCCCGGACTGGATCCGGACTCTCTCTCTCTCTATATATATATATATATATATATATATATATATATATATCGGTAAGGATCAAGAGCATTCTCCTTAAATAGCATTCCTCTTTAAATAGCATTCTTTTATTAAAACTACATCGTTTTGGAGGGACGCGGTGACATTTTTGTAAATACGCGGTGGCATTGTATTTACAAAAATGTCATCGCGTCCCTCTAAAACGACGTAGTTTTAATAAAAGAATGTTATTTAAGGAGAAATACTATTTAAGGAGAATGTTTTTGATCTGACTGTATATATATATATATATATATATATATATATATATATATATATTGCAAGCTTATGCTAAAACATAAATTTTATACACATAAATACCTATACCTATACCTATATATAGACTAAAAATACAAAATTGTAACATGGTATTTGACTTTTATAAGATAACATGGTAATTATACCTCGTGGTATAATTAGTAGTTCAAATTTAACCTTTTGGGTCAGTTTTGTACTTCTAATTATATTTTAAAAGGACGATTTTATACTAATAATTGCACTTTGTGAGATGAATTTGCTAACGGGTCAAATTTAAGAATGAAAACATTACACTGACACAAAATGATATGAAATAGGCATTTTATTAATATATGTCTATATATATATATATATATATATATATATATATATATATATATATATACATACGAAAAGCTTCAAGAGCATAATTCTTAAATAGCATAATGTCTTAAATAGCATAATTTTATCAAAACGACGTAGTTTTGTAAATACGCGGTGACATTTTTGTAAATATCATGCCACCGCGTATTTACAAAAATGCCACCGCGTGTTTACAAAACTACGTCGTTTTGATAAAATTATGCTATTTAAGGCATTATGCTATTTAAGAATTATGCTCTTGAAACTTCCCGTATATATATATATATACATACACACACATATATACATACTATATACTAAGTTTTACCTCAAAAAAGCCCCAATTCTCACAACCATCTTTTATCATCTCCATTGTTGCAGCCCTCTCTTCACCATTAAGCTTCTCCATGTTGATGATTGGGAAAGTTTCCATTTCTCTCTCTTCTTTTTTCCCTCTGATCTCTCTTTTCTCTTCTCTCTCGAGTTTATATTGATTTGTTTAGGCTTGGCAGTGCAATTTATAGGCCATTTTTGAAGGGGGTTATCAAAGAAAAAGATAAAAATATACGGCAAAAAGGGTGATGGTAATTAAATGAAAACACTTGAGAAAAGTGTCATATCAAAAATCCAAGTGCAGAAATAAAGAACAAGACTCGTGGAGTATGTATGTGATCACACTCTGATGGACCCCTACCTACTTTGGCCTACTCTTTTCTTAGCATTGCTGTAAGATTGCTGCTCTTTGACTGGAGTGGGGCCTGGTTTATTCTGCATGCTTGACTATCTTTTTCTTGTTTTTTTTTTGGATTCGGTTACCATCGAGTTAACTTCGTGATAAGTTGGTCAATTGATTAATACAGTGCTAATACGCAGAGAGAGATCACCTCCCGACTTGCATATCAACACTGTATTAATCAATTGATAAAATTAACTTCATGCTAACCACTTTTTTTTTGCTCGAGTCTTCACCAAACTTGTATAAATTTTCCCTCCATTATTCTTGAATTTTTATTTGTTGTTGCTATATATATATAACTGTTAATGTCGATATTAAATACTGATGTATATAAATACGTAAAATAAAAAAATATAAATAAAGAATTTACGTTTATTATTTTATTTTCTCATTTACCGTTCACGTTAGTCGAAATCTATATTTAACATAAAATTAATCGAGATAAATTATTTTTATTTTGTTTTGGATGCTTAAAGATGTGATGTCTATGAAGTAGCCTGACATTTGCTTTTGATAGTTAAAGCCAAGTTTTATATAATTTAGGATTGTAGACCACCATTATTATGATTACGTTAAGTAATGATATTTTTAATGATATTTGATGATTTTTAATTATTATAAAACATTTGACATTTATCACTAAATTATATGAAAATTGACATTTGTTCATATTACGATTAGATTATTAATTGAAGATCAAAATTTATTTTATTTGAAGGACCATATATAAATTATGTTATGTTTTTTTTACCATTTTATAATTCTAACATATAATTAAAGTCATATAAATTTATATTAATTATAAATTTAAAAATATTTCAAATCTATTTAAAAAGTCCATATTAATTCTACATGTTAGAATGGAAAGAGTATCAAATACTTTCATTTTAAACCTCAGAACTCTTGATCCAATCAAATTATTGGTTTACATTTGCCATTCGACTTAAATTGAACCGTGCTATAAGGAATTGTCAAATATTCAAAATATAGACCAACATCTTCTTTCCGCTAGAAATAGAAAAGGGACCATTCACATGATTTTGAAAGTGTTAGGCACGGTTGCTATTGTCTATATTGTCCTTGTATTAGAAAAAGATAATATTATTTGTTGGACAGAAAATAGTAAGAGAATCAAAATTATATTTAATATTTGGGGTAATATTGGAAATTAAGTAATGAATGATTACTTGAAATTCTCAAAGGACAAATATTAAGAGACAAAAATATTTTTTTAAAACGACTTATATTAAGAGACGGAGTGAGTATAAAAGAGAAAATGATACAAAAATCAATTACAATTAGTGTCATTATGTTTATCAAAAACTCCGTAGACGGGAAAATTAGATGTGACGCCCCCAAAATTAGATATACATCACCCATTGTGAGTCGCCAGATACATGGTACAAAATTCAAATACAACTTCATTTATACAACCGTTGAGCTGTCGTATAGAATACGACCACAGTTAACTATGAGTTTTAATACAAGTGTATGTAACTCTCATGGTACCTCGACCACAACCTTACAATAATACTTTACATAAAAGTATAGTCAAAAACTGTTTTAGAAATTAAAATCTTTTGTAAGTGCTCAAGCAAATCTTCGTACATGGAAGGCCATGCGTCTAGGTTATGATAAATATCATATGTCCACAGAATTATCCTTAGTTGACCCAAAAGTCCCCAAAGAAAAATAAGAAGATTACTATCATCTTGTTTCCAATGGTGAGTCTTCTCTTGACATATAAATATCTCCGTTGTCTCCAAGTGAAAATTATATTTCACATAAACCCCAAGATCATATAGGTAGTGCTCGTAGATATATTCAGCAAGTGGATGTGCACAATCATGTCTTATGAGAACACGAGGTTGTATGTCATTAGACATCTTGTATGATAGTGGCAAAACACCCTTCCAAAGTTGGGTTCGCCTCACCCTATTTGATTCACCAAATATAACTACTAAATAATGTATAGAATACAACACACTTTTTTATACTATTTAGGGAGAACCTCCACAGCTAGAGACCACCGTTCTATTCCTCTGTTATCCCCACTCGACCCGGCAACACTCTTATTACTTGAAAGGAATTATGAAGCAGAAATGGTGAGCACAACTAGCCCAGTAAAGAATATCATGACTAAAGCTAATTTACACTATCAATAGCCTTCATCATTAATAAATCAGAGATTTAGAACATATGGTAGATGATAAAAATTTTCAACCATAGTTGCAGTGGAACGAGCAATCCATTAGAAGAGTCAAATAGACCATCAGGTCTATTATCTTCTTCATGTTAAAAGTCCACCAATAATATTTTATCCCTGTAACATCAATCAACAATTCCTGTCTACAATCATATGAATAACTCATAATCATAATTGTGATTCTAAATTCTTCTTCGCACTCAGGACGAAGATAATTTTAATCACCTATCTTCACCAGAAAAATCAAAAATCATGGTTATTGTGAAACCCCAGATTTTATGAATAAAGAATTAATTTTCTCGAAATAATTTTTTAATATTATGGTGTGAATTTGAGACAATATTACAGTCGTGGGTAGTATTTATAAATTTTGCAAAGTATGCAAGTTGTTATATTATATTCGATTGGTCAGGGAATATTCTTTGTGTTGGAAAATATTCGTACGACGGTACAATTATTGGTGGACCCCACAACGAAATTATTGTCGGATTGAGAAAACGATAAAAATATTTTATTGAAAATAACGGCGGAAGTTTTACCGTTGATACTGTTGAACTACTGGGTAGTAAAAGTACAGTAATACGCGTTATTGCATAGTAACACACGGTATTGATTATTGATATTTATGTGAGAAGTCGCTCAGTTTGATTCAATTATTGTCGATTAATAATATGAATTATTATAGCGATGATGACGTTTTGTTTTATTCGTATTATTAACGTAATAAAACAGAAACATCTTTTTATATAAAACAGAATACTTTATTAAAGTTATTCTATAAATAGAATATATTATATTTTATTATGCATAGTGTTGTATAGTGTTTTGCATAGTGTTTGCATAGTAAAAATCTTTTTATATAAATAGAATATATTATATTTTATTTAAAAGATTTTTTCTTTAAATATGGACCGTCAGATTAAAGTAAATCAATCTGGACCGTTCATGGATTAGTTACTATGCATTCCATTTTCCTATAAATAGAAGCTCATTCCTTCATTATTTTCTTACGAATTCACTGAACTCTAGAGAGAGAAACTATAGAGAGATAGAAGAAAATCTTTTTGCTACTTAACTTTTCTTTTCCTATATCCAGTTTCTGTTACAGTAAGGGTGTTATTCTTTCTTATTAATGAAGAGAACTGTTGTTATTCCATTTCTTATTATTCTGTTGGAATAACATGTATACGCGGTCTACCTATTCTTGGTGACATTCTTCTATTATTCTGTTGGAACATCCTGTCTGTGTGTTTTACACCGGACCTGGTTCCGTCTTTATTATTATTATTCCGTTGGAACATCCTGTCTGTGTGTTTTACACCGGACCTGGTTCCTTCTTTATTATTATTATTCCGTTGGAACATCCTGTCTGTGTGTTTTACACCGGACCTGGTTCCGTCTTTATTATTATTCCGTTGGAACATCCTGTCTGTGTGTTTTACACCGGACCTGATTCCGTCTTTATTATTCTGTTGGAACATCCTGTCGGTGCAAATTTTGCTTGACCTAGTTCCGTTATTATTATTCTGTTGGAATAACCTGTCGATGCGAAGTACCGCATGCATGGTGATTTCTTTTGTTATTTCATTCTTTATTATACTCAGTTGGTTAAAGTTTTGACTTCTATACTCCATGAAATTAGTAGAATATCCTTGATATTTGCGCTTCATCCAGTATCTTTTCATAGAAATATTTTTCTGATCATTCTTGAATTTTACTCTACAAAGCAGTATCATGTTGACAATTTGGACGTTAGTAGTTCTTGGACAAATTAATTCTTGAACTTGTTTTATTGAATTCTTATATCATTGTCATCATCCTCATGTTTATGTTATGTTGAAAGTCATCTGTGGCATGTAGTGCATAGATGGACTTGGTATGATTATGACCAGGGATTATTCGGTATAATCATGACCGTAATGTTACAAATGATGTAAACATTAAAAGTCCTCATTGGCCCGTAGTGCATTGATGGATAGTTTTTGATATGATTATTACTATGAATTCTCTTCGGCCAAGGGAGCAAAGATGAATTATTTTATGGCATGATCAGGACCGTTGATGAAAATACGATTATCTTTGGCCCGTAGTGCATGGATAATTCATAGTCGTGATACTAAAGAATATCCTTGGCCTGTAGTGCAGGGATGATTTCATGATGTGGATTATTTATTAAGCTGAGTCCCAACAATAACAGTGATGAAAAACCTTTTTAATCATAAAAGATAGTAGATTTTATTTTCTACTTGACTCTTTTAATGGATTGCTTGTTCCGCTGCAGTTAAACTTGATGTCTATTATATTTTATCAGTTTAACATTGTTGGAGACTAATGATAATTTATTCTGCATTATCTTAGTCATAATATTTCTTACTAGGCTAGTTGAGCTCACCCTTTCTTTCACTGTTCTCTTCAGGAAATGAGAACATAGCAGGGACTAGTCGGGGAACGGAGTGACGGTCCAGAGGATAGCATTAGTAGTCCTCACTATTCTATAAAATAGTGTATTAATAATTATAATGAGGACTCTTTTTGAGTTTGTATAATCTCTAGTAGACAATAATTGTATTCAAACTCACAGTTATGTTTTGTCGTATTGTACACGACAGTTGTATTAGTAAGTTATATTTGAATTATGTACCATGTATCTGACGACTCGAGATGGGTGATGTATACCTAATTTTGGGGGCGTCACAGTTATACCAAATCACAATTCTTGTTCATAATTATACTAATAAATTCATCTTTGCACTACGGCCAAAGATATTCATTAATAATTTATCTTTGTACTACAAGCCAAAGACATACAACTGTATTTTAGAAGAGTCAAGTAGAGCATGATATCTACTATCTTCTACAAAATAAAAGTGTATAACCAATATTTTATCGCTGAGACTCAGCTTAATAAATAATCCACATCATCGAATTATCCATGCACTACGGACAAGGATATTCATTAGGATCACATCCATGAATTATCCATGCACTACGGGCCAAAGCTAATCGTGTTTTCATCAACGGTCCTGATCATGTCATAAAATAATTCATCTTTACACCTTTGGCTGAAGAAAATCCATAGCCATAATTATACCAAAAACTATCCATCAATGCACTACGGGCCAATGAGGATTTTTTTCACATCATTTGTAACATTACGGTCATGATTATACCGAATAATCCCTGGTCATAATCATACCAAGTCCATCTATGCACTACAGGCCACAGATGACTTTCAACATAATATAAACATGAGGATGATGACAATGACATAATAATTCAATAAAACAAGTTCAAGAATTAATTTATCCCGGAACCAATAACGTCTAAATTGTCAACATAATACTTCTTTGTAGAGTAAAATTCAAGAATAGTCAGAAGAATATTTCCATGAAAAGATACTAGATGAAGCGCAAATATCAAGGATATTCCACTAATTTCATGGAGTATAGAAGCCAAAACTTTAACCAACTGAGTATAATAGAATATATGAAACTGCAAATGGATTTTCGCCGCCATGCGGTAATCCACTTAGACAGATCATTTTCACAATTTAATAAGGAATGAATACAAAGGATCATTCACCATGCATGTGGTAATCCACATACAGGTTATTTCAACAGAATAATAAAGAATGGAATAACATGAGAATTCACCATGCGTGCGATAGACTGCACATACATGTCATTCCCAACAGAATAATAAATAATGGAACCAGGTCAGGCGAAATTTATACCGACAGGATGTTCTAACAGAATAATAAAAGACGGAACCAGGTCCTACGTAAAACGCACAGACATGATATTCCAACAGAATAATAAAGACGGAACCAGGTTCGGCGTAAAACGCACAGACAGGATGTTCCAACAGAATAATAAATATAGAATAACAGAAGAATTTCATCAAGTATAGCGTAGCCCGCGTATACAGGTTATTCTAACAGAATAATAAAGAATGGAATAACAGAAGTTCTCTTCATGAATAAGAAAGAAAGAATACCCCTTACGAGTACAACAAATAATACCCCTTACGAGTACAACAAATAATATCTCTTACGAGTACAATAAATAATATCTCTTATCATAAAAGAAGAGTACTCCGACTGATAGAACGAGAATATTATGCGACTCCAATAAAAGAGCTCTATGTTTATTCAACACAAATAACTATTTTTTTCGCCATTCATAGGATCACTTGTTTTTGAAAAAAATCACGCTACTTGTTTTAAGTACGTGTCCTTGTTACATTAAAAAAAAGAGAGAGTACGTGTCCTTGTTTGTTTCATCTCTAAGAGGTAATTCTATGTTTGGTAAATATTATTTTCTTGAAAATTGGTATTTTTACAAGAAAATATATCTCTCACTCATGTAAGAGAGGGAAATTTTGTGGTATTTTTCTGTCTTTTTTCTCTCTCTCTCTCCCACACACACACATACACATGAAAAATTTCTCCAACGAATAAAAAAAACGAATCAAAGACGAACCAAGATATAATGACGGTTTTTCTGGGCTATAACGACGGTTCGAACCGTCGCTTTAGATATAGTCGAATTTTTTATGCTATAGCGACAAAAAAATCGTTATTATAATCAGTTCGTTTTTAGTCTGATTTTTGTGGTTTAATGGAGTGTAATTTTCTCCTCCACAAAAAAAATCATTTCAGTTTCAGTTTTAGAGAGATTCTTTTGTGAAGTAAGTTTGCCAATTTTCTTATCATTTCTTCTTTAAAACTCATAAAATATCCAAACAACACCAAGAAAAGTCACTTCTCTTTTTTTCTATACAAATTATTAATAAATAAGCATGCTTATAAATATAGAAATCAAACTTTATAAATATAGTAGTCATAATCCCACCCTTTTGGGTTATTGATCTTTTTAGAAATAAAATTATTGTCTTTTTTCAAAAATGTTAATGAAGTTTCAAAGTAATATATATTTGTCAAATTGGTGAACTTGGATATATGCACTGGGGAAGCCAGAATTTTTATTCAGTAGGGTCAAAATTTTGGGATGCTATAAATAATTTGGCGAGGGTTTGGGCGCGCAACTCCCGAGCTAATTTTTTAAAGATAATTTTATGTTTTTTGGGCAGTTTCATATGTAAAACATATATTTTGTTACAATATTGTTAATATAACAAGTAATATCATTATATATATATAGACCCCTAATACGCCTTTCTAATAATAAATTTGTTAATAAATATTTAAATTTCTTATGTTATAAAAAAAATATAAATTAGATTATTATTTATTTTAAAAATATTAAAGGAAGATGCATACATGAGTAGAAGTAATATGGAATTGAGAAAGTTATAAAAAATTCAATTTGACTCTGTATATTAAAAAAATTATAAAATTTCAGTGGGGTCAATTTATTCATTACACTTGAATTTCTAAATTTTTTATCATATATTATAAAATATATTTTTTTTCAATGGGGTCAATTGACCTCACACCTTCTGGGGTGTCTTCGCCCCTAGATATACAGATATACAGAATTATTTATCATAAAAATATTATTTAATTATTTATAACACGATCAAATTTTTTCTTAAAATACAGAGTTGTAAAGTTTCAACTGGATTTATTCTCATGTTCTTTACCGACAATGTATGAAATTGATTAGTTATTGAGTTAAAAAGAGAAAAAATAAAAGTTTTTATTACTATTTTAACTAATTTCAAATTAAATATCTATTTACATTAAATAATTTATTTTTATAATATTTTGTCCACAATACATTTAGTATTAATTATCATATTGTTATCTATATATTTATAGAGCATCATAATCTTATTAGGTTAATTGAAATTATTAAATTAGGTTAATTGATGAAATTATGATGAAATGTTTGAAAGAAGGCGTTAATAAATAATTTTTTTTAGTGATGTATTTTGACCCCCCTATCAAAACGTTCTAGTTCCGCCACTGAGCATGAGCATGAGCATGAGCATTTATAAGGTAGTCAGTTATTCTCTTGAGCGAACCTTGAGTATGCTCCAATAGATCCACTGCTTGCATCTGATCCTCATACTCAAAGATGCTCCATGACAGGGCAGTCGCAGTAAAAGCCATAGGGAATCCAAACTTCATGTGATCCCCAACATCTTACATTCCTTTTAAAAGATCTACCTTTGCCTCATTTCCATCATCAAGATCTGAATTTCCAGAATTACATATTTAGCAAATCAACTTTATCCTTTTCTGTTCTTCATTTTCTTGGACTCAAGGATGCTCCTGTCCCTCACGTCATTATTATATCATCTCACATGAACAACATTAAAGCACATAAGTGTGTACCTGGAGAAATCAAAATCGAAACCCTTGGACAACTCTATTCTCCGCAATCAATTTGTGCGGCTGCTCACAAAAATGTGAATTTTAATAGGCACTTTAGTTCTGCTCACAAAATACCTTCTTATCAAATATATAAAAAATTCAATAAATACTAATCCATATATATAAATATACATGCTTAATTTAATAATATATTATTTAATTAAAAATGCATAACTTTCAAAAGATTTGCTCATAAGGTATATACCTCCAGCTCTAGTGTTAACTCTTTACCTTATTTGCAATTAATAAGAAGCAATAGAAGATATGGATGAATAGTGAATAATAAGATAAGAGGGAGTGACATTGAAAACCTAATTAGCAGAAAAACAAATAAATAGATTTTAAATAGGTACCTGGTGGAATGAGTTTGATTATCGGCGATACTACAAGAAAAATGTCTAACAGCGACTGAAAGTATCTGCGACTGCACATTTCGGTCGCTAATAACATTAACAGCGACCGGTATTAGCAACCGTACTGCATTTTCGTCGCTATTATTATTCGCGATTGCATGCGGTCGCTAATAGTATAGATTCGGTCGCTGTTAATAGATCCACTGCTTTCTTGAATTCGAGTCTATTATTATGTCTCTTCATATTAAAAAAATTAGGTGATACCCCGTGCAATGCACCGGCTAATTTGAATAACAGATTGAATAAGCTCATACAATATAATACTTGAATATGCACAACTGTTCTAAAATGTTAAAAATCTCCAAATTCTAGAGTGTTAAGTGAAAGCCTTGAGGAGTACATGCAAAATACCATGAGATGGCAATCTGTTTAAAAGAAATACTCAGTAAATTGTGCATATTCAAAAAATTAGGAACCTAATGGTGGCAAGAAATAGAAATGTATACTGGGAAATTAAAAAGGCATGCTAGGAAAAGATGAAGAAACAAAAAAAATTAAAGATAAAGAGTAACTGAACATAGAATATGTTATCTGAAGCATGAACATTTATAAGGTAGTCGGTTATCCACTTTGAGCGAACCTTGAGCATGCTCCAATAAATCCACTGCTTACATCTGATCCTCATACTCAAGGATAGGGCTGAGCAAGTAATAAAATTGGAACCGAAACCGCACCAAAAACTGCACGAACCACACTAATTAAAATCGCACCAACAGTTCCGGCGTATGTGATGGTTTTAGGTGGGTTGAATAACCAAATTTACGGTTCCAGTTTGATTACTAGCCAAAACCGCAAGCATAAAACCGAAACCGCACCATGTGTGTGTATGTATGTATTATCTCTAGTAAATTCTAAAGTTACTTTTCACTTGAACACACTTAGAGAAAACCCGTCTTGCATTGTTATTTTTTCACCAATTGAAAGAAGATGTTAGAGGTTACAGAGTCAAAAATTAAGCAATTGAGTTTTGGAATTTTGAATTTGTTTGATGCGTTATTGGAGGGGCTTATAGCAGAGGGGCTCGAGCACTTGATGCATTGGTTAATGTCAATGCAATAATAGTAATAGTCTAATAGATTATTTTTCAAATTAAGTACAGTTAGGATTATATTCTATAAGTCATCCCTGCAATATATGAGATAGAATTTTATTTTCTCTCCAGTATATACTTTTAATTTTTGGAGAACTAGATAAACATTCTTACTTGTTATCGAATGTATGATCTCTGTTCTTTTATATAGCGTATGTTTTAGTTTTAAAGCATGCTTGATATAATTCCCATTGCCAACTCTGTCACTTAGTTAATTGCTCGATGTATGTTTTATGTTAAATTTTTTTTTTGCTAAATTTTCATGTTAAATTTTATTGAAGGCTTAGACTTTTTTGTTGTTTCAATTGATTTTGGAACCGAAACCGCACCAATTAAAATCGCACCGCACACTTTAAAACCGCACCGCACCAATCACAAACGGTTTCGGGTGCAGTTTTGAATTTTTCAAACTGCACCTAAGCGGTTTCGGGTGCGGTTTGGACTTCAAACCGCACCATGCTCACCCCTACTCAAGGATGCTCCATGACAGGGCAGTCGCAATAAAAGCCATACGGAATCCAAACTTCATGTGATCCCCAATATCTTACATTCCTTTTAAAAGATCTACCTTTACCTCATTTCCATCATCAAGATCTGAATTTCCAGAATTACATATTTAGCAAATCAACTTTATCCTTCTGTGTTCTTCATTTTCTTGGACTCAAGGATGCTCCTGTCCCTCAAGTCATTATATCATCTCACATGAACAACATTAAAGCACATAAGTGTGTACCTGGAGAAATCAAAATCGAAAACCTTGGACAACTCTATTCTCCGCAATCAATTTGTGCGGCTGCTCACAAAAATGTGAATTTCAATAGGCACTATAGTTCTGCTCACAAAATACCTTCTTATCAAATATATAAAAAATTCAATAAATACTAATCCATATATATAAATATACATGCTTAATTTAATACTCCCTCTGTCCCAAATTAACTGCTCAATTTTGACCTTTTTAAGTCAAATTGACTTTTTTTAGAATTAATAATTAAGCATATATAAATATATTTCTAATATTATAAAAATTGGGATTAGTAATAAATTGTATATACTTTCTTTTGGTTATAATCTCTTCACCTATATTTTAACAAAAATAGTAAAAAATTATTTTTAAAAATGGTCAATTTGACTTTAAAAAGTCAAAACTGAGCAATTAATTTGGGACGGAGGGAGTAATATATTATTTTAATTAAAAACGCATAACTTTCAAAAGATTTGCTCATAAGGTATATACCTCCTGCTCCGGTGCCAACTCTTTGCCTTATTTGCAATTAATAAGAAGAAATAGAAGATATGGATGAATAGTGAATAATAAGATAATAGAGAGTGACATTGAAAACCTAATTATTAGTAGAAAAGTAAATACATAGATTTTAAATATGTACCTGGTGGAATGAATTTGATTACCGGCGAGACGTCAATAGGCTTGATTTGAGGAGGAGGAGATTTAGTGGATGATTGATTGACTGTCAAAAATTTCCAAATATGTAAAGAATTATGAAATTAAATTAGGATACATGTAAAGTAGCAGTAAATATACATACTTGATTTCTACTATATTACTATATATTCAATACTACTATATTCTCCTTCATTTATTTCTTTGCAATTCCAAAAAAACCATTATCATAACCATACCTGAAAGCTTCCTCAGAGATTCAAAGATGTATAAACACATCACCCAATTAATTTATGTAAAAAGAACCCATTTTCATATTTGTACTCTGCTCTTCTTCAAAGTTCAAACCAATCAACCTGCAGGCCTATGAAACTAAAAAAAAACTCAACTCTTTTTGTGAAGCTAAAGTGACTTTCTTTCACAAATCTCTGTTCTAATAGACTGAAAACACCACTGAACTGGAAGCCTTTAGGCTATAGGGCTCTTTCTCTATGTGCCAAATCTTTTTAGAATACCCATCATCAAAAGAATCATTTTTCTTTCTTTTAGCAACCCTTTTGGAAAACTACAGGAACCGATCAAGTATCAAGATACAATAACCAACCTCTTCAGTCAAATTTTCAATTATTTGGTTGAATCATGACATTAAAACTTTGAAATGCATATGATTTGTCAGACATTATTGGTACTACATGCAAAATCTGCTATTTTAGGCCTTCTTTGGGACATAAGATCAAGCATCTAACATAGATGAAACTACTACTTTGTCATTTTTGGTGCACTATCACATATATATCAGCCATAATGAACTAATTTTAAGGATCAAACAGATTAGATATACAATTATGTTTGATAGATAAGTATCACCAAAGTTGTAATTGGGATATTTCAAGAGAAAAGGAAAAACAAAAAAATAAAAGTGGAAAACAAAAATAAAAGCCATAACCTATTGTCATTGTTATAATCCCCCTTCATATGATTACATATTTCAAACTATTCACCAGTTGAAACAGATTAGATATATGAACAATGATTATCAGACTCCAACTCAAGTAATGCATGAACCACCCATACATGAGAATGGTCAAGGTTCGAGCTTCAGTGGAGGTATTATTTAAAAAATTGTTTGTAGTTGATATGACCATATTTCACTTAAAATTATGAGGTTCATCAAGAAAGCAAAAATACATATAAAAGTTTTCCTGGTACTAAACTTATCGTCCCCTGGTATAAAGTTCATAACCACCCTCATTTTTTTTAACTTATGATCATCCATGGGTCTTAACCCTTATTTTTGGATTAGCAAAATGGGAATATTCGTTGCAATATAACTGCACGGTTTCCTTTTAAACTACTTGCATTTGCAAACATAATATAAGGATAAATGCAGAACAAATTAGAGATTCGTCAAAATGATTAACTTAATAATTGATAAAATAAAATTCCTGACAAACAAACATATACACCAATTCTAAATTAAGTTTTACCCGTGCGGCAACAGATCTTCCCCATCCAGATGACATATTGACAACGGCCCTTTGTTTGCTCTCAATCTTGATGGATCGACTGATTTTACTGTACAAATAGGCGAGATAAATACAAACCCAACACACGAAATTGTTGGGAATGTAAAAAATGAATACCATGAATCTAAGAAACCTTGCGAATATGTGATAGTTTTTCTCTTTGACATTTTATCAAACAGGTAACTTGCATATGGTAGATGCATCAATAAAATTGGAACACATCAAATTTTTATATGTAAAAGTAAATATAGATTTGGAGGGAGAAATATAATAATTGGGGAGGCTTAAGGAAATCGGGATATATATATATATATATATATATATATATATATATATATATATATATATATATATATATATATATATATACATATGATGTAAACTTGACAACGAATTCAAAACAAATTGTTGATAATGAACGCACCTAAGCTTGTTACGATTCAGGCGAGAAAGGGGTTGCCGCTACTCCTGAAGAATTAGGAGCCACTGATTGTGGAATTTGAAGTTTCTTAAACCTTTCGAGGAGTCGATTGAATTTATTAAGCGGGAAGGAAACGAAGAGGAAGCGACAAAGCCGAGAATGGTTGAGAAGAAAAGAATCGATCGAGAAGAAGAAAAGGAGTCGGTCGAATGAAGGATGGACTCGTTCGTGAGTTTTTCAATTGAGCGAGTTAATGTTTAATTGACTCAGTGAGTTTTTCAATTTAAAGGGTCGCCTTTGGTGCCTTTATATATAAGGTATTGATTGATTTAAGGAAAATCGTTTGTATGCAGAGTCGACATTTACCCTACTAGTAGACATACTTGATAAATTTGAGACTTTTAATATTATTGTAAGTTCAGTGATAAATAGAGATGACAATGTCGTAGTATGATGAGTGAGTTTTTGATGGGTGGGATTTATACCCGCGAATCGGATCCTTTATTGCTTAAGAAGTTGCTTGTCTAGGCCTAAACTACTCAACGTTCTGTACTATACGATTGCTGGCTCTATGAGTAGAGAGACACTCTACGATCTGCTCTACGATAGGCACTCTTCAATATTATAGCAGACTTTGCGATCTTTCTTCATTATACAATCTTAGAGTGGACTCTACGATCTGTGTTTTACTTTACGATAACTTAGAGAGCTCTACGATCTTTCTGTAGACACTGTGATCTTGACTTAACTCTATGAACTTTTGGCAGACTCTGCGATCTTGAATTGGATGCTCTACGATAGCATAGCCAATGCTGCTATCTTTAAATAAACTCTACAAAATGATATAGTAGCTTTACGATCACTTAACATTACTATTCAATCAATTTTATCCTATCATTTATACATCAATTTAGCTCATACGATAAAACTAACAAGTTTGATCTTTTTATTCTAAGTTCTTGTACATTATATTCATATTAAAGACTTTACAAAAACTACTGAACAAATATACATTAGTAGTATCACTTCATCAAATTTAAACATGCAGTTCCTAACAGTTGTAAGACCCCAACTTTTATGAATAAAAGATGAATTTTTTATAAATATCATTTTTGAATATTATGGAATGAATTTGATATAATGTTATAGTTGTGGGTAATATTTATAAATTTTGCAAAGTACGCAAGTTGTTATATAATATTCAATTGGTCGGAGAATATTCGTTTTAACAGGGAATATTCGTACAACGGCACAATCATTGGTGGACCCCACAACGAAATTATTGTCGGATTGAGAAAACGAAAAAAATACTTTATGAAAATAACGGCGAAAGTTTTACCGTTAACTGTTGAAACACCCGGTGTTAAAAGTACAGTAATACGCATAGTTGCACAGTAGCACACAGTTTTGATTATTGATGCTTATGTGATAAGTCACTTAGTTTTGTTTTATTGCTATTATTAATGTAATAAAACAGAAAAGCTTTTTATATAAAACATAATACTTTTATAAAGTTATTCGTTTTATTAGGCTAATAGTAAAATCTTTTTATATAAAACAGAATACTTTTATAAAGTTATCTGTTTTATTAAACAATAATTAGAATATATTATATTTTATTATGCATAGTATTTGTATAGTGCCTGCATAGTGTTTGTATAGTAAAATCTTTTATAAAGTTATTCGTTTTATTAGATTATAAATAGAATATATTATATTTTATTTAAAAGATTTTGCTTTAAATATGGACCATCAGATTAAAGTAAATCAATCTCGACTGTTCATGACTTAGTTACTATGCAGTCCATTTTTCTATAAATAGAAGCTCATTCCTTCATTATTTCTTATGAATTCACTGAAACTCTAGAGAGAGAAATTATAGAGAAGCTATAGAAAAGTATTCTGCTCCTTCCCTACTCTTATATTCAATTTCTTTTACGGTAAGGGATATTATTTGTTGTACTCGTAAGGGGTATTATTTTTTTTTTGTATTCATAAAGAGAACTTCTGTTATTCAATTCTTTATTATTCTGCTGGAATAACCAGTATACGCGGACTACCCTATACTTGGTGACATTCTTCTAATATTCCGTCTTTATTATTATTCTGTTGGAATATCCTGTCTGTTCGTTTACGCCGAACCTGGTTCCGTCTTGATTATTATTTTGTTAGAATATCCTGTCTGTGCGTTTACACCGGACCTGGTTCCATCTTTATTATTATTCTATTGGAATATCCTATCTGTGCGTTTACGCCGGATCTGGTTCCGTCTTTATTATTCTGTTGAAACATCCTGTCGGTGCGAATTTTGCCTGACCTGGTTTCGTTACTTATTAATCTGTTGGAATAACCTGTCTATGCGAAGTACCGCATGCATGATGATTTCTTTTGTTATTCCATTCGTTATTATACTCAGTTGGTTAAAGTTTTGACTTCTATACTCCATGAAATTAGTGGAATATCCTTGATATTTGCGCTTCATCCAGTATCTTTTCATGGAAATATTCTTTTGAGCATTCTTGAATTTTACTCTACAAAGTAGTATCATGTTGACAATTTGGACGTTATTGGTTCATGGATAAAATATTTCTTGAACTTTTTGTATTGAATTCTTATATCATTGTCATCATCCTCATGTTTATATTATGTTGAAAGTCATCTGTGGCCTGTAGTGCATAGATGGACTTGGTATGATTATGACCTGGGATTATTCGGTGTAATCATGACCGTAATGTTACAAATGATGTGGAAAAAGTCCTCATTGACTAGTAGTGCATTGATGGATAGTTGTTGGCATGATCATGACCATTAATGAATACATAAATATCCTTGGTCCGTAGTGCATAGATAATTTGTGGTCGTGATACTAATGAATATCCTTGGCCGTAGTGCAGGGGTGATTCGATGATGTGGATTATTTATTAAGCCGAGTCCCAGCGATAAAAGTCATGAAAAACCTTTTAAATCATAGAAGATAGTAGATTTTATTCTCTACTTGACTCTTCTAATGGATTGTTTGTTCCGCTGCAGTTAAACTTGATGTTTGTTATATTTTATCAGTTTAACACTATTGAAGGCTAATGATAATTTATTCTGCATTGTCTTAGTCATAATATTTCTTATTGGGCTAGTTGAGCTCACCCTTTCTTTCACTGTTCTCTTCAAAAAATGAGAATATAGCTGGGACGAGTCGGGGAACGGAGTGATGAACCAGATGATAGTATTAGTAGTCCTCACTATTCTGTTAAATAGTGTGACAATAAATATAATGAGGACTTATTCTGAGAGTGAATATTGTCTAGCAGACAGTATTTGTATTAAAACTCACAGCTCTCTTATTGTATATTAAAGATTGTATTTGTATTCTGTACCATGTATTTGGCGACTCAGAATAGATGATGTATACCTATTTTGGGGGCATCACAGTTGGTATCAGAGCTTAGGGACCTATTATGATAATTAATCTTTCAACTTAAACCAACGTAAACGTCCCCTCACATTATTTTTATAAGATTCTCATAAAAATATGTGATTAAAATTTATATAGACTCATACGTCACGAATCAACATATTCTAGTCGATAGAAATTATTTTAACGACTACCGACTCATCGATTTTTAATTATTTTCATTTCGTTGAAAGCCTAATTCCCCCGTTACGCCATGCTAATTTTTTTTTCCTGGAAACACATGTAAATATATTTCACATACAAAAATATTTTTGTTGAAAATTTTCAATTTCCTTTAGTATTTTTCAAAAGCCCGTTTTTAGTTCGTAACTTAGCGAAATTAGCTATATATTTCTCAACTCCAAAAATTCCCAAATCTTTGTAGAAATCTTACACATATTAGCCTGAACTTCTAGTTTAAATTTCGTGGCCATTGAAGTTATAGAACTTTATTTATGACAATTTTTGTTAAGTCAGAATTTTTTCATCTTCAAACCAGGTCTTCCTTATATCATATATTTTCATGTCCCAAAATGCATGAATTTATTTCATTGTCTAAGTGGCCCAAACAGTGCACGGAACAAACTGGGCAGTAGGCTTTTTCGGTTTTCCAGTTTTGGCCTGTGTTGGTAGAAACAGTCCACACAAAAATATACAAGGAATTTTCCAGAGATTCCAATTGGAGATGTTAGGGGACTCATAGATCTAACTTTAGGACTTGATCACACTTAAAAATTTAAAATAGATAGGAGTTATGCTTGTTCAAATTTTAGTCTCCGTTTTTCTAAAAAACAATTTTTCTGATTCTTAGGTTTTCTAGGAAAGCTTTCTTGTTTCCATGATATTTCCTACATAAAACACATAAAAAGCCGTTATATCATAAGATCCACCATGATCCACCTTTAAAGAACCACCAATTACTAATCAAACTTTAAAATTAAAAAGATAAAGAGTTGTAGGTTTACCTTGTGTGCTCTTCTTCTTCTATCTTTCATTCTTTTTATACTTGATTTCTCTTTGCTTCCTTCTTTCTTTGGGCCTCTCTCTCTCCCTCTCTCCCTCTTTCTCTCTCTCTTGCACTTGAGCTTTTACTTTCTCCCTCTCTCTCTTGTAAATGAGTTGAAGATGAGAGAAATGATCAAGTGTTAGTTGATTTGCCTAGCTAACTCCCCCACCAATTAACCTAACCTTTCTCTATGGTTAAGTTGGCACATGAGGGGTTAATGAATGAATGGATGATAGTTGGATTTATTGGCTAAAAAGATAAGTAGACATTAAATGTTTTGTGCCACCTAAGGCCATGAATCACAAAATATTTGTGACACCCCCAAATCCTGGTACTTCATTATCTCAAGATTTGATGTTCACGTAATCAAAACATTCATATCTAACTACCCAATCATAATAAATTGAATAATAAAACCTGCCCATACAGGATTGCTTTAATAAAACATTATCTCCCAGGTTCTATAACCTTTAATACAATCATTCAAATGCGGAATTTAAAATTTATTACATCACATCATCTAATAAAAGTCTATCATCATAACGATAAAGCACAATTACAAGTCTTCATCACTTGTACATTTTTCCCTTTCCCTTGCCAGTTGTAGGTTTATCTACCTTCTCAACCATAGCTGCAATAAGTGTATAAATATGCAAGAGTGAGCAAACAAAGCTCACTTGAAATAAGAATAAATATCTTTACATCATTTGCCAAATAATAGGCTCAATAGAACTGAATGATATGTTATATTAACATTACAATATTTGCCAATTCACATGCTCAATAGAACTGAATAATATGTTGTAATATCCCGAAAAAAAAAAATTAATAATATTAAATTTATATTCTTAAAACATATTGTTTGGACTTTGTCTTTATTTGGGTCAAACTAGTTATTTAATTTGTGTGGGCTAATAAATATTAATAAGTGATGGGTAAATTAATTTAGTAAAATTTGGGCTTTTAAAATTTATTGGGTTTAAATTATATTTGTGGGTAATAATAAATCTTATTTAAATTAGGAGAGTTAATATTTAATAAATTAATAACTAAACCTAATCTTCCTCATATATATTTTGTTACGAATTGGTGGAGAGAAAAGAGAAAGAAAGAAGGGAGCCGCCATTCAAGAACTTCTTGGTCCATTCATGGGAGAATAGGAAGTGATAGAAAATTCAAGATAACATTAATTAGGTGTGTACCATTTATTTGTTATTTGTTTTTTTATATATATAATGATGTTAAGATATCATGTGTTCATTCTTTCTGAAGAGCATTGATAAGTTGTATGGAAAGGGATTGGCATAACAATTAATATATATACATATTAGTGCAATCATAAATAATATAAAATTTATTTATTAAAAATGATTCATTCTCCTGTTGGAATTTTTTTCATGAAATACTAATTTGAATAAGCTATATTGTATATATGCATGCAGATTTTTAAAGTGGTATTACAGTAATACTTCTAGGATGTCACCTCTAATCCTATACCAAATTACAAGACTCACTTATAGCTAAATAGTATTTAATTAGAGTTTGAATGTGATGGTACTTTAGGTAATTTGAAAATGGATTATACATTATATTTGAAACGGAGAGAAGTGGGTGAATCTGTTGCATAATTAGTCTCATGAAAGAAATATGTGTACTTTTAATAACAACAACAGTAATTATAATTCGGTAATTATACTTTTATTCATTTTTTTATTAGTTCGGACGGAGGGAATTTAAAGAGTTACATTTGGAATATAAATTTTGGAGTATTAATAATTGATAAAAGGCGATGATTAAAGGTATATTAAAAAGATTATGAACTATTTTGAAATCATTAGTTTGGATTGTTTTTAATTTGAGGTGAATATGTTTAGGTTGCGAATAACGTTTCGTATTTGATATCGTTGGCATTTGAGGGAGTCTAACGGGTGATATTTGGCTTCAGTGAATTATTTTGGTACTATATTAAGGTACGGATTCCGTACTCTTTCAGTGATACTTTTGTTACATTTGATTTATTCGTTCTGTTTCTCGTGTCAAATTCTATTATTATTTCACATAATTGTTTCTTGTGAAATTTATATTATTGTTTCATTTTGGAGTTGACACATTGGACTCGTAATTGTACTCTTTGAATTAGGATATCATGTTTAGTATTTATTTTTGATAATTGTAGAGCGGTACATGTTGTTACATTCTTTTGAGACCTTGTGACCATAATTTGATTTGGTTCAACATGAACATATAGAACCCTTTTGTTGGTATTATGTCGCATGTGTTGTGACATGGTATTTTTATTAGAATATACCGTAGGGTATACCTGAGCTATAACCACCTGTGGGGGTACCACATGCATGTCGTCTTGGCACGAGAGACATGACACTCTCCGTGGCGGTGTGATTAGTCCACGGCGTCTCCGTTTTGGGCTCCGGAGGAAGTGGGCCGTTTGGTGTTTTGTTGTGGGAGGCGTATGGGTTAACCCTAGTTTTCTGTTCTGCGGATTGGTGATGTTGTGCCAAACACACCTATCCGATTTGTATAAATTTGGATTCGCGGTCCAATGTGTGATTGCCTGTGTGGCATTGTTTCGATGTGCCTGTGTGGCATGGTTTTGATGTGCCTGTGTGGCATTATTTTGACTTGCCTGTGTGGCATGGTTTTGACTTGCCTGTGTGGCATTATTTTGATTTGCCTGTGTGGCATTGTTTTGACTTGCCTATATGGCAAGGTATATTTCTGAGCTCATTCGGTATGAAATAACTCCAGCCGTTTGTTTCAGCCTATTATTTTATTGGATTAGTTTTGTTGGTTTTGTTCAGTTTAAGTCATTGAGTTAGTTACTTCAGTTCGTTATTTCTTTATTCTCTTATTGGTTTCGTCAATTATGTTGATTCATATATATTCCATTCAGATTCTTGGATATTACATTTTCGTTCGTTCGTATTTGCACTTGAGGCTTGTTCAGTATTTTGTCTCAACTATTTTCGTATATCAGTTGTATATCTATATCCGTACTGGGCAATTGGCTCATGCTGTGTTTTTTCTTCCGGCAGGTTTGCAGGGGTGATTCAGGGCTAGTGTGATGAGAGTGTTGCCTTTGACCATCAGTCTAGGTTGTTTCGATTTTTAAGTTTTGATTATTTTGACACTGGTTGAAGAATTATGTTTATTACTTTATTTATGGATCACCACTATTAATATTCTGAGGTTATTAGTGCTCTGTTTTCTTATTTTGAGGTTTGTTGTGCTTTGCACGTGACCTCCCTTTCCTTTTCGGGAAGGGGGTGTTACATATGTTCTATTATCATTCTTATATATACTACTGAGGGTCTAATGACCACGAACCTTGTCCACAGTTATAAGTAATATTTCAACTTTAACTTTAACAGTCATATAACTATAAGGACTCCACGTACTTAGGGGGATCAATCCTTGGTACAATGTATTGCGCACAACCATTTCAACGCTAAGCGTAAACCCCTAAACATAGGGTTGTTCATCTCAGTATTTAGAGTACAAGTCCGCACCAAAGAAAGTTTGGTTTGGATAAGCTTTCAAGGGTAATTGAAGTTTAATGATCATCAACTAGGGAACTAGTTGAATCAACAATGTTTGATAACACAATAGTTGTTTAATAACAACATAACTTCGAACATTTGAAAATCATAAATGAACTGATTATATATATCAAACTCATGCTTGAAATAACTACAGAGCATAAGTATTTAATAGAATGAATAAAATGGTTAACCTTTGCTTGAACAGTAAAATAAGCTGAGGTTCAAGTTTTATAACATTAGAAATGAAATTCCTGAACTTTAAGAAACTTGCTTAACTGTAAACTAGTTAGAATGAATCAATCAAATGAGAATTTCCAATAACATTAGAGTTAGAGTTTGCTCGAATGGATTTTAGGAACAATTTACTTATTCAATAACAGTTAAGATAAAAAGTTTGCTCAATCAAAAGAATGAACTTGCACAATGTAATAAATGAACTATCTCAACGAAAGTGTAGAGTTAGAAAACTTGCCTCGAGCGTAAGCTAAAATATTAAAACTCACGTTCACCTATACACAGTATTAAAACCACAACATCTATTAGACATACTAATATTCACTTTTCAATATAAAACACATTACTAGATAAACTTGTAATTTTAACACAAGTCTTATACTACCATTTACATTTCAGAATTCCCAAGTGTTAATCATCACAACACTTAACTAACATTCATTGTATAAACTAAGTTATCACATAACACGTTCTCGATTTACTAATCATTTTTGCAACCTTGAAATTTGTGACGCCCTCAAAATAGGTATACATCACCCATCTTGAGTCGCCAGATACAAGGTACTGAATACAAATATAACTTAATTATACAACAGTCGTGTAAAATACGACAAAACATAGGCCGTGAGTTTTAATACAAATATTGTCATCTAGACAATATCCACAGTCAATGGAGTCCTCATTACATTTATTATCACACTAATTCACAGAACAATGAGGACTACTAATGCAACATCTAGGACCATCACTCTATTCCCCGACTAGTCCCAGCTACGTTCTCATTTCCTGAAGAGAACAGTGAAAGAAAGGGTGAGCTCAACTAGCCTAGTAAGAAATATTATGACTAAGATAATGCAGAATAAATTATCATTAGCCTTCAACAATGTTAAACTGATAGAATATAATAGACAACAAGTTTAACTGTAGCGGATTAAACAATCCATTAGAAGAGTCAAGTAAGGTATAAAATCTACTATCTTCTATGATTTAAAAAGTTTTTCATCAACTTTATCGCTGAGACTAGATATTGGAGTAGTGAAGTATCAGAATATTTTTTTTCTTTCTCTCTATAGTTTCTCTCTCTAGAGTTTCAGTGAATTCGTAAGAAATAATGAAGGAATGAGCTTCTATTTATAGGAGAATGGACTGAATAGTAACTAATTCATGAACGGTCCAGATTGATTTACTTTTAAACGGATGGTCCATATTAGTTTACTATTAAAACTTAAAGCAACGGTCCATACTGATTTACTATTAAAACTTTAAACCAGCGATCCATATTGATTTACTATTATAACTTTCCACCAGCGGTCCATATTGATTTACTATTATATCTTCAACCAATGGTTTGAAAAATTAGCACATCTCCTCATGGAATAATATTTTACCCAAAAATGATTTGAACAGAAAAGAAATATATTTTACGGGTGAATAGTACCCCGTGAATAGTAACTCGTGAATAGTACTCCGACACAAAAACTGCCCCGAATACCCAATTGAACCATATAACCTCCAAACATCAATTATTATCGAAATAAATGTCGATTTCCACTAACACAAATAATTCCAACACAATGGAACTATAAAATTCATCTTTAATCAACACGAATTTATTCATCATTAATATTATAATTCACAATATTTAACAACCAGGTCATTCCCAGGAAAGAGGGGGCTTTCCGATAAGGATTTCTCTTTATTGGAGCGCAATTTGGTGACCAAACCTCTCCTTGACAGAACTTTTAGACATTGACAATATTTCAAATAATAATATGATTAACTTTGTCGTCTCAATTATTGATTTAATAATATATCATATTATGCAGATGATATTGTAACAATAATTGAATCAATAATATGAGAGATATGATGCAGCAATTACTATAGTAATAATTGATTATAACTGAGTGACTTCTCACGTAAGCATCAATAATCAATACCTTGTGTTACTATGCAACCACGCGTATTACTGTACTTTTACTACCGGGTGGTTCAACAGTTTTAACGGTAACACCTCCGCTGTTATTTTTATAGATAATTTTGTCATTTTTTAACTACGACAATACTTTCATTGTGGGGTCCACCAATAATTGTGCTGTCGTACGAATATTTCCTGTTAAAACGAATATTCCCTGACCAATCGAATATTATATAACCACTTGCTTACTTTGCAAAATTTGTAAATATTACCCATAACTATAACATTATATCAAATCCACACCATAATATTCAAAAATATATTTCAAGAAAGTTATTCTTTATTCATAAAAGTTGGGGTCTTACAACCTCCCCTTCTTATGAAATTTCGTCCTCGAAATTAGGGTACATACTTGGTATGTCGAAGAGATGAGGATACCTTGACTTCATCTCAGATTCTAACTCCCAAGTCATTTCCTCCACATCGTGGTTTCTCCATAAAACTTTCACTTGAGGTAAAACCTTGGAGCGTAGAACATGATCCTTCGTATCCAAGATTTTAACAGGTAACTCTTTATACGTTTAATCTTCCTCTATCTCGTCTGGTTCTAACTCAATAATGTGGTTCGGGTCTTTCACATATTTACATAACATAGATATGTGAAAAATGTTATGAACACGAGACATAATTGGCGGTATGGCGAGTCTATAGGTCACAGTTCCTATTCGCTCGAGAATTAAAAATCGGCTAATGAATCGAGGATTGAGCTTTCCTTTATTTCCAAATCTCGTAACTAATTTCCATGGAGCAACATGTAACAACACATGATCTCCAATATCGAATTCTACGTCCTTTCGATGAAGATCAGCATAACTCTTTTGTCGATCTTGTGAAATTTTTATACGTTGTCGGATCGTTTGAATCTTTTCTGTAGTCATACATACCAACTCCGATCCCAACAATGTTGCTTCACCCACCTCATCCTAGCATACTGGAGAACGATACTTTCTCACATACAACGTCTCAAATAGAGCCATTCCAATACTTGTTTGATAACTGTTGTTGTAGGAAAACTCCACCAACGTTAAGAACTTGTCCCAACTTTCTTTGAAGTCAAGAACACAAAGACTTAATAGATCTTCAAGAGTTTGAATAGTCCTCTCCGACTGCCAATCCGTCTGAGGATGATATGCCAAGCTAAATCGTAAATCCATGCCCATAGCTTTCTGTAAACTAACCCAAAATCGTGAAGTGAATCTTGGGTCTCGATCAGAAACTATGGATACTGGCATACCATGTAGTCTTAAAATATCATTTATGTACATACGAGCTTGACGTTAAAGTGTACAAGTTTCTCGTATAGGTAAGAAGTGAGCAGACTTGGTCAATCTATCAACAATGACCCAAATTGCATCTATGCCTTGAGAAACCTTGGGAAGACCAGTAACAAAATCCATGGTAATGTGCTCCCACTTCCATTCTGGAATTTCAAGTGGTTGTAATGGACTTTTTGGTACTTGATGCTCCGCCTTGACTCGTTGATAAGTTAAACACCTTGAGATAAACTCCGCTATCTCTCTCTTCATATTGCTCCACCAAAATGTATGTCGAAGATCATGATACATTTTGGTACTCCCAGGATGGATTGAAAATGGTGTATTATGTGTCTCCATCATGATTCTATACTTCAAGTCAGAATCGTTAGGAATACAAAGTCTGGAGTTAACTCGAAGTATTCCTTTTTCATCGATTCTTGTTTCCGGAATAGCACCTTCTTGTACTTTCTTCCTCATACGTATCAGCTCCAGGTCTGTAGCTTGAGCAGCTTTAACTTTATCGATTAAAGTCGGTTCTACTCGTATATTTTCCATCATCACATGGGTCCCTGGAGTCTTTAACTCTATCTCCATCCTTTGTAAGTCATAAAAAATGGGCCTTTGTGTTGACAATATTGCACTCGTACCCGCATATGATCTTCTACTCAATGCGTCAGCTACTACGTTCGCTTTACCAGGATAATATTGAATGGTATGATCATAATCTTTCAATAGTTCAAGCCAATGTCGTTGCCGCATGTTGAGTTCCTTTTGGGTGAAGAAATATTTGAGGCATTTATGATCCGTATAGATCTCCACATTCTCTCCATACAGGAAATGCCTCCAAATCTTAGGTGCGAAGACAACAACTTCCAACTCTAGATCATGAGTAGGATAATTCCTCTCATATTCTTTGAGTTTTTGAGAGGCATATTCTATGACTTTCCCATGTTGCATGAGAACACATCCTAACCCTTTGCCTGAAACATCACTGTAGATGATAAATCCCTCTGAGCCAGATGGTATTGTCAGAACATGTGCTGAAATGAGTCTTCTCTTGAGTTCTTGAAAACTCTTCTCACATTCATCGCTCCAACCGAACTTTTTATCTTTTCGAGTCAGCTGAGTTAAGGGAGTAGCGATTCAAAAAAATCCTTCCACGAATCTCCGAAAATAACCACCTAAGCCGAGAAAGCTACGTATTTCGGTCACTGACTTTGGTTGCTCCCAGCTTTGAATTGCTTCAATCTTCGCTGGGTCAACAGATATTCCATGATTTGATATCACATGCCCAAGGAATGCAAATTCCTCAAGCCAGAACTCACATTTCTTCAACTTGGCATAAAACTTGTTTTCACTAAACTTTTGGAGTATTAGCCCCAAGTATTGCTCATGATCATCACGGCTTTTGGAATATATGAGAATGTCATCAATAAAGACAACCACAAAGTGATCCAAATATTCTTTGAATACTCGGTTCATCATATCCATGAAGGCAACAAGAGCATTAGTCAATCCAAAAGACATGACCAAGAATTCATAATGCCCGTACCGAGTTCTAAAGGCAGTCTTTGGAATATCCTCAGTTTTAACCTTCAGCTGATGATATCCAGAACGAAGATCGATCTTTGAAAAGAATTGTTCTCCTTGCAACTGGTCAAACAGGTCATCAATGCGAGGTAACGATACCTATTCTTGATTGTGACATGGTTCAATTCTCGATAATCAATACAAAGTCGCATACTCCCATCTTCTTTCTTCACGAATAGAACAGGAGTACCCCAAGGAGATGTACTAGGATGAATGAAACCAATGTCTAACAATTCTTGCAATTGGGTCTTTAACTCCTGAAGTTCAATAGGAGTTATTCGATATGGGGCTTTGGAAATGGGTTTTGTACCAGGTTCAAGGTCGATACAAAATTCAATTTCACGCTCTGGGGGTAGGCCAGGAAGTTCTTCAGGGAATACGTCAGGAAATTTATTAACAATAGAAATATCATTCAAAACTGACGTATTTTTGTTTAAATCTGTGACATGAGCAAAGAAAGCTTGACATCCATTTTTCAATAAACGAATAGCTTTATGGCTTGAAATGACCGTGATTGATTTTAATGGTTTGGTCATTTGAATTCGCATAATAGGTTGATTAGGAATATGAAAACTAACAACTTTATGAAAACAATCAATTTTTGCATAATGAGTAGTTAACCAATCAATCCCTAGAATTACGTCAAACGCAAGTATTTTTAAATAAATAAGATCGACAGATAACGTGCGGTTACCGATTAGAATCAAACAAGTCTTATAAACCGTGGATGTAATGAATGTTTCTCCCAACGGAGTTTCAACCGATAAGTCAAGGTACAATTTCTCCAGAGTCAAATTTAAACGTTGAGCGCAAGTAGGAGAAATAAAAGAATGGGTCGAGCCAGTATCAAATAAGTTATATACTTCACTAGAGTTTATGATAAGCTTACCCGTGATGACCTCATTCGGGTTCCTTGCTTTCAGGGAGGTTACAACAAATGCTCTCCCTTGAACTACCGATTTTATCTTGTCTGGGACGGACTTCGATGCCTTCATCCCAGCTGGACTTGACTTCAGTGCATGAAAAAATCGGGCTAGGTGACCTTCTCTTCCATAATTGTAACATTCTTTGGAATGTTGCGTACAGTTTGGACTGATGTGTCCCTCCCCTCCGTATTTGTAACATACGACCGGCGATCGTTCTCCTTCCTTAACAACAGGTGCTGATGCTGACGTCCTTCCATCATTATTAATCTCCTCTTCTTGAAACTCCCACTTTTATTGTCTTGGCCATGATTACCACCGAAGTGGTTACCATTTCTGGCATGTTGATTCCCTCCACGTTTGTTGTCACTGCTTCGATGACTGTTACCACTGGTATTTTCATTCTGCCGGCTGCTTTCTCTTGGTTGCGTTGACCCGTTATCGCGCTCCAATAACTGAGCCCTATTTACAACATCTAAATACAAACACAGTTTATGAAAAATAAGATATTGACGTATCTCCGGTTTTAAACCTCTTAAAAACATCGACGTCATTCTCTCATCATTATCAACCAAGTGGGACGCAAACTGGGACAACTCGGCAAACTTAGCTTCGTACTGCACCACGGTCATATTTTTCTGCTCCAACTTGATAAACTTTACCTCATAATTGTGATGAATACTTTCGGGAAAATACTTGTCGTTGAACATTTCTTGGAACTTCTCCCAAGACATCTTCAGTGCAACAGGTTGAGTACGCTTTACTGATTCCCACCAGTAATTTGCCTCTCCTCGCAACATAAAGGTGGAAAAAGGAACCTTTTGCTCCTCGGAGCATCCCAAGACAGCAAATATCTTGGTGATCTACTTTATCCATGCTTCTGCCTTAAGTGGTTTTGGCTCTCCAATAAACTCTGGTGGTCCTAGCTCCTTGAACTGTTTAGCGGTGACCGTCCGAGAGTTTCCAATGTTTCCACCTATATTTTGGACAGGAGTTTCTATTTCCTGATGTTGTATGAATTGCAGAAAGCTCCTAAACATTCCGTCATTCGCCATTTGGTCGGTGTTGTTGTTCACCTGAGGATTATTGTCTTCCTGTTGCATATTATCCTGGGTATTAATCTGTGGTGACTCCACGATCTCATGTGCTTCATTGCTTATCTCAACATTTTCATATGCCATTTTCCAATACTACCACAAAATAAGGGTTAATTAATATATCACATATTATCCCTATACTCTGACTGACCAATTAAATACCAAATAAACTTAGGTAGGTCATACTAGCGAAAGAATTCCCCGTCTCTCCCCTCCTAGTTCTTGTCTCACATCTCAGCCAGGGATCATATCCCTAAGCTTTGATACCAACTGTGACACCCCCAAAACAGGTATACAATACCCATCTTGAGTCGCCAGATACAAGGTACTGAATACAAATACAACTTAATTATGCAACAGTCGTGTAAAATACGAAAAAACATAGGCTGTGAGTTTTAATACAAATATTGTCATCTAGACAATATCCATACTCAATGGAGTTCTCATTAAATTTATTATCACACTAATTGACAGAATAGTGAGGAATACTAATGCACCATCTAAAACCATCACTCTGTTCCCCGACTAGTCCTAGCTACGTTCTCATTTCCTGAAGAGAACAGTGAAAGAAAGGGTGAGCTCAACTGCCCAGTAAGAAATATTATGACTAAGATAATGCAGAATAAATTATCATTAGCCTTCAACAATGTTAAACTGATATAATATAATAGACAACAAGTTTAACTGCAGAGGATCAAGCAATCCATTAGAAGAGTCAAGTAAGGTATAAAATCTACTCTCTTCTATGATTTAAAAAGTTTTTCATCAACTTTATCGTTGAGACTCAGCTTAATAAATAAAATCGAATCATCCCTGCTCCACGGCCAAGGATATTCATGTAATCATCAATGGTCATGACTATACCGAATAATCCCTGGTCATAATGATACCAACAACTGTCCACCGATGAACTACAGGCCAATGAGGACTTTTACCACATCATTCGTCACATTACGGTCATGATTATACCGAATAATCCCTGGTCATAATCATACCAAGTCCATTTATGCACGTAAGCCAAAGATGACTTTCATCACAATATAAGCATGAGGATGATGACAATGACATAATAATTTAATAAAACAAGTTCAAGAATAAGTTGTAAAGATTTATAAATTAATTTATCCAGGAACCAATAACGTCCAAATTATCAACATGATACTGCTTTGTAGAGTAAAATTCAAGAATGCTCAGAAGAATATTTCCAAGAAAAGATACTGGATGAAGCGCAAAAATCAAGGATATTCCACTAATTTCATGGAGTATAGAAGCCAAAGCTTTAACCAACCGAGTATAATAGAATATATGAAACTGCAAATGGATTTTTGCCCGCAATACAGTAATCCACATAGACAGATCATTTCTACAATTTAATAAGGAATGAATACGAAGGATCACTCACCATGTATGTGGTAATCCACATAGATAGGTTATTCCAATAGAATAATAAAGAATGGAATAACAGAAGGATTCACCATGCGTACGATAGATTGCACAGACAGGTTATTCCCAACAGGATAATAAATAATGGAACCAAGTCCGGCGTAAACGCACAGACAGGATATTCCGACAGAATAATAAATAATGGAACCAGGTCCGGCGTAAACGCATAGATAGGATATTCTGACAGAATAATAAAGAACAGAATATTAGAAGAATTTCGCAATGTATGTAGTACTTCGCATAAACAGGTTATTCCAACAGAATAATATGAATGAAATAACAATAAAATTCACCATGCATGCGATAGACCGAACAGACAGGTTATTCCAACAGAACAATAAAGAACGGAATAACAGAAGTTCTCTTCATGAATATGAAAGAAATAATACTCCATACGAGTACAACAAATAATATCCCCTACCTTAGAAGAAACTGGATATTGGAGTAGTGAAGTAGCAGAATACTTTTCTTCTTTCTCTCTATAGTTTCTCTCTCTAGAGTTTCAGTGAATTCGTAAGAAATAATGAAGGAATGAGCTTCTATTTATAGGAGAATGGACTGAATAGAAACTAATTCATGAACGGTCCAGATTGATTTACTTTTAAACGGACGATCCATATTGGTTTACTATTAAAACTTAAAGCAACGGTCCATACTGATTTACTATTAAAACTTTAAACCAGCGATCCATATTAATTTACTATTATAACTTTCCACCAGCGGTCCATATTGATTTACTATTATATCTTCAACCAACGGTCTGAAAAATTAGCACATCTCCTCATGGAATAATATTGTACCCAAAAATGATTTGGACCGAAAAGAAATATATTTTACGGGTGAATAGTAACTCGAGAATAGTACTCTGACACGAAAAGTGCCCCAAATACCTGATTGAACCATATAACCTCTAGACATCAATTATTATCGAAACAAATATCGATTTCCACTAACACAAATAATTCTAACACAATGAAAATATAAAATTCATCTTTAATCAACACGAACTTCTTCATCATTAATATTATAATTCATAATATTTAACAACCAGGTCGTTCCCAGGAAAGAGGGGGCTTTCCGATAAGGATTTCTCCTAATTGACGCTCAATTAGGTGACCAAACCTCTCCTTGACAGAACTTCTAGACATTTTCAATATTGCAAATAATAATATGAATAACTTTGTCGTCTCAATTATTAATTTAATAATATATCATATTATGCAGATGATACTGTAACAATAATTGAATCAATAATATGAGAGATATGATACCGCAATTACTGTAGCAATAATTGAGTATAACTGAGTGACTTCTCACGTAGGCATTAATAAATATACTGTGTGCTACTATGCAACCACACATATTACTGTACTTTTACTACCGGGTAGTTCAACAGTTTTAACGGTAACACCTCTGCCGTTATTTTTATAGATAATTTTGTCGTTTTCTAACTACGACAATACTTCCATTGTGGGTTCCACCAATGATTGTGCCGTCGTATGAATATTCCCTGTTAAAACGAATATTCCCCGACCAATCGAATATTATATAACCACTTGCTTACTTTGCAAAATTTGTAAATATTACCCATAACTATAACATTATATCAAATCCACACCATAATATTCAAAAATATATTTCGAGAAAATTATTCTTTATTCATAAAAGTTGGGTTCTTTCAAACTTACTAACCACAATTCACTATGTTATGTTAACCTTAACATTACACATTTAACATGCTAACACAATTTCAGACCATGTTATGACGCTTTCCCAAATCTGCAGAAATAGCAAAACTCAGATTCTCAAACCAGGGTATGGCGCAGCTGCGCCATACAAAGGCTTGGGACCGGCACAGCTGCACCATTTTCTGCCTTGGCACCGGCGCAGCTGCGCCGGTGTTCAGACAGACGCAGAGAAGGCTAATGAACATCAGTCGACTTTAACCCAACAAACACCAATTTCACCCAATAGACAGTAATATTAACTCGTAAAATAAATATACAACTATCATAAACATAATTGCTCACATTTATAACCAATTAGAACAATTTATCACCAACTAAGACTATTTTAATTTCTCAAAATTCATATTTTCATGAAAAACTCAATTTTCTTGACATTCATCCTAAAAATCATTACTGTGAATTCATGAGTTGGCCAAATCACCTCATTCAAAATACGTTATGCTCGTATCTCATTGATCTAACATATATAAGCTTTAATTTATAGATTAACATAAGAATTGACCATCTAAATTGGTACTTACCTAAGACATACAAAGAATACATATATTGTCAAAATTTTCTACTGTCAAAAATGAAATTAGCATCCAATTGTTGTTTAATCATAATCTCTAATCATAACTATATCTAATTACCATCAACATATTACATAACCACAATTCACAGAAAACTAGAATTCACAGAGTTTGAAATTTCATGTCGTAAACTCATCCATACATATATATATATATATATATATGGGGATTATGGAGATTATGGAGAATTGCCTTCAACTAGCTTGCACAACCTTGCTAAACACTGAACTTGCTGTGAAAAATCTGAAGACTCCTCTCCAATTCCCTCTCAAGTTCTCTGAACTTTTTAGTTTTCTTCTCTTAGGCTTAGACTAGACAACTAACAAGTATGCGTAAAAAATAAAACTGATATAATACTAATACGTATACTTATTAGGATATCAGTTATAAAAATAACGTATAAGTTATAATTATATTATATTTATTATTTTATTTGTTTTATTTATACTAATTACTTTATTTATTTTCAAAAACTAGAAGTCCCAAAAGCCATAAGGCTTGTTTGACAAAAACCCTTTAAATTTTAAAGAATTAATATATTAAGCCTTGTTTGACAAAAACTAATTTAACTACTTTAATTTATTTTAATAACTCCTTATAGTATAGTTATTTGTCACACTATATTTAATCGAGCTTCGATATTTATTTTAATTAATTCAAATCAAAATTAATTAAATAAATCCTTTAATCACATAACACAATACAAACAATTAGCCATTAGATTGAAATATCAATATAATAATAATTTCATTAATTCAACAATTATTTATTTAAAAAATAATTCTCCAAATAAAATTAAATAGATTAAACAAATATTTATTCAATGATAAACACATCCATTAAATATTTATATAATTCAATAAATATTTAATATGACAATTAAATTCTGGAATGTTACATCATTTCCTCCTTAAAAGGATTCTGTCCTCAGAATCACAATTCAAACAATCAACTCGACACATTCTTCCCTACTTACAAAGATTTTGTCCCCAGAATCGAAGACATAGATTAAACAAATAACTCAGGGTAATTTTTCATCATTTCAGCTTCGAGTTCCCACGTTACCTCTTCGACATTGTGGTTTCTCCATATCACATTCACAGAAGGTATCACTTTATTTATGAGCACTTGTTCTTTTCTGTCGACTATCTGGGTAGGAGTCTCTTCATAAGACAAATCTTTATCAAATTGCAATGGTTCTTACTCGATCACGTGCTTGTAATAGGGTTTATACAGTCGTAACACCGAAATGTAAAAAATATTATGAATGTTTTCCAATTCTAGAGGTAGAGCTACCTCATAAGCCACTTTCCCCACTCTTCATAATATTTCAAACGGTCTAATAAATCTTGGGCTGAGCTTTTCTTTCTTGCCAAAATGAATCCAAGGAGAAACTTTTAGGAAAACAAAATTTCCTACTTCAAATTCGCGATTCTGCCTATGTTGATCGGCATACTTTTTCTGTCTGTCTTGGGTTGATACCAATCTTGTCCTGATGAGTTTGAAAACTTCAGTAGTTTGTTGTACCAGTTCTGGTCCTAACAGTTGGAGTTCACCGACTTCATCCCAGCACAGTGGAGTTCTGCACTTTTTGCCGTACAATGCCTCGTAAGGTGGCATGTCGATGCTCGCGTGGTAACTGTTGTTGTAGGAAAGTTCTACCAACGGTAAATGTTCGTCCCAGCTTCCTTTGAAATCCATGAAGCATGCTCTCGGCATATCTTCCAACGTTTGGATTGTTCATTCGCTTTGCCCATCGGTTTACGGATGGGTTGCTGTACTCATTTGCAACTATGTTCCCATACATTATTGCAGTCTCTTCAGAAGTTTGATGTAAACCTTGGATATCTGTCTGATACAATTGACACTAGAATTCCATGTCTTGACACGATCTCTTTAACGTATAGTTTCGCTAGCTGATCAAGATTAAATCTAATCTTTATTGGCAAAAAGTGTGCAGATTTTGTTAGTCTTTCTACTATCACCCATATCGCATCGTATCCTTTCTGAGTCATTGGAAGGCCTACCACAAAATCCATTATGATATGCTCCCATTTTCATTCCGGTATTTCCAACGGTTGAAGTAACCCGCTTGGTCGTTGATGTTCAGCTTTCACCTTCTGACACATCAAGCATTTTGCAACGCATTTGGTAACGTCTCTATTCATGTTCGGCCACCAAAAATGTCGCCATAAATCTTGATACATCTTCGTACTTCTTGGATGAATCGAATATCTTGTGTTGTGTGCTTCGGTCAAGATTTTGTCTTTAAGTTCTGGCCCAAATTCTTCCCTTGAATCGTAGTAGTCTTTCGGTATCGATCTTGTATTTTACATCACTACCCTCAACCTCTTTCTCTTTGATTGTTTCTTATTCTTTATCTTGTAGTTGAGCATTCTTCACTTTGTCCACCAAAGTGTTAGGTTTGTAATATTCAAGAACGCAATCAAATTGCATAAATTAGCGGAAACGTGTAAAATCAGAGTTTTAAAAATTTTACAAACCATAAACCTGGATCACCCTTTATGCACAATTATTAATTAAACGAAAAAAGAAAGAATAAGAACCATACCCTTGAAGATCCGAGCTTCCTCAGGTACAAGTTCACCTCCAATCCTTTTCGCGTTCAACTTGAATCCACCGGGTTTGGTTCCTTCCTTTGATCAACGTTAGCCACCCAAGTGTTTGGCCTCTAGAGGTGATCCACCAAGGAAGAAGAAGAATTCAAGAAGATGGGTGGTTGGCTAAACTCTAGTTTTTCTATCTCTATAGAAAAAGGCGTACTCTCCCAACTATTGGAATTACGTATTCTAATAATACGTCAACCTCTCTCTCACCCATAATAAGACTCCTCTTATTTATAGATGTGGGCAACCCATCCTTAACAATTAAGGAATTGGGTTTTATTTTAATTAATTAAACTCTTTTAATTAATTAGGCTCCTAATCTTATTAGGAATAATTAATTAACCTTTTAATTAATTAAGCTCCCTAATCTTATTAGGGATAATTAATTAAACTCTTTTAATTAATTTAACCTCCTAATCCTATTAGGATATTTGAGAGTACTTTTATTAATTAATTCCCAAACTCCTTTAGGAATTAAATAATAATAATAGTAATAATAATAAGACTTCTCTTATTAATTTATATTTAATATTTTCAAAATATTAAATAATTAAAATTAAGCTATTTAATTTATTCTATCACCATAGATTAAATTAAATATACTTAACTTATTATTACGATTATGCCATTAACTTCTTAAATAATTATTCTTCCTTTTATGGTGCGACCCTTTAGGTTCTCCATATTAAACCGGTTGTGAATAAATCAATTAGAACAATTCTAATCTTATTTAAATAAATAAATTTAACTAATAATTTATTTAAATAAATAATATTTATTCTACAATAGGGATAAGCCTCCCTAGCGATCAACGACTTTCCAGATAATATAGATTTCAATATTAATCATAAAAGAACCTTTGAGTAAATAGTTACCGTACAATTCAATCCTTCCACCATACAATGTCCCAATTAAATATAAGATATGGAATTACTGTCAAGTCTTATTTTATTTAATTATATGTATTTCGACTCTTAAATGCACAACTCCAAATAATGCAAATTAGAAACTCCTTTCTAATTTCATTCTGCCTTGGCCAAGGACTACTGAGTTGTCATTTATCGAATCACATAGGACATTTCTCTTCTTTTACTAGAAGTGGTAGATTCTTTATTGATCATACATTATCTCCATGTACAACTTATTATACCCAAGCATACCCTTTGATATACCCTAAGGGTCTTAAGGAATAAGTTAAAGTATAACTCATCATACACAAGATACTATGATGATCTCAAGTCCAAGGATCACTTGTACAACTATCACTACAGGAATTCCTATTGACATGCAAGTAAAACTCCATTAGGTATTCCTTAGCGAGCCACGTTCAGTGAACTTATTCTCTAATAAGCACCTACATACTTGCTTTAGTGTCTCCACACAAATGATCATGAGATCAATCATCCTCATCAAATGAGCAAGCAACGTATGTACCAATCTATCCGGATTCACTAATCCCCAATTTAGTAATCCAACAATTGGGAACTATTTTAGTTTTAAGCTTTCTAAGAATTTAGATCTCATTATAATGATCATCATCATTATTCTAAAAGCATTGCTTAAAACTATGGGTTTATCACATATTATAAAACAGCATCATGTAGATAATTAAAAGCCTTTAATAAATTAATACTTTTTATTAATAAATGAATAAGATTGTTACAAAGTATATGCTTTATCATCAAACATGATTGACTTGTGTGCATATTACTTTCAATCTCCCACTTGCACTAAAGCCAATCGTCATGGTATCTCATACCTTTCTTCTCTAAGTGACGATTATCCTGCTGTTGGATAAGCTTTAGTTAATGGATATGTAATATTGTTCTTGAGATTTCACTATCTCTATAGTGATTTCCCATCTTTCAATGATTCTTATAATCAAATGAAAGTGCCACAACACATGTTTGGATCCAAGGTGAGACTTAGGAACAATTCCTAGTTCTGTAATGAACTTTTAATCCAAACAATCAACTTGCAACTTCATTTACAACTATATACTTTGTCTTTATTACTAAACCAACAACTCTTTGCTGTTTGGAACCTTTCAAATTTCACTGCACCACCGTTTAAAGTAACCCTTTACCTTAAAGTGGATTTTCTGTCATCTTGGTCTGTCTGAAAAAACTTGTCTGTTAAGCCCTCTAGTTTTAATTCAGGCCCACCATGTATGATCACATCCTTAGTGCTGATAAAGAACTTTAAGATGTTTTTCACTGACTCACAGTGAACTTCTCCAGAATATGACTGATCAATATCAGGTCTCGTATATTTCATTACATACATGATAGTTACTCATGTGATCTCTCTTTTGCAGTCTTTGGGGACTATTAAGAGAGATACACTCCATAGCTCATCAACATGAGACATCTCTTGGAGTTTACCATGCTAAACGACTTTAGCATCAAATGAATATACGTTTCTTGGGTTAAGTCGAGCATTTTATTAAATCTATCTATATAGATTTGAATCCCCAATTAAGATACTCTTCCCAAATCATTCATGGAGGAATGTTTAGACAACTTTATCTTTACTGATTGTAGCATTGGTATGTCATTCCTCATCCGTAGTATATCAACATATAATACTAGAAATTTCACGACGCTCCCACTGACCCTTTTGTACACACTAGGTTCATTCTTGTTTTTGATAAATGATAAGTTGGTTTTATACCTACTTATCCGGCATCTATTACTTGAATTATTTGTTTAATCTCATGTTTCTTAGTGACTTTTCATGCATTTTGTTTCTATTTTGTAGATTATATGCTTGGAAGCGGCATGAGCGACTATTGGTATAAAATTTGCAAGGAAAAGCAATTCCGGTAAAAGTTCGGGTTTTCATATTTATTTTGTGTGCATTTCTTGTTTGTGGCGTGGAACTTGGATTATGTGAAGAGATTCTTTATTGGCAATTCTGGAACATCTCACATCATGTCAATTAGAAGCTCGGATGCGAGAGTATGGTTTCTAGCAACAAAGACAAAGTTTTGAGTTGTTTTGATTGTCGTTACACAGTAGCAGCTGCTTCCGATGCGATTTCGACAGTCATCTGTTTGTTATTTCTGAAAGGTCAAAGAACAAAAGTTGTAGATCTCGTCGATAGCTTCGATTTGATAGGTCGCGGGTCTTGTAATTCCTCCCGGTTTGAAAGTTATGGCAGTTTTAGCAGAGGAGGTTCCAGCAGCAAAATTAATTCGCAGCTTACTACCCAGCCGGGGCTGGGTCTTTTTAGGCTTTACCACCCAGCCGGGGCTGGGTGTCTGGGCAACAAAAACAGAATGGTACCCAGCCGGGGCTGGGTAATGCAAAGGAAAATGTCCAGCTGGGGCTGGGTACTCGGAAATAAAGACTCCTAGTTGGTTTCTAGTGCTACAAGTGTGGAGTTTTAGAGATGGTAATGACTTGGGACTTGTATATGCATGGAATTATAGTCAAAATACATGTGGTAGCATATATATGGATATAAAACTCTGAGATTAGAGAGACACAAAAAATCAATTACGAAGAAAAATCTCAGCTTTTCTAGCAAGCATAGGAGGAGTATTCCAGGGCGATTTTCAAGACGATTGCGATTCTAGGCTACGTGAGGGGTGTTTTTCAATATTCTTCATCTTAGTTTATTATTTGTAATTGAAAAGATGATTTCCATGATTTATTCAGTGTTTATTTCGTTTATTATGAACTAAATCACTTTTTAGGCTTATGATGGATCTTTTAAGTGAATCTATGGTTTTGTAAACTTTGATTTCCAATTTAATAAGCTATTTCCAGTTTATCTATATTAATTTGTGCTTGAATCTATGAATTGCCTGATCAACAATTCTTTGTGGAGTTGGATGGAATCGAGAGAGGATATTCAAATCTAGACCTAGTTGATATAGCATGTGTTCAGGATTTTGTTAATAGCTTAAACTTGATGTATGTTAAGGTAGAGATATGTTTGACATCGCATGTAATCGTATAGAGAACTTATTCTTCAACCTTCTTCAATTGTAATTCACATAGAGATATAGTGAGTTAGTTGCTTAAGGTGTTTAACGGATTTCTATCTTAATTGTGGATTGACGTTAATATGGTATTAGTGCATCGAGAGGTGGTTAATATTACGTTCGTGTTCTTGATTAATAAACTGGAATAGTGAGTTAAATTGGAATAAAAGTGTTAAAATCGGAGTGTAGCTTAGGGTGAAATCATAAGTCTAATTCTCCATTAATTGTTTGAAATTCTAGATTTTGATATTTGTGATTGGTTTGTGATAGTTTAATTACTTTTTAATTTAAAATAGTTATTTTTAATCATTGAATTTGATTTGTTTAATAAAATTAGGGTTAATAGAAGATTGGTAATTGTAAGTTGAGATTTTTGCTAATAAGTCTCTGTGGGAACGATACTCTACTCATCACTTTATTACTTGTTGACCACGTATACTTGCGTGTTGTGCGTAACTAGATTTTACCCAACAATAAAATCAAACTCTTTTGATTATCATATCAAAATGAATGTTCCATTTTTGAGAAGATTGCTTCAATCCATTTCTCTGAGTGTCTACAACTCTTACCTCATCGTATGTAACTGGATCATCATCTTCTATGATACGTACCTCATCATCATCATCCATGATGAATCCATACCTCCTAGGTATCTTCAGTACTATTCCAGATTTACGATTCGGTTGTGGTACAATAGGTCTATCTATAGGTTCCTCTTATTTGACTTGTAGTGTTTTGTGGTTCTTGAACTTTTCAAGATGTATTATCCTCTCACTAGCCCCTTCAATCATAAACACCTTTATCTTAGAAGGCAGCATGTTTCGCAACAAACACCTTTTGCTAAGTAGGATTATAGAACATATGCCCTAAACTTACTTTAGGATGTCCCACAAATCTGTACTTGTCAAATTTTGTCCCAAGCTTATCCTTTGAAACTGTTTCACATAAGTTGGACAACCCCTTATCTTGACATACTTAAGATTAGGAATCCACCCTGTCCATAACTTTTATGGAGTCTTGGGGCCGGATTTTGAGGTTACCTTTTTTTTTTTAGATATGCAGCCATTTCTAGGACATGACCCTAGAGGGATACTGGAAAGTCGGTAAAATCATTATGGACCGTACCTTGTCCAACAAGGTACGATTTTAACTTTCAGATACATCAATCAATTATTGCGTATCAGGAGGCATCCATTATGAGAAAACTATTTGAGATGATCTAAAAACTTATTGCATAAGTATTTATTCCTTGATCTAATCAAAGAATCTTAATACTTTGTCAATTTATTTCACTTCTGAATTCTTTGAACCTTTCAAATAATTCACACTTGTATTTCAACAAATACATACATTCAACTCTTTGAATGATCATCTCCTTTTCTTATACTAGTTTGTTCAATTTGCAAAATTATTTTCACGTAAGTCAAGTATACAAAATCCATTAAGTAATATTTCAGTTCTATACAAAACATTATTATTATAAATAGAACAACAATTGTTCTTAATTATAATACCAAAGATTTCATTGTCCAACAATAAAATAGAAATAATGTTTCTAACAAGAACTGGAATATAATAACAACTTATTGACTTAATAGATTTGCCCGTAGGCATTGCTAAACTATAAGTTTCTATGGCTAATGCAGCAACCTTTGCTTCATTTCCCACACATAGGATTACTTATATTTGTTTAACTTTCTACTTCTACTTGGTCCCTTCATAAATTTATATTTATGATAACCAAAGTCGGTATCCAATACCCAAGTAGAACCTTGACTTAAAGAAAAATTTATTTCAATCATGAACAAATTTGTATTTGTAACCGAAACTTCACTAAGTTTCTTTGGTTATCCTCTGCAAGATACTTCTCGCAGTTTCTTTCTAGTGTCCAGGCTTATTGCAGTGGAAGCAAACTCCTTTGCTATCCGTATCAGTTTTGTTCTTATTATCCTTTGTTTACGCCTTTCTTTTTACCTTCTTAGAATCGTTCTTCTTTCCAGAAGATCCTTTGACCCCTACCAGTAAGACTTGGTCTTTCTTTGTTGGAGAGTGACTCTCAATATTTTGTTAAGCAAATCAGCAAGGCTGATATCTAGCTTGTTCATATGAAAAATTCACAACAATTGTGAAAGGAGTCCGGGAGTGAGTTCAAGATCAAATCTTGGCTCACCTTTCCATCCATGACAAAACCCGTTGTCCTAATTGATCAATCAAATTGATTATGTTAAGGACTTTTATCTGTACTGTAGTGTCATTGGTCATTCTAGATCAGAAGAGCTCCTTAGATATCTGATATCTATCAGTCCTACTTTCCTCACCATCAACTACTTGATGTGCAGGAATATAGTAAGAGCATCCATAGTTTCATGCTGACGCTGAAGCTCGTTACTCATGGATGCGAGCATGATGCATTGAGCCAACTGTGCATCATCTTGCCACTTCTAAAAGTAGCAATCTCTTCCTCAGAGGCATTGTCTGCAACCATTGCAGGGATAGGCGTATTAAGGACATAAGATAGTTTTTCAGCCATGAGAACTATTCTCAATTTCCTTAACCAATCCATTTAATTTGGTCCGGTTAAATAAGCATCTAATATGCTACGCAGTGATAGTAATTTTAGACATTGTAAAATTCTATAAATGAATTTGTAAATAACAACATTTTAACATACATTCTTTTATTAATTACCAAAATAATTTAGGTCTTGTTTTAAATTGGTATCTCCCACTATTTTCTTCAAACTATATTACCCTCACTTATATAGTTCGGCAAAATCTAATTAAAGATATGCTAGTGAGAATAAGGATCCCATTTCAAATATATATAGCCTTGTGTGTGCACAACAAACTATATATAAATAAATAGGTAGACAACTCTTGTCAATTACATCAACTATGTAACTCCTTGTATTTTGCCTCTTAAATCGTAATGGTCAAGTGTGTGCACATCCGAACTAAAATGATTTAAGTTAAGTCAGACCCAGCATTTCCATATAAGTGAAGAGAAAACTACAGCCCTTGTGTGTGCACAACAAAGCAGTAATGTTCAATTCCTTATAAACATCATATGTAATAAAAACAACATCTTAAATATTTAATACTCGCCTTGTGTGTGCACAACAAACTCATATTAAATATTCAATACTCTATTGTTTCTATCATGCTAGAAGGCGACGTTCGATATTCCAAATATCTTTGAACGTTACAACTTAATATAAAATATTTGAGGGGTTTGTTATTAATTTGTCTCATCTTGTTTAGCGCGCATGCACATATATATATAAAATACGCGTCATATTAATTAACATACGAAGCATGTTTGCATAATATATAATATATATATATATATATATATATATGTATATATATATATATATATAGTATAAGCATGCACATATAGAATACTATATTCTACCCGGATTGATTATGGACTTTTATTCTAGTTTGGTTCACTAGAGCCACCAAGTGAACCAAAAGGTCAAACCCTAGGAGTGCAAGAATTAATATTTAAATATAACTATTACATTTAAACTCGGGCTCCATTATAAATGGGTCTTCAAGCGCTCCTTGTTTCTTGATCTCCAATTCTTCAAAATTAATTCCTATTCCTATTACAAAACTATTTAAAATAAATAGAAACTTTGATCAGCAGTCAAGGGGAAGTACATAGGAGGGAGGTAGAATTTACATTAAGAAAAATTAGAGAAGACGAGGTACGCAGACCCCATTTAATAAAACCCATACATTCATGCATCCAACTAAAATAAAATTCAATCACATTGGTCAATAGTCCATAATTAATCCCATTTATTATTATACACATCACCATATGCATCAATAAATAACATTCATCTCATGAATAATAAATATTTAATATATATATTGATATCATTTAATGGGCAAATTTAGTTAGCATAAAATCTATTTTTGAATCAAAATAAACTCCTTTATTTTTATCCAAATTTAAATCAAAATAAAACTATTTTATTTTAATTTATCCAATTTTGAATAAAATAAACTATTTTATTTTAATCAAAATAAACTCCTTTATTTTAATTAATTATGGAATCCAATTCCAAGTCAAAATAAACTCCTTTATTTTGGGTAATATGAAATCTTATTTCATATCTTAAATAAACTCTTTTATTAAAGGAAACATGGATTATCTTTCCTATTCACAAATAAACTCCTTTATTTTAAATAATATGAAATCTTATTTCATATCTAAATAAACTTCTTTATTTAAGGAAATTAGGATTCTCTTTCCTATTCACAAATAAACTCCTTTATTTTGAATAATATGAAATCTTATTTCATATCTAAATAAACTCCTTTATTTAAGGAAAGATAGAATCCTATTTCAACTCCAATTAGTTATCGTGGAATCCAATTCCAACTCTAATTAGTTAGCATGAAATTCTAATTTTAAAATTAAAATAAATCTTTTATTTTAAAATTAAAATAAACCTTTTATTTTAAGATTAAAATAAACTTTTATTTTAATAATAAAATAATAAAAATATTATATATACCGTTATATATATATAATATAACTATTATATAATATATATATATATATATAATCGAACTTATATATAATTAAAAATCCTTGATTTCCGTGCATTCCATAATTTTATGCTGCTCCTGTTAACTTATTTAAACCATAAGTCACCCTTTTTTTTTTTTTTTTTAAATATGGCCAAGCACGTGAATCCTTGTGTGGATTACGGAAAACCGTGCAACATGATTAAAAAAAAGAGAGACTACACAGCAATGCAATCCGCGATTTTTTTTTTTAATAATTTTATACAATAAAATTATGCCCAATTAAATTGTTCTAAACACATATTAATATACATATCAAATTAAACAATTAATAATTCGCATAAAGGTTTGGCTCTGATGCCACTGTTAGGTTTGTAATATTCAAGAACGCAATCAAATTGCATAAATTAGCGGAAACGTGTAAAATCAGAGTTTTAAAAATTTTACAAACCATAAACCCGGATCACCATTTATGCACAATTATTAATTAAACGAAAAAAGAAAGAATAAGAACCATACCCTTGAAGATCCGAGCTTCCTCAGGTACAAGTTCACCTCCAATCCTTTTCGCGTTCAACTTGAATCCACCGGGTTTGGTTCCTTCCTTTGATCAACGTTAGCCACCCAAGTGTTTGGCCTCTAGAGGTGATCCACCAAGGAAGAAGAAGAATTCAAGAAGATGGGTGGTTGGCTAAACCCTAGTTTTTCTATCTCTATAGAAAAAGGCGTACTCTCCCAACTATTGGAATTACGTATTCTAATAATACGTCAACCTCTCTCTCACCCATAATAAGACTCCTCTTATTTATAGATGTGGGCAACCCATCCTTAACAATTAAGGAATTGGGTTTTATTTTAATTAATTAAACTCTTTTAATTAATTAGGCTCCTAATCTTATTAGGAATAATTAATTAACCTTTTAATTAATTAAGCTCCCTAATCTTATTAGGGATAATTAATTAAACTCTTTTAATTAATTTAACCTCCTAATCCTATTAGGATATTTGAGAGTACTTTTATTAATTAATTCTCAAACTCCTTTAGGAATTAAATAATAATAATAGTAATAATAATAATAAGACTCCTCTTATTAATTTATATTTAATATTTTCAAAATATTAAATAATAAAAATTAAGCTATTTAATTTATTCTATCACCATAGATTAAATTAAATATACTTAACTTATTATTACGATTATGCCATTAACTTCTTAAATAATTATTCTTCCTTTTATGGTGTGACCCTTTAGGTTCTCCATATTAAACCGGTTGTGAATAAATCAATTAGAACAATTCTAATCTTATTTAAATAAATAAATTAAACTAATAATTTATTTAAATAAATAATATTTATTCTACAATAGGGATAAGCCTCCCTAGCGATCAACGACTTTCCAGATAATATAGATTTCAACATTAATCATAAAAGAACCTTTGAGTAAATAGTTACCGTACAATTCAATCCTTCCACCATACAATGTCCCAATTAAATATAAGACATGGAATTACTGTCAAGTCTTATTTTATTTAATTATATGTATTTCGACTCTTAAATGCACAACTCCAAATAATGCAAATTAGAAACTCCTTTCTAATTTCATTCTGCCTTGGCCAATGACTACTGAGTTGTCATTTATCGAATCACATAGGACATTTCTCTTCTTTTACTAGAAGTGGTAGATTCTTTATTGATCATACATTATCTCCATGTACAACTTATTATACCCAAGCATACCCTTTGATATACCCTAAGGGTCTTAAGGAATAAGTCAAAGTATAACTCATCATACACAAGATACTATGATGATCTCAAGTCCAAGGATCACTTGTACAACTATCACTACAGGAATTCCTATTGACATGCAAGTAAAACTCCATTAGGTATTCCTTAGCGAGCCACGTTCAGTGAACTTATTCTCTAATAAGCACCTACATACTTGCTTTAGTGTCTCCACACAAATGATCATGAGATCAATCATCCTTATCAAATGAGCAAGCAACGTATGTACCAATCTATCCGGATTCACTAATCCCCAATTTAGTAATCCAACGATTGGGAACTATTTTAGTTTTAAGCTTTCTAAGAATTTAGATCTCATTATAATGATCATCATCATTATTCTAAAAGCATTGCTTAAAACTATGGGTTTATCACATATTATAAAACAACATCATGTAGATAATTAAAAGCCTTTAATAAATTAATACTTTTTATTAATAAATGAATAAAATTGTTACAAAGTATATGCTTTATCATCAAACATGATTGGCTTGTGTGCATATTACTTTCACAAAGTTGGACTAACATCTATCTAGAATAGTCATTCATCGGATTCCTTTGGAAATTTGATTTCCAACTCTAGCTTTGTCATTGCTAAAATAAGCTCCTCCTGAGTGGTTATCAGCATCAACTTCTCCCGACCTTTCCTACTCAAAGCATCTGCAACCACATTCGCTTTGTAGGGATGATAAAAGATCTCACAATCGTAATCCTTTATCAATTCCATCCATCTTCTTTGACGCATATTCAGGTCCTTCTGTGTGAAAATATACTTCAGACTTTTATGGTCTGTGTAGATTTCATATTTCTCTCCATAGTGATAGTGTCTCCATATCTTGAGAGCAAATACTACTGCAGCCAATTCCAAATCATGAGTCAGATACCCTTTCTCATAATCCTTTAGTTGTCTTGATGCATAGGCAATAACTTTTTCGTTCTGTATAAGAACACAACCCAACCCTTTATGTGAGGCATCACTATACACCCCAAAATTTCATGTGCTATATGGTAACGACAATACAGGTGTCATGTTTAATTTCTTCTTCAAATCCTGAAAACTTTCTTAACATTTCTCCGTCCAAAAAAATTTCACAGTTTTTCTTGTCAAATTTGTTAATGGAGTGGCTATCTTAGAAAAATCTTGAATAAATCATCTGTAATAACCGGCCAGTCCCAAAAAACTCCTCCCTTCTGATGGTGTTCTTGGTTGTTCCCAATTGATTACAGCTTCCACTTTCGATGGATCCACTGAAATTCCATCTTTATCAATCACATGCCCAAGAAATTGCACACGATCTAGCCAAAATTCGTACTTAGACAATTTCGCGTACAACTATTCCTTTCTTAGTGTTTCCAATGTCAAACGTAAGTGTTCCACGTGTTCTTCTTGAGTTTTGGAATACACCAGAATGTCATCGATGAATACCACTACAAACTTGTCTAAGAATGGTTTAAACACCCTATTCATCAAATCCATGAATGCAACAGGTGCATTAGTTAAACCAAAAGACATCACCAAAAACTCGTAATGTCCATACCGAGTTCTGAATGCCGTTCGAGGTATATCCTCCTTCCTCACTTTCAATTGATGATACCCACTTCTCAAATCAATTTTCGAGAAGTATTTAGCACCCTTCAACTGATCAAACAAGTCATCTATTCTTGGCAATGGATATTTATTTTTAATAGTGACTTTGTTTAATTCTCTATAATCAATGCAAAGACGCATTGACCCATCCTTCTTCTTCACGAATAACACTAGTGCTCTCCACGGTGATACACTTGGTTGAATATACTTCTTGTCTAATAATTCCTGCAATTGTACCATCAGTTCCTTCATTTCTACTGGAGCCATTCTGTACGGGGCCTTCGATATCGGTGTTGTTCCCGGCACTAAGCCGATCATGAACTCAATCTCTCTGTCAGGTGGAAGTCCTGGAAAATCCTATGGAAACACATCCTCAAACTCCATCACCACTGGTATCTCTTCTAGTTTCATATTTTTCTTCTGAGTATCGATTATGTAAGCTAAATAGCCTACACAGCCTTAACTCAACAATTTCTTGGTCTGCATAATCGTCAGACATTTCATTTGTCTAGGCAACTTGCTACCAAAGATCACTACCTTTGACGAGGTCATAAGGTTTACACACTTCTTTTGGCAATCAATTACCGCTCCATATTTGAACAACCAATTCATTCCCAAAATAACATCAAACTCTCCAATTCTACCATCAAGATATTCTCCTTAATGTTCACCTTACAGTTCTTGTATACGAATCTAACAGGGATTACCTCCTTATTCGCAATTTCTATGTTCAAAAGGAAATTCAATTCTTCTCTAGGCAATTCTAACCTCTTAGAAAATTCATCAGAGATAAACGAGCAAGTATCACCCGAATCAAATATTACATAAGCATTTATATCATTGATTGGAATAATACCTGACACCACATCTTTTGATTTCACAACATCTTACACAGTCATGTTGAAGGTTTTGGCTGTGGGTTTGTTTGATGCTGTGGGTCCAGCAATGGCCCATGTACCTCCACTGTTACCTCCATTGCTTCTGGTTATCACTCCATCCTTCTTCTTAGGGCATTCACGAGCAAAGTGATCCTTAGATCCGCACGTGAAGCACAAGTTTTTCTTAGGTTGAGTGCAATTTGGGGCGATGTGATCCTCCTGGCCATAATTGAAGCATACTCGTTTCCCCATCAAGCACGCACCTTTGTGAAACTTCCCGTATGTAGCACATACTTCAAACTTCTTGTTTTGCTGGTTACCCTATTGATTTCCAGCACCCATATTTCCATTCCACTTCCTCTTCAAGTTGTTGTTGTTGTTGTTGTTTCCACCACTACCACCTCCATTCTTAATCTCTACCTCATTCTTCTTCTTCTGTTCCTGATTGAATTTTGTCACCGCCTCGCCTCCACCTTTAGCGAGTATTGCTTTCTCCATCACTGCTGTGAAAGTCTTTAATTGGAATAAGGAAACCCTACTGTACAACAAGGGCTTCAGTCCCTGTTCAAATCTCTTCGTCTTGTGTTCGTCCGTGCTGACTTAATATGGCGTAAACCTCGCCAACTCGTTGAATTTAGCGGTATAATCGGATACCGTCATTGTTCCCTGCTTCATTTCCAAAAATTGCACTTCCAACTGACCCTTCGAACTCTCGGAAAAATAGGTCTCGAAGAATATCTGCTTAAACCTATCCCAGATCATCATCCCTGGTCCTTCTCGAGTTTTGTTGGCCTGCCACCAATAACTAGCCTCTTCTTTCAACATGAATGTTGCAAAAGCAGTCTTCTGGTCATCCCCTACCCTAGCAACATCGAACACCTTTTCTATCTCCATAATCCAAGTCTGTGCCTCGACTGGATTCACTGACCCACGAAATTTAGGTGGTCCAACCGCCTTAAACTCCTTAAACGTTGTTCCTTGGTTCTGTGGTTGATTCTACAACGCTCCTGTCAGTAACGTCACTAATTGTTGAACAGGATTAGTATCAACATTATCGTTATTGTTGGATCCTTCGGTGGTTCTCTGTCATGGTGGTTGACGCCTGGGAGGCATTTTCTGTTAAAAATACACTCATTGGGTTATTATTCAACTCTTTTAAGAAATTTCTACTTAACTTGCCTCCACAAAAGAAATAACCACATAATCACGTATCACTTTTGAATAAAATAACAACGTTTATTTATTCATAACCTCTTTTGAAAACATTAAAACAATAGCATCACTGCTATTTACATTACTTTCCTGAACTACAAAAGTTTCAGGACAACATCATCATCTTATCCCATAGGTCACATAACACTTGGGATTTATAATTTATTTAACATTTATCAATCGCATAACAACTACGATGTTCTATTAAGATACTGTTTCGCCTTACTACGCTCTTCCTCCATAATCCAGAACATTATTCTGCGATCTAATATGTACGATGGAAGCGTCTCGAACTGAATTGGATAACCCATGACCTGATCTTGAGCTCGATTAACCACGGTGTTGAATACTCTATTCATCTCTTCCATCTTCATTATCTTTGCCTATGCGTATTTCACTGTTATCCCGGCTCGTTAAAACACTTCCTTGTATGCGTCTTCGGCTTTTGCCCTCTTCGTAGCTTCTTCCCTCAGCTTGTTCTTCAATTCAGCAACCTCCTCGATTAGTTGGTCTTTCTCTCCTTCAGTCTGTTCTAGCTTCTCCTTGACATTATTCATTCGCTCCTCATGATCCTGGATATCATCGTCTTTCTGTGTCATTGCAGTCTGTTGTTCAGCTACTATCGCTTGCAATTCCTCAACTGTATCCTGAAGTTCCACGTTACGGTCGTAGACTTTATCGTACATACGAGCAGCTGTCGAGGTTAATGGAGTCTCCTCCTTCTCGTCCTCGTCCTCGTCCTCGTCATCCTCATCCGTCTCCACATCATCATCCTCACCTTCAACCAATGTGACCAACGGGGCTGACTCATGTGGCAGTAGTTGTTCCCAAATAACCTGAATGTCGCGAGGCTCCTCCTCTATAGGCATCTGAAGTCTATCCTCCCTAGCCAGACTGGATTCTCCGACATTAGTAATCCTGACAACAAAATTTTTAAGTTTTAATTATTAATCATTACTACTCGACATTCACGAGCACATAAGTTATAAACACATAAGCGTTTTATTATTTCTTCCTTAAAACTCGATAAGAGTTAATCACCACTATCTTTTCAAAGGTTACTTCCTAAGGCTTTTCCCCACCTAAGGTTCATAACATAAAGCTTTGATACCAACTTGTGACACCCGCAAATCCAGGTACTTCATTTCCTCAAGATTTGGTGTTCACGTAATCAAAACATTCATATGTAACTACCCAATCATAATAAATTGAAAAATAAAACCTGCCCATATAGGATTACTTTAATAAAACATTATCTCCCAGGTTCTATAACCTTTAATATAATCATTCAAATGCGGAATTTAAAATATATTACATCACATCATCTAATAAAAGTCTATCATCATAACGATAAAGCACAATTACACGTCTTCATCACTTGTACATTTTTTTCATTTTCCTTGCTAGTTGTAGGTTTATCTACCTTCTCAACCATAGCTGCAATAAGTGTATAAATATGCAAGAGTGAGCAAACAAAGCTCACTTGAAATAAGAATAAATATCTTTACATCATTTACCAAATAATAGGCTTAATGGAACTGAATGACATGTTCTATTAACATTACAACATTTGTCAATTCATAGGCTCAATAGAACTGAATGATATGTTCTATTAACATTCTTATATATACTACTGAGGGTCTAATGACCACGAACCTTGTCCACGATTATAAGTAATCTTTCAACTTTAACTTTAACAGTCAAATGACTATAAGGACTCACTACAAGAAAAGGGCTTATCTCCGACGGAAGTAACTCCGGCTGAATACATTCAGTCGATATTAGTCTATTTCTGACTGATTATTCAGTCGATAATAGTTCAGTCGTACACAAAGCATTTTCGACGGACTTCTGTCGAAAATACAGCCCATCATGACGCCAAACTCTCCAGCCAGAACCAACACTAGGGTCGACGGAATATCCTATTACTGCTGACGGAATTCAGTCGAGTTTATCCTAAAACCGACGGATATAAGATCGACGGAAGTCCGTCGAGTTTATGTTTTAAAACCTAGCAGTCTACTACGCTCCCCTCATTTTATTTCTTCCTCTTTAATTCCATCTCTCTCTCTCATAGACCCCCACTCCTTCTCCGACTGCTCTCTCTCTCTCTCTCTCTCTCTTTCATGATACCTCTCTTTCTCTCCGACCGCCTGAAGCAGCTCCGGCCGATGCCGACGCCACCTTCTCTCCGACCAAGCAGCTCCGGCAGCTCTGGTCAAGTAGTTCCGGCCATTTCAAGCAGTTCCGGTCGATTTCTTCTCAAATTGGTGGTGTACTTTCATTTGTTTGTTAAATTTTCAAGTTAATCAGGTATATTTAATGAATTGCCATTTGATTTTGATTATTATGGTTTTAAATATATGCCTTAATTTTGCAAATTGAGTTATATAAACTGCTATGTATTTTGTTGGCTGTTTTGGGTCTGAAAATTTGCAAAATAGCTTTTGTGTTCATGCCCTAATTGAGTTATATAAATTGCTATGTAATTTATAATGCTATGAATTTGCATAAGTTTGTTCATGCCCTAATGTTATACTGCTATTGTTTGTTCTGAAAATTTATGGGTATGTAATTTGGGTCTGAAAATTTATGGGTATTTTGTTATCACATTGGCATATTTGTTATATCCGACGAAATTCTGTCAGAATTCATCAATTGCAATTTATGTGGGTCCTTTTTATTATATTAATGTATAGTTAATAGTTTCTCAATACTAAAATAAAATTTAAATAAATTAAATTATATAATATAATACAAATTTTGTTAAATAAAATAAAATAAAAAATTGACTTGATTTAATTTAAGATAATAAAATTTAAATAAATTATTTAATATTAAATTATATAATATAATAAAAAATTAATTAAATTTAAAATAAAATAAAATAAAAAATATGATATAATATAATACAAATTAAATTTAATTAATTTAAGATAATAAAATTTAAATAAATTAAATATTATAATATAATATAATACAAATAAAAATAAATTCAATTAAATAATTTAAAATAAAATAAATATATGATTTAATTTAAGATAATACAAATTAAATAAAATTCAAAAAAATTGACTTAATTTAATTTAAAATAATATAATACAAAATAAATATAATTAAACTGAGTAGCACTTACTTAGTTAAATAAAATCAAAATTAAATAAAATACAATAAAATAAAAATATGATTGAATTTAAGATAATACAAATTAAAGTAAATTAAATTAAATTTAAAAATTTTGACTTAATTTAATTTAATATAATATAATACAAAATAAATATAATTAAACTGAGTAGCACTTACTTAGTTAAATAAAATCAAAATTAAATAAAATACAATAAAATAAAATAAAAATATTATTTAATTTAAGATAATACAAATTAAAGTAAATTAAATTAAATTCAAAAAAATTGACTTAATTTAATTTAATATAATATAATACAAAATAAATATAATTAAAGTGAGTAGCACTTACTTAGTTAAATAAAATCAAAATTAAATAAAATACAATAAAATACAATTAAATATAATTAGAAACTCGTTCGACTATAAGGACTCCACGTACTTAGAGGGATCAATCCTACGTACAATATATTGTGCACAACCATTTCAACGCTAAGCATAAACCCCTAAACATAGGGTTGTTCATCTCAGTATTTAGAGTACAAGTCCGCACCAAAGAAAGTTTGGTTTGGATAAGCTTTCAAGGGTAATTGAAGTTTAATGATCATCAACTAGGGAACTAGTTGAATCAACAATGCTTGATAACACAATAATTGTTTAATAACAACATAACTTCGAACATTTGAAAATCATAAATGAACTAATTATACATATCAAACTCATGCTTGAAATAGCTACAAAGCAGAAGTATTCAATAGAATGAATAAAATGGTTAACCTTTGCTTGAACAGTAAAATAAGCTAAGGTTCAGGTTTTATAACATTAGAAATGAAATTCCTGAACTTTAAGAAACTTGCTTAACTGTAAACAAGTTAGAATGAATTAATCAAATTAGAATTTCCAATAACATTAGAGTTATAGTTTGCTCGAATGGATTTTAGGAACAATTTACTTATTCAAGTTTGTCGTTTTCTAACTACGACAATACTTTCGTTGTGGGGTCCACCAATGATTGTACCGTCGTACGAATATTCCCTGTTAAAACGAATATTCCCCGACCAATTGAATATTATATAACCACTTGTTTACTTTGCAAATTTTGTAAATATTACCCATAACTATAACATTATATCAAATCCACACCATAATATTCAAAAATATATTTCGAGAAAATTATTCTTTATTCATAAAAGTTGGGGTCTTTCAAACTTACTAACCACAAATCATTGTGTTATGTTAACCTTAACATTACACATTTAACATGCTAACACAATTTCAGACCATGTTATGACTCTTTCCCAAATCTGCAGAAATAGCAGAAGTCAGAATCTCAAACCAAGGTATGGCGCAGCTGCGCCATACAAAGGCTTGGGAACGGCGCAGCTACGCCGTTTTCTGCCTTGGCACCGGTGCAACTGCGACGGTGTTCAAACAGACGCAGAGAAGACTAATGAACAGTAGCCGACTTTAGCCCAACAAACACCAATTTCACCCAATAGACAGTAATATTAACTCGTAAAATAAATATACAACTATCATAAACATAATTGCTCACATTTACAACCAATTAGAATAATTTAACACCAACTAAGACTATTTTAATTTTTCAAAATTCATATTTTCATGAAAAACTCAATTTTCTTGACATTCATCCTAAAAATCATTACTGTGAATTCATTAGTTGGCCAAATCACCTCATTCAAATTACGTTATACTCGTATCTCATTGAACTAACATATATAAGCTTCAATTTACAGTTTAACATAAGAATTGACCATCTAAATTGGTACTTACCTAAACCATACAAAGAATACATATACTGTCAAAATTTTCTACTGTCAAAAATGAAATTAGCATCCAATTGTTGTTTAATCATAATCTCTAATCATAACTATATCTAATTACCATCAACGGATTACATAATCACAATTCACAGAAAACTAGAATTCGCAGAGTTTGAAACTTCATGCCATAAACTCATCCATATATATATATAATGATTGATGTCCTTAGCGATATATATATATATATATATATATATATATATATATATATATATATATAATATGGAGATTATGGAGAATTACCTTCAACTAGCTTGCACAACCTTGCTAAACACTGAACTTACTGTGAAAAATCTAAAGACTCCTCTCCAATTCTCTCTCAAGTTCTCTGAACTTCTTAGTTTTCTTCTCCTAGGCTTAGACTAGACAACTAACAAATATGCGTAAAAAATAAAACTGATATAATACTAATACGTATACTTATTAGGATATCAGTTATAAAAATAACGTATAAGTTATAATTATATTATATTTATTATTTTATTTGTTTTATTTATATTATTTATTTTATTTAATTTCAAAAACTAGAAATTCCAAAAGTCATAAGGCTTGTTTGGCAAAAACCCTTTAAATATTAAAGAATTAATATATTAAGCATTGTTTGACAAAAACTAATTTAACTACTTTAATTTATTTTAATAACTCATTATAGTATAGTTATTTGTCACACTATATTTAATCAAGTTTCCATATTTATTTTAATTAATTCAAATCACAATTAATTAAATAAATTTTTAATCACATAACAAAATACAAACAATTAACCATTAAATTGAAATATCAATATAATAATAATTTTCTTAATTCATCAATTATTTATTAAACAAATAATTCTCCAAATAAAATTAAATCGATTAAAAAAATATTTATTCAACGATAAACACATCCATTAAATATTTATATAATTCAATAAATATTTAATATTACAATTAAATTCTGAAATGTTATAATATTTCTCATTTTCTTCTCATTTGGCCGGACCTCTTTGTCTTTTTGTCCCCTCACTAGCCTCTTAGCTTAGTCTTTTCACTCCTTTATTTAAACCACACATGGGATAATCATCCCCTCCTTCCTTATCTTGCTTAGGATAGGCTTAGTCACTCCTATAGACTAAAACTTACCAAAAATGAAAAGTTTTCATCCAACATTATCTCTTTTTCTTGCCATAAACGGATCCTTTCTTCCCTCCTTCTCCTTTCCAAATTCAATTAACCACATGTCCTTTAATTTATAAGTGGCATATTCCCCTCCTTCCTTTCCTTCCCCTTATCCATATTTATCTTCTCCTTATTCATTTAACCACATGCTTAATTTCTAAAGAGTGACACCTAGCCTCCATCTTCCTCTGGCTCCAAGCTTAGCTTATTCCATATTCCTAGCATATTCTCGGAATATACTTTATTAGGCTTTAATCCTTAGGTTTATAACCTTAAGGTTTTCCTAACTCGCATTATTCTCCCTTAACTTTTGTAATTCACTTTCTTAGTTATTAAAAAGAACTTTTACCCTTTCGTACAATTGATTAGGGTTTACTTCCCGAACTAAGTCGGTTGCCCGATTTCTTTCTAGTTAAATTTTTTTAAATTTTTCGGTTACATTTTCATAACCAATTCGTTTAGCCGAAAAAGTGACTTTCGATTTTCGAAAATTCAATTTCGCCACCGTTCCCCCTTTTCCAAAGAAATGCTATGTCGTAATTCAAAAATTCGAAAAAACGAGTTTGTATTTTTAGCGTGAATATTGTTTTTATGGGTTTTTTTCCTGAAAAACTTTTTTTACATATTTATCTCGCCTTCCCAAATAAACGCTATGACGTAATTCAAAATTCTCGAAAAAGTACGTTTATTAGCGTTTTTCTGTGTTTTATGAATAATGACTTTTTCCTCTTTTTCTCAAAAAATTATTATTTCCTTATACGATCTTAAAATTCGTAAATTCTATCACAGAAACATGTTCCCCTGCAAAAATTCAACTCTTAACACATAAAACGGAATAATCTTCATAAAATCTTATTTTATTCAATAATATTCCAAAAAATTTGATTTATAAACTAAATAGAATTTTTGGGTCGTCACAAGATGTGCCTTTAGATTTTCATACCCCATTTAGAGTTTTTTTTGTACTTTCTTGTTAAGTGTTTGTTATAAGAATAAAGTGGGGGCAATGTTAGGGCCTGATTTTTAGGGTCCAGATGATTTTTTGGGGGCCAATTGGTCGTTGAAATGACACGCAAATATATACATAGCACTGCATATGTATTAGGCATGTGTTTTAACTTACAGGACTCGATTCCGATATACGGAGGTCGAGTTATCATCCTGTTTGCCTAACTTGCCAAACTTAGAAAAAAGTCAAAAAAGAGACCAAAACCCGCCTCGGTAGTCGAAACGCCACACAAACACATACATAGAATCGTATAGGTATTAGGCATGCGTTACAACTTACGGAACTCGATTACGATATATGGAGGCCAAGTTATCAACCTGCTTGCCTGACTTGCCAAAACTTAGAAAAAGTCGAAAAAGAGACTAAAACCCGCCTCGATCGTCGAAATGACACACAAACACATACATTAAACCGCATAAGTATTAGACACTTGTTATAACTTACGGGACTCAATTTCGATATACGGAGGTCGATTTATCAGCCCGTTTTCCTACTTTGTTAAAACTTGTAAAAAAAAGTTAAAAGAGAGACCAAAACTCGCCTCAGTCGTCGAAATGACACACAAACACATATATAGCATAACATAGGTATTAGACACGCGCTACATTTTACAGGACTCGATACCGATATACGGAGGCCGAGTTATCAGCCCGTTTGGCTAACTTGCCAAAACTTAGAAAAAAGAGTGGAAAAAGAGACCAAAACTCGCTTCGGTCGTATAAACGACACGCAAACACATACATAGCATCGCATAGGTATTAGGTATATGTTACAACTTATGAGACTTGATTTCGATATATGGAGGTCGAGTTATCAGCCCGTTTGCCTACTTTGTTAAAACTTGAAGAACACAAACTAAATAATTATTTAAATATGCTTTATTTTCGAATTCGTTATTAATATTTTAATTTTGTAGGGTCTTGTTGATGAGACTCGTGGGGTGGAGGTTGCAGCACAGGCGATGACCGTGGAAGAGATGGTGATGACCACCGAGCTGATGCTGATGAGACTATGGAGGGTGGGACCACCAGTCGGATCGGAGGTGGGAACGGAGGTGGGACCGACGGTCGTATGATAGATGGCGGCGATGATGATACTGACACTCTTGATCTTGGGCTGTAGTTAGTTTATGTTTATATTTTGACTTTTATGTATGTATTTGTATAGACTAGAGTTTTGTATCTATTTAGGTTGATGGTTTATATATCTAACTATATTGATTGTTTATGATTACATTTTTTATCTACATTGTACGACTTTTATCTATATGTTATTACGTTGTCTACATATTTGATGGTTGATAGCAAAAGATATGATTGTTATTGATAAGCGTTCGTGAATAATTATTTGTTTTTCTTTAGTTTATAACAGGTACAATTATGTATATGTAAATAAATAGGGGAATTTTGCAATTATTTAATTTTTTTAAGGCAGGTCATTGGCGACGGCTTCCCGTTGGTAATGATCTATAACGACGGTTGTTTAAATAATATAAATTAAGGTCATTCGCGACAGGGGATTAAGTCATTAGCAACGGCCTAGCCGTCGCCAATGACTATCTTAATAAATATTTTAAATGACTATTACTGACGGTATGTCCGTCGCCCGTGCCGTCGCTAATGCCTCATTCCCGACGACGAGTTGTCGGCAATGACCTAATTCCCGACGGAGAGCGACGACGGGAGCCAGGGGCCACAACCAGTGGGGCGACGGGATGGGCGACAGGTGATGCTGTCGCTAATGACCTCATTGCCGACGGCATAAGGGTCATTAGTGATGGCAATGCCCGTCGGCAATGATGGTTTTTTTTGTAGTGGAATACACGTTGAGGGTTTTCTCCACGTAAGGATATATTTTAATTGGAATTATAGTTATTAAAAAATCCCGATCCTAATTCTACTATATTTCCTAGTATTATGGAAATAGTCAAGATTGAATCTGACTTCCCATCTTTAAAGAGATAAACTTTCATCCTAGTATGGTAACTACTATACTAAGAGCATTCACAACAGTTTCCTTATCTTTATCCCTACTCTGCAGTGCTATTGGGTCATTCTGTAGGATAGGGATTTAATTTTTTCACTATGTACCCAACATGTTCTTTATATCACTACTAGAAATTCGACATATAACGACGAGCTATAGCGACGGTCAGCACGGAACCCTCGCTATAGGGTATATATAGCGACGGTCATCGTCTGAACGTCGGTATAGATGTTTTTTTAAGAATAAACTCTCACATTTTCCACCAAATCATTTCAGTTTTCCCCCAAATCCTTCCTCGTCTCAAGTCATCTCCCTCCTCTCCCGTTACTCTTCCTCTACAGCTCGTTCTCCTCTCTAATCTCGTTCAGACGAGTGAAAGACTTGAAAGCCTTGTTTGCTTGGCTAAAATGAAACTCTCATATACTAATATCTCTGTAATAACTCTCTCCTCTTTGATTCTAGGGTTTTAACTTGTACTCGATTCACCATGGCACCGGTTCCAAATAATGCCAGCGACAGCGGAGCCATCCGAGATGAGGCATCGATTAAAGTTTCTTCAAAGGACTTTAAGAAGAAGGACGACAAGAAGGATGAGGATATCGTAAGTTCCTAGTTTTGTTTTGTTGATTTGAGAAAATCGAGAAAATTGTTTGATTTTTTTTTTCAAAAAAAATTTATTGTTGACTTTGGAATTGTTAATATAATTAAAATTGTGGGTTAATAGTCGGAGGAGGATTTGGAACTGAAGCAGCAATTGGACCTGTATATGGAGAGAGTTCAGGATTCTGATCCCGGTTTACAGAAGGTTGCCCTGGAGAGCATGAGGTATTCAACGATTTGAATCAGCAGTGAAAATTTGAATTAATTTGACTTCAAAATTGATTTTTTTGGGTCAGTGTTGCATTTAATGTTCAATTTTACTACATATTGCAGGCAGGAAATTCGGACTTCAACAAGTTTAGTCCTTTTGCTTTCTATATCTTCATAAAAAGTTTAGTCCTTTTGCTATCTGTTTCTGGATATTAAGGATATCCTTTGTTTGATGTATGCCCCTAAAAAAATATTACTGTGAATTTGTATATTCTTTGCATTCTCCACAAAATTACTGTGAATTTTTATTCATTCTGGACATTAACATATTATTATATGTTAATTATTTAATTTATCACTTGAAAAGGGTTCTCCAGTTTTAGGGAAAAAAATATTTTTGTTGTTTTCCCCTAATTGACTTGCTGAAATCAGAAGTGTAACTCAATTTGGATGTGCTCTTTGATGTGTCTTACAAGTGTAGCACTTTGTCCCTTAACATCCCATACCTGTGAAACCACATTTCAATTTGAAATTTTTGAAATTACCGGAAAACTTGATTTTTTTTTACTGAACTTGAACATAGTCGCTCTTTCTGAACGGGGCTCATTTTATTCCAAAGTTTTCTTCTTATACAAATTAAGCTTATGATCAAGGAACTGTATGATTTACTTCTTAGTATTTGGTTATACTTGAAAAAGGGGTGAGGTTGAATGTAGTATTTCTAACCTTGATCGAACCATCTAAGTATCCACCATACAGCTCTCCTTTATAGTAGATGATGCATTTACAGCTCCACTGCACTTCTCACCCACTTTCAGAAATTGTGTGTGAATGCAAGATATTCGCTGCTCTTCCATTGGAATGAGAAAAACAAGTCATAAATTCAACTATTCAATATATATACCATACAGGAGAAATTAATGGATGCATTAAAATCCAACTTTGTTGATTGCATATTTTGAAAGTCTTCTCGTGAGTGCTTCATATTTACATGGTCGGTGATTTTAGTTTTATGGTACTTTTATGCAAGCTATACCTTCAAATCTTCTGCTGGTTCATTTTCTTGAAATCTAGTGAGCTTTCTTTTCCAGGGGGATGTGCAGCGTAAGTTGGCATAGAAATCTAAGTAAGGTGGCAGCGTAAGGTGGCATAAATCTAGTTCATTTTCTGCTAGTTCATTTTCTGGTTCATTCTCTTTTCTAGTTTAAAGTTTTTTTTAATTGCAGGGAGATCTGTCAAATGTGTTAAACATGGTGACCAATTAAGATCAAGATATAGGAGGAGTCTGCATGAATGGCATCGAAGAAACTGGCAGTCACCATTACGTAATGATTGACAATATTTGGAGAAAGATTTGTCCCCAACATCAATCATGGAATTCATTCACAAACAAACTTCTATTTCAGCTCAAGCATGTGTCTTCCCAAGTTTGTCAGAAGAATCATATACAAGAGGAGCCATTGTGTTGGATTCCAAAGTAAAACTTAAACAGATATATGAGTTTGGCACATGCCTTCTGTCAACTTAGTCTCTACCACAGCAAAATTAGTCTACCACATGTGAGATTGGCACATGCCTTCTGTCAACTTTTGATAGAAGAAAGAGATGGTCTTCTTCAAATTGTTTCTAGTTCATCTCAGAGACTTGCATTTGTCTCTTGACCGATGGTCTTAGTTCTGTACTGTAGTAAACATTTGTCCAATTTATACTTTACATTTTTATGCTGTTTAAATTTAGGAGATACAGAGGTTTTAGATGCCTAATACATACTAATTTTAAATGATGTATATAATAACAGTTATAATAAATACTAATTTTAAATGATGTATATAATATTTTTTATATTTTATTTTATATTGTATTTGTGTTTGTTGAATAAATTTGTATTATTAATTAATTTTTTTTAAAATATAAAAAGGCTATAGCGACGGTCATCGACCGTAGCTATAGAGTTCTATAAAGCACAGGCTTATAACGACGGTCGCCGAGCGTCGCTATAGACATATATACACGATTTTGCCATGACCTATAGCTAGGGTCGGCGACCGTCGCTATAGGTCAAAAGACCGTCGCTATAGGCTTTATCGACGGGTTCTATGGCGACGTTCGGCGACCGTCGCTAAAACTTTTAGCGACGGTCTTTCGGCCTATAGCGACGGTCGGCGACCGTCGCTATAGGTTGATTTTCTAGTAGTGTATTGATTCCTTAAATTTTAAATTTTGAAATTTAAAATTAAAAATTAAAAATTAAAAATTAAAATTTGAAAGTTCCAATAGTCAAATCATGTTTTGAACGTTGTAACTATTTTTTATTTAAAAGTAATTGTTGTTTGAATTTAAAATTTGCAATTGTTTTAATTTAAAAATAGATATTGCTAGAAATCAAATTGTGCAACGATCACTATGTGTTTATGAGAACTTTATTTTAATTTTAAAATAATAAAATTTATAATTATTAGTAATATTTTTTACAAAAATGATCAAAATCAAAATTTGAATGATTTTTAATTTTTTTATAGTTCTCTTTCTTCTTTAAATCCTTTGTTTAAAAAATAAAAATGAGTGAATTTGATAGGCATACCCAAATCAGCAATTAAGTGAGATAAGATCCTTTAACCAACATAAAATTGCAATAAATAGGGTGTGAAATGTCATTTTACATAAATAGGGAACGCTCTTTTGATTCCCTCATCCTGAGGAGTCAAATCATATATAGGGATTAAAATAGAGAATTATATAAGGATAAGGAAACTGTTGGATACTGATTTATTGATATATTCTTCAAATGTGGGGATAGAGAGTCTATTGGAAAAACTGTTGTGAATGCTCTAAGGAATTCTATTCTAATTCGGGGACGATTTATGTGAAGGTGTGATCACTATAAATACAAAACTATATTATAATTCACAGGTAACGTTTTCATTACGCACTAAATTGCAAGTCTCATTTGTTAACTTGATTTTAACTTGTACTTATTCTCACAGTACCAGAGATATCCCCGGCGGTCCAGACCGCCAATTTTCGACGTGTGATCTCGTTTTTGTGCATAATTGGACGCGTTGTTGGTGATTGTACGCGTGGACAAATCTTGACGTTAACAATCAATTAGTTCCAGTTTTTAATAGAATCCAAAACCTTTGATGCCATAAAAGACGACTTTTAGTGGATTAACATATCATCTCAACTTTGAACTTAAAAGCACCAACTAACAAGCGAAAGCTAGCTCATAAATGGCGAATGACATAGACATACACACAACCAACAACATCACTACTAACATTGTTATGTCTCCTACACATTTCCAATCTCATCAACTTTTCCCTTCGCCTTTCCCTTTACAAACACTATGTCAAGGTTGTAAAGCACTGGCACCAAAGTTAAAGAACACAAGAAAACAAGCACTGGCCCTAATATCCAAAGCAAGAGCGGAAGCGCGGCGTAAAACAAACGATTTCCCACCGTGTTTAAGGTAAATCCTTTCTCGAGGAGCTCAGAAATGTACTCGGGGGTCACCACGTGGATGTCGGGATCTTGAGGGCAGTTGATGAGGAAGTTTACTTGGTTTATGAACCTAATGGACAAAGAGTGGCACATGAAGGAGAAAAGGAAGATTACGAGGAGCGTAACATATTTTAGGGCTATCATGAATTCGCCATGGCCGCCATAAACGACGTCGTTTAGTGGCTTTTTTATGCTGTATGTACTGCTTATGACGGCGGCAAGGCCGCAGCAAAGGAGAATTGAGGTGGTTGCCATTAGGGTTGAGCCCATAATTGCGTTCCGTAGGGTTTGGACGGCTAAGATGTTTTTCTTGTCATTGTCCTGTTAATAGGAGGCAAAGGAAAAAAAATGAGTGTAGTGTAGCACATAAAGCTTAGAAAATGATGTGTGATTTGTGTGGATCACTTTGAAATGAACAGGAAAATTATGAGTAATAGGGAATATTATAACGAATATTATTTTCTTACAAAGATTTGGTTTATTCTTTGTTTCAAATTATAGACTTTTAAAAGTTAATTTGAAATATTTTTAAATTTTAAATTAACATATTATACACATTCAATTATTTTTATTGTAATTTTTACATAGTTTATCATATATATCTACTACTGTATTTACTAAAATTAAATAAATTTGATTCAATATTTAGTTACAAAATGCCTCAAATGGCTTGAAAGGTCATCTTATATGGAGAGTATTATGATATATGATCATTTATAATAATATGATAGCAACAATTATATCGTAATAGCACTAAAGACTGCTAAGTAAAAAAGGTCGTTAAAACTAGTTTTTTAAAGTCTTGCTAAATACAATTTTTCGGATAACATAAATATTGTTTTGGCATTTAAAATTTTAATTTATTACAAAAAAGAAAAGAAAAATAGAAAGTTTAGAAACAAAATGCATATAATTGGGAAAACACTAAACCAAAAAATCATTAATTGTGGCCATACTTTTGATATTGAAAATGGCACACTGTCAAATGGCTCACATTCATGATCATTAATTGTGCTCAGTGTTAGATAATTGATTTTGACGGGGATTGCACTTAGTTGACAAAATGGCTAACACCCTTTTGCCCTGCTTAATGGTATAAATAAATCGAGTCGATCCAGTATTGAGTTGCTCAAATTTTAGTTCATAAAATTTATCGAATAAAAAATAAGATTTTATTAAGGCTTGTTTACTAATCGAGTCGAACACGACTCGAATCGAACCCGAGCAGTTTGAACTTTTTTGAACGAATATAATTCAAGTATCAATAGAAAATTGCAATTTGAGAAGATTCGAATAATTTATCGAATTTTAAAATTTGCTCATATTTGAATTATTTATATTTTTAGTCGAGCTCGAATCGAACTTTTAGTCGAATGAGTACGAATCGAGCCCGAATTATTTGCTCATTTTACAGCTTTAGCACTACCAATTCCTAGAGTTGTGTGGGAGAAAAAAAAAACAAAGAGGATACAAAATAGCTGACATGAGAAGCCACCAACAACAATTGGTTCTTGTAACGCAAAACTATAATTAAATCTTTATGGCTGTCAATCTTTTCTTAAATTAAAAGTAGCACAAGTGACACAGTTGTTGTATAATTGGCCCAAGGACAAAATAAGAGTTTTATAAAATTTAGCCACTTAGGGGATTTTATTGAAAGTTTTATTATTTAAAGGATTAAATTAAAATTAGGTCACAAATTAGAACAACATTTTTATAATTCAACCTCTTCGAAATTAAATACCTAAAAATGTCATCTTAACGTAAACGTAATATTTAAACTAAATAATGCTAACATGATTTTTCATGTGGTAGTTAAGAAAAATTTAGGGCCACCGGTCTTAGTGACCGGATCTAGAGATCGGGGTTCTATTTTTATTTTTTTTTTGACTCTTAAAAAATTTATAATATTTATTTTAATTTAAATTTTTACATAATTCAGTGATTTATGTGTAATTTTGATACATGTAAAAAAATAAAAAATTGTACAGACGGTATATATTTGTAATTTAGATACATGTAAAAAATAAGATTTAGGGTTTATTATTTTGGGTTTAGAATTTATTGTTTTGGGAGTAAAAAAAAAAGGAAGAAGAACCCCAGTCACTAGTACTGGTCCCCATAGAATCAGTATGTAGTTAATTAGGTTTTCTATTCAAGGTATACATGCATTGCATGTATTTAACAAATGCTATGCTTAATTCTTATATACGACTCTTAATTAATTTTTCAACATCCTTTTGAAATCTTATATACTTCTTTTTGTATGATCTTTAGATGTGAGATTGTTGAACCCCTAAAAGGCTAAAACATTGATAATATAAAGGGAATAATGGTCGTACACAGTTGTATATATTTTGTTTGTGTACAGTTTGTTAAAACTACGTCGTTTTGATAAATTTGTTTTTGATTTCCGATTTAGGAGGAGAGAAGTCTGATACGTGTTTTTTTTTAAAAATAAATTGTCTAAACGACGTAGTTTTAACAGACTGTGCACAAATAAAATATATACAAGTGTACGACCATATAGCTCTAATATAAATACTAAAAAAAGGGAAATGAAAAGAACAAAGACCAAAGTGATATTGATTTTTTTATATAAAAAATATATATATTCCAAGATATATATTTATAGAACATCCTGCAAATTTGAACAATTTTGAAACCTTGAACTTAAAATCTGTCCCCAATTGACCAAAAAGTTCTCTCACTTAATAAATTTGAAATAAACAAGCCCCGAAAAAAAAAAATTAAACACCGAGTCCTCTGCAAAATGGTAATTTAAATAAATCACATTAAATATAAAGTAGAAAATATCTTAAAATATATAACTTTAAAATGTCAAAATTGATTTTAAATCTAGAACATATAAGCACCGACGGTTACCTTCATCATCGCCGATACCCACGAGCGGCGGCCTATCGAATTTGTTCCGACCACGGTGGTGAGCGGTTGCGTACGAACTTTGTGCCATAACCAAACATGATAACTTATAGATATTAGAAACCCCAAAGGTACTAGTACCACATCCGTATAACATTTCTTCCATTCCATTTTCTCTCTCTCTCTCTCTCACGTACACTATATGAAATGAGTTTCTTAAGCTTCTCTCTTCTTTTTTCAAGAAGTGATTTGCACCAGTATTTATAGAGTAAGGAGAATTGTGTGTCAACCTGATAACAGTTAAAGCTTAAAAAAAACAGAAAAAGCAAACTCCCACTTAGATAATATATTAGAAAGCAGGTCTAATCATGCACGAGATTTGTTGGTTACAAAATTTTGGACTGTTGGGTACATACGTTTGCCTCTTTGGCTTCCTCTATTTACCAAAATGGTAAGCAACTACAAATACATGTTGCGGAAATTATGCAAAACAATTACTAGTATATGGTATAGCTGAAGCTAGAGGCCAAGTATTGAAACTGATTTGCCCTTTTAGGAAGTATTATAAGAAAAAGTATTTTAAAACGTAATTACATTCTCTCTCTTTTTTAATTTTAATTAAAATATATAGTATTATACATTTTAATCACATGGGCTTATGGAAGAACTTGGTAACGAGTTAGGAAGGAAATTAGGAAAAACTTAGGTGAAACCTACTTTAATTTCGATTGAGTAATGTCATGAACACAATCTATATATATGTATACAAAAGAAAGAAAATAAAAAAGTTAAATCTACTATTGATTTTTTTACACATTTCTAATGATATGTAGTACATGAGCTTTCTTATTGGTGCATAATTTTTTTATATATAAAATTAGTCTTTTTAATATGTACTGTTTGTTGATTCTGACTTTATTGATGGAAATAACAAAAATATTGAAAATGTTTACTTAATTACTTCCTCTATTTTTTTCACATATTTGTCACTGGGTTCTCATCCCATTATTCCACATTCTAATTTCCTCTCACATTTTATTTTAGTTTTGTTTTATGCAGATTAGTTTTATTTTTTGATATTTGTAGACAACCGAATTTTGCTTTCCTTTTACTAACCCTGGCGCGAGGGGAAAAGAGTCATTTCACCCTAACATTCAAGCAAGGGTCACAGGGTTCATAAGAGTCACCACAATAATTCCCGAGCCGTAGACTACCCAAGGTAAGGCATTTGACTGTCCGGCAGATTCAAGAAGATGTTTTTTTTTCTTTTTGTTCTATCTTTCCGAACTCGAAATTGGTCAAACTCTATGTCATTGTGTAGATCTAAAAAAAAGTTTTCCAGAATGGTATGACGCGTATCCCAACTTTTCTAGTAGGGGTTCAAACGAGTCGAATCTGAGCGAATACCTTCATGCTTGGATTCGGCTCGACTCGAAAAAATTGAGCTCGAATTCGACTCGGATTCGATAAAGGATTTATATTTTCGCGCCAGATTCGACTCGGATCATTACTCGAACCTACTCGGGTCGTAAGTACTCGACTCGTTTACAAAGCGAGTTACTCATGAGCCTTCAAATTGAGTTTCGAATATGAACCATTTCACTTAAAAATGAACCACTACATACTAAATTGGTTACTTAACTAATATTTATATATAAAACTTTTTCACTTTTATTTATGTATTGAAATTATAAAGAATGTAATATAAATTGACATTTAATTCATTGATTTATTCAAGTACAAGTTTACACAATTTCATACTACACTTTATAAATTATAAAGATTAATATAAATATCACATATTTAGCTTACTAGCATGGATCAGACCAATATTCGAATATGATCCATCGAGCAGGTATCAAGTATGGTTTGAGAAAAAATGAAATACTCGAACCTTAATACGAGCGAACACTGGTCTGCTCGAGTTCGACTTGTATATCATTAAACAGAAAACGAGTATGGATCATATTCGACTCAGATCAATTTCGAATTCGAGCTTTAGATCATATTTTCGAGCCGATCTCGAGTCGAGTACCGAACTACTTGACTCGGTTATCACCCCTATTTTCTAGGATTGAAAGATACGAATGTTTCAGCGAACAACGCAAGAACCGACTGCACAACACAAAAATTGAGACTTGTGGGCCGCACAAGGGCCAGCCGCATTTACATCTACGCCCTAGAGAAACACATTTGCATAGTTTTAGATAGACCTGACAAAGATGGACCAAGCCCGCGGGCCAGGCCGACCCGCACGCCACGAGCTGGGCTTTGGGCCGTGATTTTTTAGCAAATAAAATCTGGGCCGTTTTTGGCCCGGCACCCCGGCCCGTGATATTTTTTTTAAAACAAAATGTTGCTACTTGTGGGTTACGAGGCTTGAACACAAAACTTGTAAGTAAATAAATAAGAGTTCAAACCAACTGAACTACAACAACTATTTATTTTTAATGCAATCTTCAATATAAAAATATATTTTTAATTACTATAGTTGTAGTAAATAATAATTATAGTTTGAAATTTCTTACTTGATGTGGCTGTTAATAATGAGATATTGGGTAATGCATAAAATCATGTCATGCAAATCTTCTGAAAATCAATTTAAATATTCAAATTGCTAAAATCTTGGCATCTCCAAGTTCCAACCGTGTAAATCTTATAAATTAATTAGATATCTCTTGGAACAATATTTGTGGAGTCATGAATGCATTTTTTAAAGTTAAATAAATTATATTAATTTTAAAGTATAATTTTAAAAAAATCAAATTTGATTATATACTTTGAAAGTAATTTATAATACTATTAAAATTTTAATTGATTGAGATATGTAGTTAATGTAGGTAATTAGAATTATTGTTTATTATAAATTATTTTATTACTTTTAATATTTATTATTATTACTATTTTTGGTGTAGCAAAATTTTGCAAAAAAAAAATAGGGGAAGAAGCCCGCGAGCCGGGCCGGCCCAACCCGGGCCACGGGTCTAACATTTTCGGCCCGCCAAAATCTGGGCCTTTTTGGCCCGGCCCGCGCTCGGCCCGGCACGGCCCGGGTCCGCCCGCCCGTTTGCCACCTCTAAGAGAAATGGAGTTCTAGAGAGGAGCTCGAATTTGTGAGTAAAAAATTCGTAGATTTCATATAAATCTAGTATTTGTTAGGTGGATCTCTCATATACTTGAGTGTAATAACATAGATTTAAGGCTAGAGAGTTTGTTCCTCCATTTCCCAAAGTGAAAGATCTAATCCTTCTACATATCCAATGTAGATCTATTAGATCTCATGTGTTTGATTGATTATTATGCTTAGATCTTGTTCAAGTTTTGACCTTTATGTGTGTGTGTGTGTATACATACATATATATATATATATTGGTCTCCATCCACAGCAACTGGTTATTGGGAAACAATCCATTTTGGCCAGCCGCTACAAGCTCTACCGGCTTATAAAAAAAATTATCTAAGGCCGGTAGAGCTTGTAGTGGCTGGCCAAAATGGGTTGCTACCCAACAACCGGTTGCTGTGGATGGAGACCCTATATATATATATATATATATATATATATATATATATATATATATCCATTGATTTTTATAGATCTATTTTATTTTATCTGTAATTTTGCTTGTAAGTTATTAAAGATTTAGGGGGTGTTTGTTTAGAGCTGAATGGAGCTGAATCTGAATGGCTGAATCGATCAGTGCCTTTGTTTTGGTCTGAATGGCTGAATCGGTAAGATAGACGAGCTGAATGGTTAAGTCAAATTTTTTGAGCTGAATGACTGAATGAGCAGCTGGATGAAGTAAAAAAATTAAAAAAAATTTAAAAAAATATTAACTATTATATTAAGTAATATTAAATAAATTTACAACAATTTTGATTTTTTAGAGGGGGTAAAATAATAAAGTTTTGTCATTCAGATGTTTCAGACGTGTCAATTATCAAACAGCTTTTTTCATTCAGATTCAGCTCAATAAGATTCAGATTCAGATTTATTCTGTTTTTATCAAACACCCCCTTAATCTTTTTACTAGATCTACCTCTTACCTGATTCTAAAGCTTAAAGCTTGAATCTTTATGCTAGATTGGCTTAGATCTAGTCTAAGATATAGTTATTCTTAATGTTTTAAATTGATTTTGTTCACTATGCAAAACCCTAGATCTATATCTAGTAGGGAGGGGGAACCACCTACCCGCCGTCAAGGGATTATAACAATTGAATCATCTGATAGCCAATTTGGGATATATTTTTTATATTTTTCTCTTTTGATCCCGATTGTGTCATTGTACGGATCTTAGGCATCTTAGATCCACAGATTTGTGTCATAGATTCTAAGTCCCTTCAATAGATCCTGTCAATACACAAAGTCCATCATGATATTAGCTTCGATTTTGCAATCTCAAAGATATGGTTACGAGCCCACTTTTAGATCTCTTATTTTGTTTATTATCTTTTGGGATGTGAGTCTAGGAATATTTGAGTCGAGATCCACAAATAGGATCTTGACTAGATTCCCTTTCAATTATAATAATAGATATCCAAATCATTGCACATGTAACCCTCGAGCCTTAAAACGACATCGAGGGCTTCGTTCCAAGAGAAAGGATTTAAGGTCTCGTGATGGTAAAAATTATGTTTACGGGTGCGTGGGACTGTCAAGATGATTTAAAACCCACGGGCTGTCCCAACCCCCTTTTAATGCTTGATTTTGTATGATATTGAAAGTAGTATGAACACAAGTCAATCATATTTGATATTATGTAACATATACTTTGTAATCTTTTTCATTTATTAATAATAAAAGTGAATTTCATAAAAGGCTTTTACTTTATCTACATTGTGTTGTTATATTAAATGTGATAAACTCGTAGTTTTGAATAATGCTTTTAGAATCATGATGATGATCATGCTAATGAGATCTAATTCTTAGATAGCTTAAAACTAAAATTGTTCCCAATCGTTGGATTACTAATGTAAGACCCCAACTTTTATGAATAAAAATAAATTTTTCTATAAATATCATTTTTGAATATTATGGTGTGGATTTAATATAATGTTATAGTTGTGGGTAATATTTATAAATTTTGCAAAGTACGCAAGTTGTTATATTATATTCGATTGGTCGAAGAATATTCGTTTTAATAGGGAATATTCGTACAACGGCACCATCATTGGTGGACCCCAAAACGGAATTATTGTCGAAATGAGAAAACGACAGAAATAACTTTTTATGAAAATAACGGCGGAAGTTTTACCGTTAACGGTTGAAATACCCAGTGATAAAAGTAAAGTAATACGCGTGGTTGCATAGTAACACACGGTATTGATTATTCATGATTACGTGAGAAGTCACTCAGTTTTATTCAATTATTTCTACAGTAATTATTGTATAGTGTGACGCCCCCAAAATAGGTTTACATCATCCAACCCATTCTGAGTCGCCAAATACATGATACATAAAATAACTACCACTTTATTGTTTATAATTGTCGTACAAAATACAACAATACATATATTGTGAGTTTTGATACAAATATATACCAACTGTAACTCTTATCCCAACATTTGATAGCACCTTACATAAAGGTACAGTCAATAACTGTTTAAGAAATTAAAATCTTCGAAAAATGCTCAAGGAAAACTTCGTACATGGGAGGCTATGCATTTAAGTTATAATAGATATCATAAGACTGGAGAATTATCCTTAGTTGACCCAATAGACCCCAAAGAAAAATGAGAAGATTGATATCATGTTCTTTCCAATGATGAGTCTTCTCTTGACATATAATTATCTCCATTATCTCCAATTAAGAATTATGTTTCATCCAAACTCCAAGATTATATAGGTAGCGCTCGTAGATATACTCAGTAAGTGGATGTGCACAACCATGTCTTATGATAACACGAAGTCGCATGTCATTAGTCATCTTGTATGATAGTGGCAAAACACCCTTCCAAAGTTGGATTCGCCTCACCCTATTTGATTCACCAAATATAACTACTAAATGATGTATAAAATACAACACACTATTCTAAAGTTCTCAATAAAATTATTTACATACTGTTTAGGGAGAACCTCCACAGCTAGAGACCATCGTTCTATTCTCTTGTTACCCCCGCTCGACTCAGCTACACTCTTATAACCTGAAAGGAATTGTGAAGCAAAAGGTGAGCACAACTAGCCCAGTAAAGAATATTATGACTAAAGATAATTAAATTATCAATAGCCTTCGTCAGTAATGAATCAGAGATTTAGTGTAAGACCCCAACTTTTATGATTAAAGATGAATTTTCTATAAATATCATTTTTGAATATTATGAAATGAATTTGATATAATGTTATAGTTGTGGGTAATATTTATAAATTTTGTAAAGTATGCAAGTTGTTATATAATATTCGATTGGTCAGGGAATATTCATTTTAACAGGGAATATTCGTACAACGGCACAATCATTGATGGACCCCACAACAGAATTATTGTCTAATTGAGAAAACGACAAAAATATCTTTTTGTATAAAATAACGGTGAAAGTTTTACCGTTAACACTGTTGGAATACCTAGTGGTTAAAATAAGGTAATACGCGTTGTTGCACAGTAGCACACGGTATTGCACAATATTTTTGAATTATTGATTCTTACGTAAGAAGGCACTACTCAATAATTGTTACAGTAATTACTGTTCAATATTTATTTTATTGGTTAAATAATTGATGCGTTGATATTTTATATTATTGTTGTTTCAATAATTGTCACTGCATGGTATTTCTCATTATCATATCAATAATTCATATTATTTGAATAATATTATTAGATAGCATTATTGGCAATGTCTAGAAGGTTCTGTCAAGGAGAGGTTTGGTCACCTAATTGCGCGTCAGTAAGGAGAAATCCTTATTGGAAAGCCCCCTCTTTCTTGGGAACGGCCTAGTTGTCATTATTGTGATTCTGTAATATTATTTGTGAATAATTAATTATTGATTTATATGATAAGGAAATATTTATTTTATGTGGACACAAATGATAAATAAGAAAATATTTTTTCAAAGTGGATTTAAACTGAGGAATTTTTAGCATGTGGCATTTGTTGAAAGTTGGTATTTTATCTTTTTTTCTATATAATAATTCATTCAAATATATTATTATAATATTACATTACAGTAGTATGATGTGATTATATAATAGTAAGTTTTTTATAATTTGAATGGTAGCATTTTTATAGTAAATTCATGGTATAAAAGTAAAAGGAGATTGAAGAGAACAAATTGAATTTGAATTCCTGTGATGCAAGTGACGATGTCATCGAACGATGAGGTAAGCGATGATGTCATCGGACGATGAGGTATACAATGATGTATTACGATCGATGACGAGAAAGGACTATTTTACCCTTACTCTGCCAAGCCTATAAATAGAAGCTCATTTCTTCATTATTTTTTACGAATTCATTCAAGTTATAGAGAGAGAAAGTATAGAGAAAATAAGAGAGAAAGAAAAAGAGTATTCTATTACTACACTATTGCAGTATCCAATCTCCTACTAAGGTAAGGGGTATTATTCTTTCGTATTCATGAAGAGAGTTATTTTTTTTCAATACTCGTAAGGGTTTTTATTCCATTATGTATTATTCTGTTGGAATAATTTGTCTGTGCGGTCTATCGCATGCCTGGTGAATTCTGTTGTTATTCCATTCTTTATTATTCCGTTGGAACATCCTGTCTGTGCGGATTACGCATGACCTGGTTCTATTCTTTATTATTCTGTTGGAATATCATGTCTGTGCAGATTATGCATGACCTGGTTCCATTCTTTATTACTCTGTTGAAATGATATGTCTACGTGGATTACCGCATGGCGGGCAAAAATCCATTTGCGGTTTCATATATTCTATTATACTCAGTTGGTTAAAGTTTTGGCTTCTATACTCCATGAAATTAGTAGAATATCCTGGATATTTCCGCTTCATCCAGTATCTTTTCATGAAAATATTCTTCTGAGCATTCTTGAATTTTACTCCACAAAGCAGTATCATGTTGACAATTTGGACGTTATTGAGTTCAGGATAAATTAACTTATAAATCTTTAAAATTTATTCTTGAACTTGTTTTATTGAATTGTCATCATCCTTATGCTTATATTATGTTAAAAATCATATGTGGCCTGCAGTGCATAGATGGACTTGGTATGATTATGACTAGGGATTATTCGGTATAATCATAACCGTAATGTTATAAATGATGTGGTAAAAATCCTCATTGGTCGTAGTGTATTGATGGACAGTTGTTGGCATGATCATTGTAAAACCCCAACTTTTTGAATAAAGATGAATTTTCTATAAATAATAATTTTGAATATTATGGAGTGAAATTGATATAATAGTTGTGGGTAATATTTATAAATTTTGCAAAGTACGCAAGTTGTTATATAATATTCGATTGGTCGGGGAATATTCGTTTTAACAGAGAATATTAGTACAACGGCACAATCATTGGTGGACCCCACAACAGAATTATTTTCGAATTGAGATAACGACAAAAATACTTTATGAAAATAACGGCGAAAGTTTTACCGTTAACTGTTGAAACACCCGGTATTAAAAGTACAGTAATACGCGTGGTAGCATAGTAGCACACGGTATTGATTATTGATGCTTACGTGATAAGTCACTCAGTTTTGTTGGTATTATTAATGTAATAATACAGAAAATCTTTTTATATAAAACAGAATACTTTTATAAAGTTATTCTATAAATAGAATATATTATATTCTATTATGCATAGTGTTGTATAGTGTCTGCATAGTATTTTGCATAGTAAAAACTTTTTATATAAAACAGAATACTTTTATAATGCTATCTGTTTTATTAGACAATAATTAGAATATATTATATTTTATTATGCATAGTGTTTGCATAGTGTCTGTACAGTGTTTGCATAGTAAAATCTTTTATAAAGTTATTCGTTTTATTAGATTATAAATAGAATATATTATATTTTATTTAAAAGATTTTGTTTTAAATATGGACCGTCAGATTAAAGTAAATCAATCTGGACCGTTCATGGATTAGTTACTATGCATTCCATTTTCCTATAAATAGAAGCTCATTCCTTCATTATTTTCTTACAAATTCACTGAACTCTAGAGAGAGAAACTATAGATAGAGACTATAGAGAGATAGAAGAAAAGTATTATGCTACTTAACTACTTTTGTATTCGATTTCTTTTACGGTAAGGGGTGTTATTCTTTCTTATTCATGAAGAAAACTGTTGTTATTCCATTTCTTATTATTTTTTTGGAATAACCTGTATACGCGGTCTATCCTATACTTGGTGACATTCTTCTATTATTCTGTTGGAACATCCTGTCTTTGTATTTTACACCGGACCTGGTTCCCTCTTTATTATTATTCTGTTGGAACATCATGTCTGTGTGTTTTACACCGGACCTGGTTCCGTCTTTATTATTATTCCGTTGGAATATCCTGTCTGTGTGTTTTACACCGGACCTGGTTTCGTCTTATTATTATTCTGTTAGAACATCCTGTCTGTGTGTTTTACACCGGACCTGGTTCCGTCTTTATTATTCTGTTGGAACATCCTGTCGGTGCAAATTTTGCCTAACCTGGTTCCGTTATTATTATTCTGTTGGAATAACCTGTCTATGCGAAGTACCGCATGCATGGTGATTTCTTTTGTTATTCCATTCTTTATTATACTCAGTTGGTTAATGTTTGACTTCTATACTCCATGAAATTAGTATAATATCCTTGATATTTGCGTTTCATCCAGTATCTTTTCATGGAAATATTCTTCTGATCATTCTTGAATTTTACTCTACAAAACAGTATCATGTTGACAATTTGGAGGTTAATAATTCCTGGATAAAAAATTTCTTGAACTTGTTTTATTGAATTCTTATATCATTGTCATCATCCTCATGTTTATATTTTGTTGAAAGTTATCTGTGGCCTGTAGTGCATAGATGGACTTGGTATGATTATGACCAGGGATTATTCGGTGTAATCATGACTGTAATATTACAAATGATGTGGTAAAAGTTCTCATTGGCCCGTAGTGCATTGATGGACAGTTGTTGGCATGATCATGAGCATTAATGAATACACAAATATTCTTGGCACGTAGTGCATGGATAATTATGGTCGTGATACTAAAGAATATCCTTGGTCGTAGTGCAGGGGTGATTCGATGATTTGGATTATTTATTAAGCTGAGTCCCAGCGATAACAGTGATGAAAAACCTTTTTAATCATAAAAGATAGTAGATTTTATTTTCTACTTGACTCTTTTAATGGATTGCTTGTTCCGCTGCAGTTAAAATCGATGTCTATTATATTTTATCAGTTTAACATTATTGAAGACTAATAATAATTTATTCTGCATTATCTTAGTCATAATATTTCTTACTGGGCTAGTTGAGCTCACCCTTTCTTTCACTGTTCTCTTCATGAAATGAGAACATAGAAGGGACTAGTCGGAGAATGGAGTGATGGTCCAGAGGATAGCATTAGTAGTCCTCACTATTCTGTGAAATAGTGTGTTAATAATTGTAATGAGGACTCCTTTTGAGTTTGTATAATCTCTAGTAGACAATAATTGTATTCAAACTCACAGTTATGTTTTGTCATATTGTACACGACAGTTGTATTAGTAAGTTGAATTTGAATTTTGTACCATGTATCTGACGACCCAAGATGGGTGATGTATACCTAATTTTGGGGGCGTCACAATCATGACCATTGATGAATACACGAATATCTTTGGCCCGTAGTGTATGGATAATTTGTGGCTGTGATACTAATGAATATCCTTGGCCGTAGTGCAGGGATGATGTGGATTATTTATTAAGCTGAGTCTCAGCGATAAAATTGATTAAAAACATTTTAAATCATAGAAGATAGTAGATTTTATTCTCTACTTGACTCTTATAACGAATTGCTTATTCCGCTGCAGTTAAACTTGATGTTTGTTATTTTTTATCAGTTTAAAACTGTTGAAGGCTAATGATAATTTATTATGCATTATCTTAGTCATAATATTTCTTACTGGGCTAGTTGAGCTCACCCTTTTGCTTTCATTGTTCTCTTCAGGAAATGAGAACGTAGCAGGGACTAGTCGGGGAACGGATTGATGGTCCAAATGATAGCATTAGTAGTCCTCACTATTCTATGAAATAGTGTGATAATAAATGTATTGAGGACTTATTTTGAGTTTGAATACTGTCTAAAAGACACTATTTGTATTAAAACTCATAGCTCATGTTGTCTATTTAAGGTTGTATTTGTATTCTGTACTATGTATTTGGCGACTCAGAATAGGTGATGTATACCTTTTTTGGGGGCGTCACAGTTAGAACATATGGTAGATGATAAAACTTTTCAACCATAGTTACAGCGGAACGAGCAATCCATTAGAAGAGTCAAATAGACAATAAAGTCTAGTATCTTCTCCATGTTAAAAGTCAACAAATATTATTTTATCCCTGTAACATAAATCAACAGTTTTGGTCCAAAATTATATGAATAACTCATAATCATAATTGTGGTTCTAAATTCCTCTTCTCATCCAGGACGAAGATAATTTTTATCACTTGTCTTTACCTGAAACATCAAAGATCATGGTTATACCAAATCATAGTTCATGTTCATAATCATACTAATAAATTCATCTTTGCACTATGAGCCAAAGATATTCGTCAACAGTTCATCCTTGCATTACTTGCCAAAGATATTCAACAACAGGTCATCTTTGCACTACGGGCCAAAGATATTCAACAACAGGTCATCTTTGCACTACAAGCCAAAGATATTTAACAACAGGTCATCTTTGCACTACGGACCAAAGATATTCAACAACAGATCATCTTTGCACTACAGGCCAAAGATATTCAACAACAGGTAATCTTTGCACTACGGACCAAAGATATTCAACAACATGTCATATTTGCACTACGACCAAAGATATTAATATCTCAAAGGAATATATAATCATTTCAGAATTTATATAAATAATAATTATAATTATGTTGATCAATTCACCTTTGCACTTAAGCTAAAGATATTCAATTATAAATTCAATGATCATGATCATACCAGTCAACAATTTAACTTTGCACTACTGGCCAAAGAGAACCCATTGTCACGATCATACCATTAATCTACCCATCTTTAAACTTAAGTCAAAGAGAAATTTCATCACCAGGATTATAAAAATGTTATATATAGTAATAAAAATAATATGATCAGCAACTGCATTTAATTTCAAGAGTAAGATTCATAAATCACCGATAATTTGCTCAGAAAAAGAAACTAATTTTGTTGTGAATAGTACCCGTGAATAGTAACTTGTGAATAATAACTTGTGAATAGTAACTCATGAATAGTAACTCGTGAATAGTACTCTGTATTCATACATAGTACCGTGTTCATAAATAATGTCATATACGTAAATAATGTCATATACATGAATAGTGTCGTATACGTGAATAGTAACCCCGACACAAAAAGGTAAAAATTCCACAATAAAATTCATATCAATATTTCGGCATAAGGATATTTAAAGAAAATAATATCATTTATGAAGAAAATAACATCTCTTACTATCCCTTCGCTCAAAAGAATAGTACTTCCGGCTGAAATATCAGGTATAAGGCTGAAGGAAACTTGCACCGATGAATAGCAACTCACAAAGTATCTAAATACTCACAAAATATGCTCGATAATATAGAGAGAGAAAGAGAGAAAACTTGTTTCTGGTGTGATTTTCAATTCTAACTAAGCACCTGATTTATAGGAAAATGCTTAGAACGCTAAAGGAGACTAAATTAATAAAATATTAATTTATTTATTTATTTTCCTTACGCACATCCCTTTATCAATTCAGAACCTCATTTTTGAAAAAAAAAATCTCAGCCCACCAACAAAGACAAGGGTGGGGCCCACACATTCTAGAATTTTCTAAAATGGTTTAAAATTTAAATAATAATCAGAAACTTCAATAATTCATAATAAATAGCTCTTTTATCAGAAAAATTCAAATCTCATGTCCTATTCCATAGGAAATTAAATTCTCTATAACTTTGTAGAAGAAAGTTTTTCCAAATTCCAAACAGAAAATATTCGAAATCCACATACGGATGATTTTCAACACCTCTTAAAATTCATAACAAATCATACGTTAATTTTTAACGGTTCAAAATTTGTGGACATATACTCAACTTATATATGTATAAGATATCCAAAAATTACAATGATCTAACGGTCGGATTAAAATTATAACTCACGCAATAGAGCTTTAAGAACACTGATTTCATTTCCGGACTATAAGTCCCTCGTACCAGTTTCACTCAAATAGTCACCATGAAAAATCCACAAAGAATATTTGGGTGATTCAAATTTCTACGATTAGCTTATTTCCAGGGCTTTCGTTTGATATATGGCTCATCTACTAACTCATTATACACAAAGAGTTATGAATTTTACAAAATCAAGTAATAAACTAATTTTTCTGAAAATCTCATATTTTTTTCTTCTTTTGATTTCTAAATTTCTCTCATTTGATTCATGCACCGTGAATTTAGTGTGAAAATAACACAATTATTATATTATTATATAACCATATTATACATTTATAATGTAAGATAAAATATCAATTTTCAAAAATTGACATTTTTCTAAGAATTCCTCCATTTCGACAAAATACTAATAAAACACATCAGCATTAATTCCTTCATTTATAACCACAATAAATATATTCATCATTTATATCCACATAAAATAAATATTTCCTTATCATATAAATCAACAATTAATTATTCACAAATAATATTATAGAATCACAATTAGGACAACCAGGTCGTTCCCAATAAAGAGGGGGCTTTCCGATAAGGATTTCTCCTTATTTGCGCGCAATTAGGTGACCAAACCTCTTTTCTAGACAGAAATTCCTTAGACATTGCAAATAATGCTATATAATAATATTATTCAAATAATATGAATTATTGATCTGATAATGAAAAATATTGTGCAGTGACAATTATTGAAACAACAATAATATAAAATACAACGTAGTAATTACTACATCAATAAAATAAAATATTGAACAGTAATTACAGTAATAATTATTGAGTAGTTGTTGAGTGAGTTTTATACCCATAATTGAGTGCGTTCGGGCTTAATTTATTGTTGTTCTCGAGTCTTTTAGAATAGTTTTGAAGTGTTTGTGTCTATTCATGGATGTTTTATGTTGTCTTATAGGAATTAGGACAAAAGTTACTTGGATCGACGTTTGGGTTGCTAGATTCGCGTTTTCGGCTGGTCATTTACACAGCAGTCACTTCAGAGCCAATTTGAGTATTTCTATGGACCTTATTTCGAAACACTTAAAGAATAAAAGTTGTAGATCTGCGTATCCTCGTTCCGAAACATTTTGAATCATCAAAATCAGAGTTCGGACGAAGATGTTATGGCCATTTTCCCAAAGGATGTCAGAGCAGAAAATTTCCAAAAAGGGACTTGCGCCGGTGCATCCAAACAAGGCCTATGCCCAGCGTCGGGGCGCTAGGAGGCATTGTACCAGCGCCGTGCCCAGCGCCAGGGCTCTGAGGAAGGGATTGGTGTAGCTTGGACGCGTTTTGGGGCGAATTTTGATACTTTTCTGACTCCAAATTGGATTGAGTTTGTTCCTAAGCTAAAAATTGGACTTGTAACCTATAAATACATGATGTAAGGCATAAAATAAAGAGGGATTATATAGATTAGATTAGAGATACACTCCAGTAGATTAGAACATAAACCCTAGTTCTTATTAGTTTTGGAGATTGAAGCAATTTGGAGATCATTGAAGATCAAGAGCAGGAGCAAGAGGGGAGCATCAGATTTGCTTACAACAGATTCTATTCTCTTCTCTTACCATACTTTTATCTTTTAATGTCTGTTCAGTTGTGGATTCTTGGTTTTAATTCATTAATTATGAACTAACTCTTTTATTAAGATTTCAATTGAACCTTTTATGTCTATAAATGAGTTATTCAATTTATTCCAATTATTTATGTCAAAGTGAATTGTTTATCTTGTCTTGTGCTTAATGCTTAATTATTTGAGCAATAATTACCTTGTTACTCTAGAAGAAATTAAAAGAGGAATTCTAGGGTTAGAACTGGGCATGATAACATACGACTTAGTTATTTACATGACGAATAATTAGGTTCGTGAATTGAATGGAAATATATGTTCACCGCATGTAACACATAAGGAATTGGAATTGAAGGAGTTTAATTCAATTGTTTTGCATAGGAATATAACAAGATTAATTTGGGTTAAATAGAAGTCAATTGATCACTTGGAAAGGGACTTTTGGCATTTGAGAATTCCTGTTAACAATTCAGTAGGCATAATAATTTGGATAATTTGATAATTGCTTTATAGTTCATAATTGGGGATATTAAAGTCTTAATCTTTATTTATCTGAATTCATTCAAATCTTAGTTTTGTTTATTTGATTTAATTTAGAATAATCTCTTTTAATTGCTAAAATTAGTTTTCTTATTTTGAAAAATCACACTTTATGGTTGTTTAAATAAAATTGGAATGATATAGTGCTAGTAGTTGGAATTTATTGATTAGAATTCTCTGTGGGATCGACACTCTATCTTATCACTTTATTACTTGTTAACTGTGTACAGTTGCACAAATTTATTGATTGCGAAATCAACCAACAAGTTTTTGGCGCCGTTGCCAGGGAATTCTTTATTAATATTAATTCCATATTAGTTATAATCATTTCAGTCTTAATTTAAACGTTATTTATTTTTTCTTCTTGTATTTGCAGGAATTTTTTGTGCCCATAACTAGGTTTAATCCTCTGAAAATACCAGGAAAGTTTAAGTGGATCCAGTGACAGCATTGGCAGCACAGGTGTCCGCAATAGCTAAGAAAATGGAAACATGGAGTCCACCATCCACGCAGCAAGTAGTGATGGTTTGTGAGTTATGTGCTGGGAGTCATGCTACAGATCAATGTGCCATCAATTCTGAATCAGCTCATTTCGCAGGGAGCTATAATCGATCAACCCAACCGTATCCGAATCAAAATGCATATAATCCAGGTTGGAGAAATCACCTGAGATTTTCATGGAGTAACAATCAAGCTCAAGCACCTAGACAACAAAACACATTAGAATTTCAAAATCAAACTCAACAACAGCCAGAAAGGAAAAAAAGTTTGGAAGAAGCTTTGGAAAAATTCATTTTAGCTACTGACAAAAGGATCGGTGAACAAGAAAAGTTATTGTGTCAAGTAGATATGAATGTGAAAAGCCAAGGTGCTTTGATAAAGAATCTGGAAAATTAAATGGGACAGATAGCACATGCGTTGAATATACGTCCACATGGAACACTCCCTAGTGATACAGAGATAAATTCGGGCAGAGATGAGCATTGCAAGGCTGTGACTTTACTTAGTGGAAAGGATTTGCAAGAGACAACTAAAGATGTTGAAAGAGAGGAAACAACTGGGAACCAAAAAAAAAAGATCAACGAAGATTTAACGAAGATGAGCTAATTTCATTAGTATCCCATGTGCCTCCTCCACCAAAGTTCAAGAATCCGTGCAGTTTTGTAAAACCATGCCCAATTGGCAGTCATATCGTCGGTAAAGCTCTTTGTGACATAAGAGCTAGTACAGTTGCGGAGTCATGGTTGGATGAAAAAGGAAAAGATAGAGGAAGATCCCATTGTGTTTATTAAGCTTCAATGCCCTAATCTGATCATCGACATAATGGAGAAAACACCTAGTTTTTGGACGTTCTTAATGGGGAACATATCTAAAAAGAGAATGCTATGACTTTCATTCAAGGGTCATTACTAATGGGAACCTCCCGAAAGAGACATTGTTACTGATGGATGGAGAGTTCCTCAATTTTCGTAGGGGAATTGAATAGAGAATTGAAGAAGTCAGGCTGAGACTATAAAACAAGCGCTTATTGGGAGGTAACCCAAGTTTAATTTTTATTTTTAGTTTTTATTAGGTTTTATATTATTAGTTTTGAATTTGCATTTATTTAGAATTTAATAAAATTGTTTCTATTATGGTTTACGGGTTATTCAAGTCAAATTCATGTGTAGTGCCCAATTTGTTCCATGTGCCTAGCCTATTCTCCAAACTTAGCGAACAATGGGGAAGATTGCTATAGTTTCAGGAAAGTCCTCTACTTTACTTTTTTCTATTTCAGTCATTGAGGACAATGTCTAGTTTAAGTTTGGGGGCATTTTAGTGTCGTACTGCATATAGTTAGTTATTTGCATTGTAGTAAGTTATTTTTATGTGTTAGCATTGTTTTTTTAGGTTGCATATAATACATGGTAGTTAATTGCATATGCATACATGGGTTATATTAGTATGTGTTCATGTAGTATAATTGTATTTTTATTATTATTATTTTTTGCATAAATCTGTGTGATTAGTTGGTGTGGTCTTAGCTCGGCCTATGATAAGATTGGTATTAATTGTTAACTTGAACAATGTTGATAATTGATGATGAGTTCTAATTTTAATCATGATGATAATCTGAGCCTGTCTGAAACTTATGTAACCGGTTAGCACTTAAATTTTAACTGTTTTAATCTACTTGGTTCAAGGGTTTCATAATTTGTTTCTGAGGAAAAATCTTGGTTAAAATTTAAGGAAATTAGTGAACTGGCGATAAAGGTTTGAATGACGTAAAAGCTTGAGTTTGGGAGAATTTATGAGGTATATATATACAAAATAAAAAAAAGGAAATTATGAAAAGAAAAAAAAAAGCAATTAAAAAAGAAAAAAAAGGAAGAAAAAAAAGTGAATAAACATCGTGGTATGCTTGTCTAGTTTTGTGGCCTTTGTTACTTGAGTAAGTAAGCCCGAGGGGATTGTCTTTACACCTAGCGCCCTAAGGTCTTAATGGCTTGAGAGTCGTTGGTCGAAAATTCGTTAAGGTAGCATTGAAAAGCCTAAGGGAATAGGACATTGCACAGCCATGAGAAAAAAATGAATAAAATACGAGAAAGAGCAAAAATGCCCTCTTGGTTGAATAAAAGTATAAATAAATCCTGTATTTTCCCTTAGACTTAGTAATTGCTTAGTTTTAACTGGAGTTGTCACGTTCACAAAAGTAATTAAATTGAAACTAAAACTTTCCTTCTAAGAAGTTTGTTATGTGATTATTTTGAACTGTGGTTGGTTAGCATGGTTAACAAGCACACACGCACAACATGGGTGATGACAGGTTTGGATTGACTAACTGGTTAGAGTTATGGACTTTGATTTGATCGGATAAATTGTTTGAGTATCATTGGTATCTTTGAGGTCTGTTTCTATATATCATACTGATTTATTATTGGGTTCGTAGGTATATTAGGAAGTAATCATGCATATGCATTTATGTAGTTGAGTTCGCTTGTTTATTTTTACTTTTTTTGTGTTTTTGCTTGAGGACAAGCAAAGGTTTAAGTTTAAGGGTATTTGATGAGTGAGTTTTATACTCATAACTGAGTGCGTTCGGGCATAATTTATTGTTGTTCTCGAGTATTTTAGAATATTTTTTAATTATTTGTGTCTATTCATGCATGTTTTATGTTGTCTTATAGGAATTGGGATAAAATTTACTTGGATCGACGTTTGGGGTTGCTAGATTCGCGTTTTCGATTTGTCATTTACACAGCAGTCACTTCAGAGCCAATTTGAGTATTTCTATGGACCTTATTTCGAAACACTTAAAGAATGAAAGTTGTAGATCTACGTCTCCTCGTTCCGGAACATCTTCAATCATAAAAATCGGAGTTCGGACGAAGATGTTATAGCCATTTTCCCAAAGAATGTCGGAGCAGAAAATTTCCAAAATAGGGACCAGTGCCGGGGCGTCCAAACAAGGCCTACGCCCAGCGTCGGGGCACTAGGAGGCAGTGTACCAGCACCGTGCCCAGTGAAGGGGCACTGGGGAAGGGATTAGTGTGGCTTGGACGCGTTTTGGGGCGAATTTTGACACATTTCTGACTCCAAATTGGATTGGGTTTGTTCCTAAGCTAAAAAAAATAGACTTGTAACCAATAAATACATGATGTAAGGCATAAAATAAAGAGGGATTACATAGATTAGATTAGAGATATACTCCAGTAGATTAGAATATAAACCTTAGTTCTTATTAGTTTTTGAGATTGAAGCAACTTGGAGATCATTGAAGATCAAGAGCAGGAGCAAGAGGGGAGCATCAGATTTGTTGACAACAGATTCTATTCTCTTCTCTTATCATACTTTTATCTTTTAATGTCTATTCAGTTGTGGATTCTTGGTTTTAATTCATTAATTATGAACTATCTCTTTTATTAAGATTTCAATTGAACCTTTTATGTCTATAAATTAGTTATTCAATTTATTCCAATTATTTATGTCAAAGTGAATTGTTTATCTTGTCTTGTGCTTAATGCTTAATTATTTGAGTAATAATTACCTTCTTACTCTAGAAGAAATTGAAAGAGGAATTCTAGGGTTAGAACTAGGCATGATAACATGCGACTTAGTTATTTACATGACGAATAATTAGGTTCGTGAATTGAATGGAAATATATGTTCACCGCATGTAACACATAAGGAATTAGAATTGAAGGAGTTTAATTCAATTGTTTTGCATAGGAATATAACAAGATTAATTTGGGTTAAATAGAAGTCAATTGATCACTTGGAAAAGGACTTTTGGCATTTGAGAATTCATGTTAGCAATTCAGTAGGCATAATAATTTGGATAATTTGATAATTGCTTTATAGTTCATAATTGGGGATATTGAAGTCTTAATATTTATTTATCTGAATTCATTCAAATCTTAGTTTTGTTTATTTGATTTAATTTAGAATAATCTCTTTTAATTGCTAAAATTTGTTTTCTTATTTTGAAAAATCACACTTTATGGTTGTTTAAATAAAATTGGATTGATATAGTACTAGTAGTTGGAATTTATTGATTAGAATTCTCTGTGGGATCGAATCTCTGTCTTAATCACTTTATTACTTGTTGACTGTATACACTTGCACAAATTTATTGATTGCGAAATCAACCAACAGGGGTATTTGATGAGTGAGTTTTATACCCATAATTGAGTGACTTCGGGCTTAATATATTATTGTTCTCAAGTCTTTTAGAATAGTTTTTAAGTGTTTGTGTCTATTCATGCATGTTTTATGTTGTCTTATAGGAATTGGGACAAAAGTTACTTGGATCGACGTTTGGGGTTGTTGGATTCGCGTTTTCGGCTTGCCATTTACACAACAGTCACTTCAGAGCTAATTTTAGTATTTCTCTGGACAGTATTTCGAAAAACTTAAAGAATGAAAGTTGTATATCTACGTCTCCTCATTCCGGAACATCTTGAATCATCAAAATCGGAGTTTCGACGAAGAAGTTATGGTCATTTTCCCAAAGGACTTCGGAGTAGAAAATTTCCAAAAAAGGGATCAGCGCCGGGGCGTCCAAACAAGGCCTATGCCCAGTGTCGGGACACTAGGAGGCAGTGTACCAATGTCGTGCCCAGCGCCGGGGCGCTGGGGAAGGGATTGGTGTGGCTTGGACGCGTTTTGGGGCAAATTTTGACACTTTTCTGACTCTAAATTGGATTGGGTTTGTTTCTAAGTGAAAAAATTTGACTTGTAACCTATAAATACATAATTTAAGGCATAAAATAAAGAGAGATTACATAGATTAGATTAGAGATACACTCCAGTAGATTAGAACATAAACCCTAGTTCTTATTAATTTTGGAGATTGAAGCAACTTGGAAATCATAGAAGATCAAGAGCAAGGGCAAGAGGGGAGTATCAGATTTGCTGACAACAGATTCTATTCTCTTCTCTTACCATACTTTTATCTTTTAATGTCTATTCAGTTGTAGATTCTTGATTTTAATTCATTAATTATGAACTAACTCTTTTATTAAGATTTTAATTGAACCTTTTATGTCTATAAATTAGTTATTCAATTTATTCCAATTATTTATGTCAAAGTGAATTGTTTATCTTGTCTTGTGCTTATTGCTTAATTATTTGATCAATAATTACCTTGTTACTCTAGAAGGAATTGAAAGAGGAATTCTGGGGTTAGAACTGGGCATGATATAATGTAACTTAGTTATTTGCATGACGAATATTTAGGTTCGTGAATTGAATGGAAATATCTGTTCACCGCATATAACACATAAGGAATTGGAATTGAAGGAGTTTAATTCAATTGTTTTGCATAAGAATATAGCAAGATTAATCTGGGTTAAATAGAAGTCAATTGATCACTTGGAAAAGGACTTTTGGCATTTAAGAATTCCTGTTAACAATTAAGTAGGCATAATAATTAGGATAATTGGATAATTAATTTATAGTTCATAATTGGGGATATTGAAGTCTTAATCTTTATTTATCTGAATTCATTCAAATCTTAGTTTTGTTTATTTGATTTAATTTAGAGTAATCTCTTTTAATTGCTAAAATTAGTTTTCTTATTTTGAAAAATCACACTTTATGGTTGTTTAAATAAAATTGGGTTGATATAATGTTAGTAGTTGAAATTTATTGATTAGAATTCTCTGTGGGATTGAATCTCTATCTTATCACTTTATTACTTGTTGATTGTGTACACTTGCACAAATTTATTGATTGCGAAATCAACCAACAGGGGTATTTGATGAGTGAGTTTTATACCGATAATTGAGTGCGTTTGGGCTTAATTTATTATTGTTCTCGAGTCTTTTAGAATGGTTTTTAAGTTTTGTGTCTATTCATGCATGTTTTATGTTGTCTTATAGGAATTGGGACAAAAGTTACTTGGATCGATGTTTGGGGTTGCTAGATTCGCGTTTTCGGCTTCCCATTTACACAATAGTCGCTTTAGAGCTAATTTTAGTATTTCTCTGGACCTTATTTTGAAAGAATTAAAGAATAAAAGTTGTATATCTACGTCTCCTCGTTCTGGAACATCTTAAATCATCAAAATTGGAGTTCGGACGAATAAGTTATGGTCATTTTCCCAAAGGACGTCGGAGTAGAAAATTTCTAAAAAAGGGACCAGCGTCGGGGCATCCAAACAAGGCCTATGTCCAGTACCGGGGTGCTAGGAAGCAGTGTATCAGCGTCGTGCCCAGCGCCGGGGCGCTGTGGAAGGGATTGGTGTGGCTTGGACGCGTTCTGGGGCGAATTTTGACACTTTTCTGACTCCAAATTGGATTGGGTTTGTTTCTAAGCTAAAAATTGGACTTGTAACCTATAAATACATGATATAAGTCATAAAATAAAGAGAGATTACATAGATTAGATTATAGATACACTCCAGTAGATTTGAACATAAACCCTAGTTCTTATTAGTTTTGGAGATTGAAGCAACTTGGAGATCATTGAAGATCAAGAGTAGGAGCAAGAGGGGAGCATCAGATTTGCTGATAACAGATTCTATTCTCATCTCTTATCATACTTTTATCTTTTAATGTTTATTCAGTTGTGGATTCTTGGTTTTAAATTATTAATTATGAACTAACTCTTTTTTTAAGATTTCAATTGAAACTTTTATGTCTATAAATTAGTTATTCAATTTATTCCAATTATTTATGTCAAAGTGAATTATTTATCTTGTCTTTTGCTTATTGCTTAATTATTTGATCAATAATTACCTTGTTACTCTAGAAAGAATTGAAAGAGGAATTCTAGGGTTAGAACTCGGCATGATAACATGCGACTTAGTTATTTGCTTGACAAATAATTAGGTTCGTGAATTGAATGGAAATATTTGTTCACCGCATATAACACGTAAGGAATTGGAATTGAAGGAGTTTAATTCAATTATTTTGCATAGGAATATAGCAAAGATTAACCTGGGTTAAATAGAAGTCAATTAATCATTTGGAAAAGGACTTTTGGCATTTGAGAATTCCTGTTAACAATTCAGTAGGCATAATAATTGGGATAATTGGATAATTGATTTATAGTTCATAATTGGGGATATTGAAGTCTTAATCTTTATTTATCTGAATTCATTCACATCTTAGTTTTTTTTATTTGATTTAATTTAGAATAATCTCTTTTAATTGCTAAAATTAGTTTTCTTATTTTGAAAAATCACACTTTATGGTTGTTTAAATAAAATTGGATTGATATAGTGCTAGTAGTTGGAATTTATTGATTAGAATTCTATGTGGGATCGACACTCTATCTTATCACTTTATTACTTGTTGACTGTGTACACTTGCACAAATTTATTGATTGCGAAATCAACCAACAGGGGTATTTGATGAGTGAGTTTTATACCCATAATTAAGTGCGTTTGGGCTTAATTTATTGTTGTTCTAGAGTCTTTTAGAATAGTTTTTAAGTGTTTGTGTCTATTCATAAATGTTTTATGTTGTTTTATAGAAATTGGGACAAAAGTTACTTGGAACGACGTTTGGGGTTGCTAGATTCGCGTTTTCGACTTGCCATTTACACAGCAGTCACTTCAGAGCTAATTTGAGTATTGTTGTTGACCTTATTTGGAAAAACTTAAAGCATTAAAGTTGTATATCTACGTCTCCTCATTCTGGAACATCTTGAATCATCAAAATCAAAGTTTGGACGAAGAAGTTTTGGTAATTTTTCCAAAGGACGTCAGAGCAGAAAATTTCCAAAAAAGGGACCAGTGTCGGGGCGTCCAAACAAGGCCTATGCCCAGCATCGGGGCGCTAGGAGGCAGTGTACCAGCGCCGTGCCCAGCGTTGGGGCGCTGGGGAAGGGATTAGTGTGGCTTAGACGCGTTTTGGGGCGAAGTTTGACATTTTTCTGACTCCAAATTGGATTGGGTTTGTTCCTAAGCTAAAAATTGGACTTGTAACCTATAAATACATGATGTATGAAATAAAATAAAGAGGGATTACATAGATTAGATTAGAGATACACTCCATTAGATTTGAACATAAACCCTAGTTCTTATTAGTTTTGGAGATTGAAGCAACTTGGAGATCATTGAAGATCAAGAGCAGGAGCAAGAGGGGAGCATCAGATTTGCTGACAACGGATTCTATTCTCTTCTTTTATCATACTTTTATATTTTAATGTCCATTCAGTTGTGGATTCTTGGTTTTAATTCATTAATTATGAACTAACTCTTTTATTAAGATTTCAATTAAACCTTTTATGTTTATAAATTAGTTATTCAATTTATTCCAATTATTTATGTCAAAGTGAATTGTTTATCTTGTCTTGTGCTTATTGCTTAATTATTTGATCAATAATTACCTTGTTACTCTAGAAGGAATTCAAAAAGGAATTCTAGGGTTAGAACTGGGCATGATAACATGCGACTTAGTTATTTTCATGACGAATAATTAGGTTCGTAAATTGAATGGAAACATTTGTTCACCGCATTTAACACATAAGGAATTGGAATTGAAGGAGTTTAATTCAATTATTTTGCATAGGAATATAGCAAGATTAATCTGGGTTAAATAGAAGTCAATTGATCACTTGGAAAATGACTTTTGGCCTTTGAGAATTCCTGTTAATAATTCAGTAGGCATAATAATTGGGATAATTGGATGATTAATTTATTGTTCATAATTGGGGATATTGAAGTCTTAATATTTATTTATCTGAATTCATTCAAATCTTAGTTTTGTTTATTTGATTTAATTTAGAATAATCTTTTTTAATTGCTAAAATTAGTTTTCTTATTTTGAAAAATCACACTTTATGGTTGTTTAAATAAAATTGAATTGATATAGTGCTAGTAGTTGGAATTTATTGATTAGAATTCTCTGTGGGATCGACACTCTATCTTATCACTTTATTACTTGTTGACTGTGTACACTAGCACAAATCTATTGATTGCGAAATCAACCAACAGCACCTTCTTACGTAAGAATCAATAATTCAAAACATACTGTGCAATACCGTGTGCTACTATGCAACTACGCTTATTACTGTATTTTAACCACCGGGTATTCCAACAGTGTTAACGGTAACAACTACAACGTTATTTATAAAAACTCAAACTTGTCATTTTCTTCATCCGACCGTTTTCCGTTATGCGGACCATAAATGGTTGCGCCGTCGTACGAATATTCCTTGACAGAAAGAATATTCCACGACCAAACGAATATTCCCCGACTAAAATGAATATTTGATAACCACTTGTTTATTTTGCAAAATTTGCAAATTTCACCCATAACCAAAGTATCATATCAAATTAACACCTTATTATTCACAATAATAATTAGAGAAAATTCGATTTTATTCATTAAAAAGTTGGGGTCTTACAACCTCCCCTCCTTATGAAATTTCATCCTCGAAATTGACATACGTACCTGGTGTTTCGAAAAGGTGAGGATACCTCACTTTTATTTCTGATTCTAACTCCCAGGTCATTTCTTCAATAGTATGGTTTCTCCACAAAATCTTAACTTGTGTTATAACCTTGGTGCGTAAGACATGTTCTTTCCTATCCAAGATCTTAATAGGTACCTCCTCATACGTTAAATCTTCGGCTATCTTATCTGGTTCTAACTCAATAATGTGGTTCGCGTCTTTCACATATTTACGAAGCATAGATATGTGAAAAATATTATGAACATGAGACATGATTGGAGGTAATGCGAGCCTATAGGACACATTTCCTATTCGGTTAAGAATCTCAAATGGACCAACAAATCTTGGATTGAGCTTTCCCTTCTTCCCAAATCTTGTAACTCCCTTCCATGGAGCAATATGTAACAATACATGATCCCCAATATTAAATTCCACAACCTTTCGATGAAGATCTGCATAACTCTTTTGTCGATCATGTGCCGTTTGTATACGTTGTCGAATCGTTTGGATCTTCTCTGTAGTCATTCGTACCAAATCTGGTCCCAACAATATTGCTTCTCCCACCTCATCCCAGTATACTGGAGAGCGACACTTTCATCCATAAAATGCTTCAAATGGAGCCAAACCTATACTTGCCTGATAACTGTTGTTGTAGGAGAATTCCACCAATGGTAGATACTTATCCCAACTCCCTTTGAAATCTAGGACACGGAGTCTTAATAGATCTTCAAGAGTTTGAATAGTCCCTTCTGATTGTCCGTCCGTTTGAGGATGGTATGTCGAACTGAATTGTAAATATGTGCCCATAGCTTTTTGCAAGCAAACCCAAAATCGTGAAGTGAATCTTGGGTCACGATCCGAAACTATGGATACTGGCATGCCATGCAATCTCACAATCTCATTCACGTACATACGAGCAAGACGTTCAAGGGAATAAGTCTCCCGTATAGGCAAGAAATGGGCCGACTTGGTTAATTTATCAACAATTACCCAAATTACATTTATGCCTTGAGAAACCTTGGGAAGACCTATAACGAAATCTATAGTAATGTGTTCCCACTTCCATTTCGAAATCTCAAGTGGTTGTAATGGACCCTTTGGCACTTGATGCTTCGCTTTTACACGTTGACAAGTTAAACACCTCGAGATAAACTCTGCGATCTCTCTCTTCATATTACTCCACCAAAATGTATATCGAAGATCATGATACATTTTGGTACTCCCAGGATGGATTGAAAATGGTGTATTATGTGTCTCCATCATGATTCTATACTTCAAGTCAGAATCGTTAGGAATACAAAGTCTGGAGTTAACTCGAAGTATTCCTTTTTCATCGATTCTTGCTTCTGGAATAGCACCTTCTTGCACTTTGTTCTTCATACGCATCAGCTCCATGTCCGTAGCTTGAGCAGCTTTAACTTTATCGATTAAGGTTCTACTTGTATGCTTGATATCATCACGTGGGTACTTGGAGCTTTTACCTCTATCTCCATCCTTTGCAAGTCATACAAAATGGGCCTTTGTCTTAACAACATTGCACTCGTACCCGCATATGATCTTCTATTTAATATGTCAGCTATCACGTTTGCTTTTTCAGGATGATATTGGATGCTATGATCGTAATCTTTCAAAAGCTCAAGCCAACGTCGTTGTCGCATGTTGAGTTCCTTTTGGGTGAATAAATATTTGAGGATTTTATGATCTGTATAGATCTCCACTTTCTCCCCATACAAGTAGTGTCTCCAGATCTTCAATGCGAAAACGACTTCTGCCAACTCCAAATCATGAGTAGGATAATTCCTCTCATATTCGTTGAGTTTTTGTGAGGCATAGGCTATGATTTTCCCATGTTGCATGAGAACACATCCTAACCCTTTGCCTGAAGCATCGCTGTAGATAACAAATCCATCCGAAACAGAGGGTATTGTCAGAACAGGTGCCGAAATGAGTCTCCTCTTGAGTTCTTGAAAACTCTTCTCACAATCCTCGCTCCAACTGCATTTTTTATCTTTACGAGTCAGCTGAGTTAACGGAGTAGCGATTCGAGAAAATCCTTCCATGAATCTCCGATAGTAACCAGTTAAGCCCATAAAGCTACGTACTTCGGTCACCGACTTTGGTTGCTCCCAACTTTGTATGGCTTCAATCTTCGTCGGGTCGACAGATACTCCATGTTTTAACACCACGTGCCCAAGGAATGTTACTTCCTCAAGCCAGAACTCACATTTCTTCAGCCTTGCATATAGGTTGTTATCACGAAGCCTTTGCACTACCAGCTTCAAATGGTGCTCATGATATTCACGACTTTTGGAATATATGAGGATGTCATCAATAAAGACAACAATGAACTGATCCAAATATTCTTTGAACACACGGTTCATCATATCCATAAAAGCAGCAAGAGAATTAATCAATCTAAAAGATATGACTAAGAATTCATAATGCCCGTACCGTGTTCTGAAGGCAGTCTCTTGGAATATCCTCAGTTTTAATCTTCAGCTGATGATATCCAGAACGGAGATCGATATTTGAAAAGAATTGTTCTCCTTGCAATTGGTTAAATAGGTCATCAATGCGAGGTAACGGATACCTATTCTTGATGGTGACATGGTTCAATTATCGGTAGTCAATACAAAGTCGCATACTCCCGTCTTTCTTCTTTACGAATAACATAGGAGCACCCCAAGGAGATGTACTAGGACGAATGAAATCGATGTCCAACAACTCCTGAAGTTGGACCTTTAACTCCTGAAGTTCAATAGGAGTCATTCGATATGGGGTTTTAGAAATGGGCTTTATACCAAGTTCAAGGTCAATAAAGAATTCAACTTCACATTCTGGGGGTAGACCGGGAAGTTCTTCAGGAAATACGTCAGGAAATTCACTAACAATAGAAATATTATTCAAATCTGACATGTTTTTGTTCAAGTCCGTGACATGGGCTAAGAAAACTTGACATCCGTTTTTCAATAAACGAATAGCTTTATGGCTAGATATGATAGTGATTGACTTTAGTGGTTTTGTTATTTGAATTCGCATAATAGGTTGGTTAAGAATATGAAAACTAACAACCTTATGAAAACAATCAATTTTAGCATGATGAGTGATTAACCAATAAATTCCTAAAATCACATCAAATGCAAGTATTTTCAACAAAATAAGATCGGCAGGTAATACTATGGTTCCAACTTGAATCAAACAAGATTTATAAACAGTAGAATGTAATGAAAGTTTCTCTTAACGGAGTCTCAACAGATAAGTCAATGTCTAATTTCTCCAGAGTCAAGTTCAAACGTTGAGCACAAGCAGGAGAGATAAAAGAATGGGTAAAACCGATATCTAATAAGGTATAAACTTCACAAGAGTTTATGATTAGCTTACTTGTAATCACCTCGTTCGGGTTTCTCGTGTTTTAGCTAGTCACAACAAACACCCTCCCTTGAACCACCGACTTTGTTTTGTCCGTAGTCTCCTTTGGTGTCACCGTTCCAGCTGGACTTGACTTCGCTATCGGACAAAACCGGGCTATATGACCGTCTTTTCCACAACTGAAACACACCTTGGAAGGCTGTGAACAGTTTAGACTTATGTGTCCCTCCTCTACGCATCTGTAGCATCTAACTGGCGGTCGTTCTCCTCCCCTAGAATTTGTTGTTGGTGCTGCTGCTGATGTCTTCCCGTCATTGTTGAATCACCTCTTTCTGAAATTTCCACTTGACTCACATCTCCTATTATTATGGCCACTATTACCACCCGAGTGGTTACCGCTTTTGTTTGTATTCTTTTTTTTCCCGCTGGTTATCATCGCTCCGATGACTGCCGTCACCGGTATGACCCTGATTGTAGTCCCTCGGTTGAGCATACTCATTATCCCGCTCTAATAATTGAGCCCTGTTGACAACATCTGAATATAAAAAAAATTTATGAGAGATAAAATATTATCGAATCTCGAGTTTTAGACCTCTCAAAAACATATGTGTCATTCGTTCCTCATTCTCTACCAAATGAGGTGCAAACCTAGATAACTCTGCGAACTTCGCCTCGTACTGGGACACCGTCATGCTGTTTTGTTCCAGTCTGATAAACTCTACCTCCTTCATATGACGAATATTTTCAGAAAAGTAATTGTCATTAAACAGTTTTTAAAACGTTTCCCAAGAAATGTTAAGTGCGGTAGGTTGGGTACGCTTCACAGACTCCCACCAGTAGTCTGCCTAACCACGGAACATAAAAAAGGCGAAAGGAACCATATGTTTTTCCGTGCATCCCAAGACATCGAATATCTTGGTAATTTGCTTGACCCACAGTTTTCTCCTTAATCGGATCCAGCTTTCCCATAAATTCTGGTGGTCCCAACTCCTTGAACAGCTTGGTTGTGGCAAGCCGCGCATTGCTATCATTTCCACCCGTATTTTGTGCACGAGTCTCCTTCGTCTGATTTTACATGAACTGCAAAAAGCTTCTAAACATCCCATCATTCATCATTTATTCGGTAGTGTTGTTTACAGGAGGAATATTGCCTTCATGTTGCACGTTACCCTGGGTGGTGATTAAAGGTGTCTCCACTATCTCATTCACTCCATTGTTAATATTTCCCTCTGTCATTCTTAAATACTGCCATAAAATAAGAGTTAATTAACAAATTAACATATCACATATTAACCATATGCTCTGACTGACCAACCAAATAACAAATAAACTTAGTCAGGTCATACTAGCGAAGGAATTCCCGGCTGTCTCTCCCCTCCTAGTTCTTGTCTCACATCTCAACCAGGGATCATATCCCTAAGCTTTGATACCAACTGTGACGCCCCAAAAATAGGTATACATCACTCATTCTGAGTCATCAAATACATGGTACAGAAGCAAATACAACTTCAGTAATACAATTGTCGTACAAAATACGACAACACATATATTATGAGTTTGAATACAACTATTGTCTAATAGAGAGTATATAAACTCAAAAGGAGTCCTCGTTACAATTATTGATACACTATTTTACAAAATAATGAGGACTACTACTAAAACTATTCTGAACCATCACTCCATACCCCGGCTAGTTCCTGCTATGTTCTTACCTCCTAAGAAGAAAAATTGAACAAAAAGGAAAAGGGTGAGCTCAACTAGCCCAGTAAAAAATATTATGACTAAGATAATATACAACAATTTATCATTAGTCTTCAACAGGGAAAAATCTAATAAAATATAATAGACAACAAGTTTTAGATCAACAACTGCAGCGGAACAACAATCCATTAAAAGAGTCAAGTAGAGAAAGAATTCTACTATCTTCTAAGATTTAAAAGTCCATCATCAATATTTTATCCATGTAACATCAATCAATATACATCTTGAATCAAATATTCATCTTTGCACTACAGGCCAATGATATTCATTTGTATCACCAGTTGGTCATGTTCATCTCAACACCTGTTCATCTTTGCACTACGGGCCAAAGATATTCATTAGGTAATCATTCATCTTTGTACTACAGGCCAAAGATATTCATCAGTTAATCATTCATCTTTTCACTACAGGCCAACGATATTCAGTAATATCATCATTTAGGACTGAGGATGATGAAAAATATCTTAAAGAAAATGAATCCAGTGAGATAAAATATCAAAGATTAGGGATTAGTACTTTAGTTTATCCAAGTTCAAAAATACCTTATAATAATCAATTGTGGAGCAAAATTCAAGAATAAAGATCAAAACATGGATACAATCAAAGATAGTAACCATAATAAACAACTTGGACAAAGAAAAGAAATTTTCATTTTTTTATGAATAGTGTCGCGCGTATTCGTAAATAGTGCTGTATATGTGAATAGTGTCGTATACGTGAAAAGTAACCACGACACAAAAAGGTAGAAATTTCACAATAAAATCCATACCAATATTTTGGTATAATGCTATTGAAATAATAACATCATTATGAAGAAAATAACATACCTTACCTCAAAATAGCAGTACTTCTGATCGGAATATCGGTATAAGGATGAAGGAAACTTGCACTAATGAATAACAACTCACAAAGTATCTAAATACTCACAAAATACACTCGATAATATAGAGAGAGAAAGAGAGAAAATTTATTTCTGGTATGATTTTCAATTCTAACTAAACACCCTATTTATAGGAAAATGTTTAGAACGCCATAGAAGACTAACCTGCTACCTGATGTCTTTACCTGCTACTATTCAAGCCCACCACTTTTGAAAATAAATTTCAGCACATTTCATTTCTTATCAACCAAAAGTGGGGCCCACCATATTTTTAATAAAAATATTTATTTCCGAAACATCAATAATTCATAATAAATAGCCCTTTATTAGAAAAATTCGAATCTCATGTCTATTCCATAGGAAATTAAATTCTCTACAACTTTGTAAGTTTAAGTTTTTCCAAATTCCAAACGAAAAATGACCGAAATTTACATACGGACTATTTTCAAAACTTTCATTCCGACAAAATACTGATAAAACACCTCAGCATTAATTCCTTCATTTATAACCATAATAAATATATCCATCATTTATATCCACATAAAATAAATATTTCATTATCATATAAATCAATAATTAATTATTCGCAAATAATATCACAGAATCACAATTATGATAACCAGGTCGTTCCCAGGAAAGAGAGGGCTTTCCGATAAGGATTTCTCCTTATTGGCGCGCAATTAGGTGACTAAACCCCTTTTCTAGACAGAACTTTCTTAGACATTGCCAATAATGATATCTAACAATATTATTCAAATAATATGAATTATTGATCTGATAATGAGAAATACTGTGTAGTGACCATTATTGAAACAAAAATAATATAAAATATCAATGTAGCAATTATTGAATCAATAAAATAAAATACTGAACAGTAATTACTGTAACAATTATTGAGTAGTGCCTTCTTACGTAAGAATCAATAATTCAAAAATATTGTGCAATACAGTGTGCTACTGTGCAACCACGCGTATTACTGTATTTTAATCACCGGGTATTCCAACAGTGTTAACGGTAACAACTACGTCGTTATTTATAAAAACTCAAACTTGTCATTTTCTTCATCCGACTGTATTCCCTTATGGGGCCCACAAATGGTTGCGCCGTCGTACGAATATTCCCCGACAGAAAGAATACTCCACGACCAAATGAATATTCCCCGACAAAAATGAATATTTTATAACCACTTGCTTATTTTATAAAATTTACACATTTCACCCATAACCAAAGTATTATATCAAATTAACATCTTATTATTCACAATAATAAATAGAGAAAATTCGATTTTATTCATTAAAAAGTTGGGGTCTTACAGGCTGGCTGTACAAGATGAGACAGAGGGCAGTCTGGGCAGTAGAAGAATCGCCCGGGACTACTTTGCGAGATCATCAGCCACCGGCAGTATCAGATGCAACATGGGCTGTGATGTGTGCGTACTGGGATGATGCTGCGTTCAAGACCAAGTCGGAAGAGATGAAGAAGAATCGTGGGAAGCTGCGAGTTGTACATACTTCTGGCTCGCAGTCGTTTCAAGAGGTTAAGTCGGTATGTATTTCCCTTTAGTTTAGTTTAATATTAAACTGCAACTATAGTAAATTAAGGTGATAATATTTAATGTATATGATTTAGGCCATGCGGAGTAGCTTGGGCCGACCTCCTACTATGATGGAGTTCTGGGATAGAGTTCATACGCCGAAGGGCACTACTTCGGGGTCGACGATGTTTTCAGCAGTACTAGCTATACGGGTAATACATTTACTATAATAAATATTAATTAGGATAATATTACGTAATTTATATGATGATACCAAAATAACTCACATGTGACGCCCCCAAAATAGGTATACATCACCCATCTTGAGTCGCCAAATATATGGTACAGAATTCAAATACAAACTTAATTATACAACAGTCGTGTAAAATACGACTAAACATATGATGTGAGTTTTAATATAAATATTGTCATCTAGACAATATACAAACTCAATGGGGTCCTCATTACATTTATTATTATACTATTTTACGGAATAGTGAGGACTACTAATGCACCATCTATGACCATCACTCTGTTCCCCGACTAGTTCCTACTACATTCTCATTTCCTGCAGAGAACAATGAAAGCAAAATGGTGAGCTCAACTAGCCCAGTAAGAAATATTATGACTAAGATAATGCAGAATAATTTATCCTTAGCCTTCAACTGTGTTAAACTGATAAAATATAATAAATATCAAGTTTAACTGCAGCGGAACAAGCAATCCATTAGAAGAGTCAAGTAGAGAATAAAATCTACTATCTTCTATGATTTAATAGATTTTTCATCACTTTTATCGCTGAGACTCAGCTTAATAAATAATCCACATCATCGAATCACCCCTGCACTACGGCCAAGGATATTCTTTAGTATCATGACCATAAATTATCCATGCACTGCGGGCCAAGAACATTCGTGTATTCATTAATGGTCATGATCATGCCAACAACTGTCCATCAATGCACTACGGGCCAATGAGGACTTTTACCACATCATTTGTAACATTACGGTCAAGATTACACCGAATAATCCTTGGTCATAATCATACCAAGTCCATCTATGCACTACAGGCGACAGATGACTTTCAACAAAATATAAACATGAGGATGATGACAATGATATAAGAATTCAATAAAACAAGTTCAAGAATTAATTTATCCAGGAACTAATAACGTCCAAATTGTCAACATGATACTTCTTTGTAGAGTAAAATTCAAGAATGCTTAGAAGAATATTTCCATGAAAAGATACTGGATGAAGCGCAAATATCAAGGATATTCCACTAATTTCATGAAGTATAGAAGTCAAAATTTTAACCAACTAAGTATAATAAAGAATGGAATAACAAAAGAAGTCACTAGGCATGCGATAGACCGCACAGGCAGGTTATTCCAACAGAATAATAAATAACGAAACCAGGTTCGGCGTAAAATGCACAAACAGGATATTCCAACAGAATAATAAAGACGGAAACAAGTCCGGCGTAAAACGCACAGACAGGATATTCCAACAGAATAATAAATAATGGAACCAGGTCCGGCGTAAAATGCACAGACAGGATATTCCAACAAAATAATAAAGAATGGAATAACAGAAGTTCTCTTCATGAATGAGAAAGAAATAATACCCCTTACCGTAAAAGAAACTGGATATAAGAGTAGGGAAGTAGCAGAATACTTTTCTATAGTTTCTCTATAATTTCTCTCTCTAGAGTTTCAGTGAATTAGTAAGAAATAATGAAGGAATGAACTTCTATTTATAGGAGAATGGAAAGGCACTGTTCATGGACGAAATAATTTTGCAGATTACGGACGCTAAAATTCAATCAACCATCCAATAAAAACAAAACAAAAAAATATAATAATATATATATATATATATATATATATATATGATGAAAGTTATTTTGGGGGGTGGGAGATTGATGTTGGTTATGGGGGGGGATAAAAATCAAGTGATATATATATATATATATATATATATATATATATATATATATATATATATCAATTATATATATATTCACACACAATATTCACTTTACCACCCATACATCACTTTTACTACACTCTTACACACACACACACACCATACACCTTTCACTATCACACACACATATCTTACACCCATCACTTTCATACTATCACTTTTTCACCATTTTTCACTCACACACACATTATATATATACACACATCATATACATACATATATATATATATATATATATATATAAATTACATCCCCTTTACGTAACTCCCTCCCACCCCCATTTCAAAAATTAGTTTTTCAACATATATGGGCCCCACATGTGGGCCGGCCTTTAAATAATTTTCTATCGATTATTTTGAAAAATGGGTAAATGGGGGTCCATAAAATAAATAAAATTTCATAAGAATCACCTTAATAATTTTAACAATATTTATCACCTTTATTATAATTCACAATATTAATCGACTAGGTCGTTCCCAGGAAAGAGGGGGCTTTCCTATAAGGATTTCTCCCTATTGGCGCACAATTAGGTGACCAAACCTCTCCTTGACAGAACTTCTAGACATCGTTAATATTGCAAATAATAATATTAATAACTTTGTCGTCTCAATTATTGATTTAATAATATATAAAATATTAACAATAATTGAATCAAATAACGTGAGATATTATGCAGCAATTACTGTAACAATAATTGAACAAAACTGAGTGACTTCTCAAATAAGCATCAATAATCAATACTGTATGCTACTGTACAACTACGCGTATTACTGTACTTTTAACACCGGGTGTTTAACAGTTAACGGTAAAACTTCCGCCATTATTTTCATAAAGTATTTTTTGTCGTTTTCTCAATCCGACAATAATTCCGTTGTGGGGTCCACCAATAATTGTGTCGTTGTACGAATATTCTCTGTTAAAACGAATATTCCTCAACCAATCGAATATTATATAACAACTTGCGTACTTTGCAAAATTCATAAATATTATCCACAACTATAACATTATATCAAATTCATTCCATAATATTCAAAAATAATATTTATAGAAAATTCATCTTTATTTATAAAAGTTGGGGCCTTACATCACATGTACATATATCAAATTACAGGAGCGGTTTGAGAAGATCCGCAGCCAGCGTATAGCGGAGTTGCAAGCTGCTAGGGGCGATGCTGAGACGTTAGATTCCACCGTCCCTCCGCCCGAGATTAGTTTATCTCAAGACGAGGAGACGGCTCTTTGGGTCGCGTCTCAGGATACTCCCACTAGTACTAGTGGATTTTTGTCTCTGAATACTCTTAATCGTTAAGACAGAAACTCAAATCTTAACTAATAAGAACTATCTGATAATAGTTTATTTAAAATTTATAGACAAAAATAACCTCAATAAATATTATACTCCTTCAATTTCAAATTTTAAGATCATGTAAATAAAATTTTTAAATAACTGGGAGGTTTAAAATAGTAAAATAATATCATTCAGATATTTTACACTTTTTAGTTATCAAATAATTTTTTAAATTCAGATACAATTTCATTTAGATGATCTATATTAACCATTCAGATCTTAATTACTCAATTTTATCAAACATCAGTCGCCTATCTAAATCTATTTTTCAATATTATTATATTTTACATGTAAACTTTATTATTGAGATATGCTTCCTATTTAAACCCTAATGATGCATAGATAAATAATTGGGTCCTTAACACTAATATACAACAATTAGAAAGTAATTACAAAAATAAAACACACACAACATAATTACAAAAATAATGTAATTCATATTAATAAGGAAACCTAAAATTAAGGAGAAATATCCGTCCATAACTAATAATTCAAATTCAAATATCTGAGATATAACCACAAAAATAAATTCAAATTCAAATTTCATAGGAAAGACTGCACAAATTTTGTACTTTGCAGGAGGTGGCGAAGGCAATTTTCAGAGAAGGTGACAGTCTTGGAGGAGGTGTTAATGGTGGCTTCAGAGGCAGCGGTGATGGCTATGGAGGAGATAACAATGGCGGCGGTGGCGGTGGCGGTGGTGGCAGAGATGGCGGTGGTGGCTCAAGTGGTGGTTACAGAGACAGTGGAGGTGGAGGCTGGGGCGGTAGTGGCGGGAGCAATCATTTTCTGGTAGTAAAAGGAAATTCTCAAGATACTGCAGAGGAGAAGATCATTAGTAATGTCATGGTAACCAAACTTTTATAACAAGATAATCAAACTTTTATACTAAGGTAACCAAACTTTTATACCAAGGTAACCAAACCTTGGTAATTACCAAGATAACCAAACTTTTATACTGAGATAACCAAACTTTTATATTAAGGTAACCAAACTTTTATACCAAGGTAATCAAAACTTTTATACTAAGGTAACCAAACTTTTATACTAAGGTAAACAAACTTTTATATTAAGGTAACCAAACTTTTATACTGAGGTAACCAAACCTTCATACCAAGGTTACCTTGGTGTGAAGGTTTGGTTACCAACTGCACTATAAAAAAATTGATAGTGTGGAGGTGGATTGGTTACCTTGGTATAAAAGTTTGGTTACCTTAGTATAAAAGCTTGGTTACTTTGGTATAAAAGTTTGGTTACCAAACTTTTATAATGAGGTAACCAAACTTTTATATTAAGGTAAACACCAATCAACAAAAAAAGTGATCATAAATTCATAATCAAACGCACATTTTGCATAAAATTAAGATCATAAACCCCAAATGAATGAAATTAAAGAGAAAATCTTAAAAATTAGTGCGAGAGAGAGAGGTAAAATAGAAGTACTTACAAAAGCAGAGTACAAAGAAATATAAAGAACAATCGGAAGAATGAAAGAGATAGAAAAAATGGCAGAATGGAAGAAAATGAGAGAGAAAATGGCAAAATGGCATCTTCATCTTCCCTCTTTAATGGCGTCTTCATCTTCTCTCTTCACTCTTCAACTTTTGTCTTTAAATATCAAAATGGAAGAATAGAAGTGCAGTGGCGTATAGAAAATAAAAGTAGGAGGAGATGAGAGAGAAAATGGCAGAAACGAATAAAATGGCAGAATAAGAGGAGATGAGAGAGAAAATGACACATACCAAAATTAATCCCCTAAATTAAGGAATCCTAATTATACTAATATTGTCATGTCAACTATTACATATTAATCCCTTAATTTAAGGACCTTTAATTATGTTAAGATTGAAAATAAAAACAAAAAAAGTGTAATACTTTTGTAATTATTTTATAGGTGTATGATTTTTGTAATTATTTCTAAAAATGTACTATTATATGTAATTTACTCTAAATAATTAGACATTTCTCCCAAATAATTTTGGTGGATTATTTATGCCTATCAATTGTATGAAACTTCAACTCAACCTATAATCCAATCTTGTTGAAGGAAAAAAAGTAGATTTTTGACCTGTATTTCAATTTTCACACATTAAATCACAAAAATGAACATGACCTTGTTTTGTAGAAAAATAAGTAAAAACTGAGAAACATATCTCAAAAGTTATTCGAGTGTTTCTCGTATAACCATCATGATTTCAAATCGTCACAAATCTCGAGGCAATCTTTAGAATATATCAAGGATCTCGACAATCGAACGGTTGCAGAGGGGACAACTCCCTCGGTTCAACCACAACTCCCTCGAACACACCCTGCAAAAAGTGTGCCCACATGGTATGAACGCTGCTCCTTTCTTCCTTCCCATGCATACGCAGCACACCGAATCATTCCCCACAACTTTCTCTCCTTTCTCCACTTCCTCCTCTCCATCTCCACCGTCCGTTTCTTCCAGCAATCTCAACAAAGACACCCTCAACGGTGTCTCAGGTGCGGTCACATCACTATTGGGCCGAACCGGACTTGGATTTGGACTCAAACCCGACCCACCATCCAAATCAGCCGCCCGGAACTGTCGCTCTGCCGCTAACGCATCCGCCAAATTCATCCCTGAAACAACCGGACCCTCACCGTCGCAACCCGGATCTGAACTAGTCTCCGGCGGAATCCGACCCACATTTATAACCTCAATTTGCTGCTGCTCTGGTTGATTTTGTTGTTGTTGTTGTGTTTGTAGTGGACCCACAACATCCTCGTCCTCATCATCTCTGATGCTGATTGTGGACGGCCTGATTGCCCAGGTGGCCCCACAACAAGCCATCCCCTTCCACCCCAGCCGCTCAGCCAGTGTCTTCCGCCTCTCCAATCGATCAGCGCCGTCCATTCTCTCTCTCAAGAACTCCAGAATCGTTTTTGCTTCTCTTTCTCTCTCCTCCCTAATTACCTGCAAACCCAAACCCAAAATTTCACCAAATTGCCTCATTCTTTAACACCCACAAACCCAAATCCAGTTTCACACACTAAAACACAAACTCATACACACATATATATATATATGTGTGTGTGTGTAATGTGTATATGTAAATATACACAAATCCAAATCACCTACATTACATACAGAGAGAGAAAATGAGTGAAATGTAAAATTGCCTCAATTCTTTCACACCCACAAATCCAACTCCAATTACATATATATATATATATATATATATATATATATATATAGATTACCTACATTACATATAGAGAGAGAAAAGGAGTGAAAATGAAAATTTGAGTTTGAAAGGAACTTACCCACAAAGTTTTTGGATCAAAATTAAAGGCTAAAGCATTGGAATCACGTGAATTTCTTCAAGGATTAAAAACCCCACCATTCAATATGCCACCACCTGTAGTTTTAATTCACATAAATGAAAGTGACTGAACACAAATTAGGGAAAAGAGAAAGAAAATTAGAGTGTGTGAATTAAAGGGGTGGTAATTAAGAAATCAGATTTTGGAAGTTGGGTAGTGAATAAAAAGTTGGGATTGTGATTTCATTGACAGCTTCGCCAAGAAATAGAAGAGGGCAGCTTTGAACCTCGAAGGAAACAAACAAAGACAAAAATGGAAGAAAAAGAAGAGGGGGAAATGAGGAACAATTCTAAGAAGAGAACAAGAGGAAAGGAAAAGTAACGGTGGGGCTTTTAGAGAGTATATTTTCTTGTTAGTTTTTTATTTTGTTTCCTTTGCTTTGGAGAAGAATAAGTGTGACAACAAATTCAGAAATTCCTTTTTTAAAAATGAGCATATATATATATATATATATATATATATATATATATATATATATAGGGTTCCATTCACAGCAACCCTTTTTGGTTTTTGATTTTTTTTTGTTCCAGCCAAAATTTCACATGCCAAAAAAAGGATTGCTCCATAGTAACCGGTTGTTGTGATGGATATATATATATATATGGGGTTTCATTCACAGCACAGCAACCAATTGCTGTGGAACAATCTTTTTTGGCCAATTAATTATTTATTTATTATTTTCTCCAGCCGAAATTTCAAATATATATATATATGGGTCCGAATTTTAAGCTTACCCCTTATTTAATATATCTTGTTCACTCCTCTTTAGCGACGGACCGGGCGACGACGATTCGATCCGTCACTATATATATATATATATATATATATATATATATATATATATATATATATATATATATATATATACTCCCTCCATTGTGTCTTTTTTAAAGAATAAAATTTATTATTTTTATTTGACGTTTGTAAATTTTAACAAAACATTAATAACCTAATTTATTATATTATTTTTACATCGAATACTATTTTATTTGTACCAAATTTGAATTTATTACTCAATAGAAATGCTACAAAGATCGAATACAAGTTCTCCCCAAGATTCCCCCTAATTTCCCTTCTCATGTTCTCTCTTGGATTTTAGGATGAAATGTTCTTCTATAATTAAATTGTACAATAATATAGGTTTTTAATTTTTTTTTCTTTCTCTTTTATTTTTTTCAATAACTTTTATAATTATATTTATTTAGATTTATTAGACAAAATATTAATTATATTTTTTAATTTTGATGCTTTTTCCTAAAATATGAAATTTTTTATTAAAAAAAGGTAGGGGTGTGAAGTATGTACTACTAATGTGATAGTTTTAAAATATAATTTAGGTTGTTGATAATGCTATAACAATATTTATGTTGTCAGAATAAATATCTATTTAATAATATTTTTATATTTATTTTAATAACATTTTATAATTTAAAAAATACTTATTTTTCAGACATTATCAATAACTTATGTGGTATGTTATGATTTAATTCTTTGGTGTATTCATGTAGTATTGTTTTGTGTTTGTTTTATAAGAGTAATTGCCGGCCATAATTAAGTTAAATGCCATTGAAGATGGTGCACAGACCGAGGTTTAGCCATGTGGAACTTGCGTTAATTTAAGGTGGCTTATAATTAGAGGTGGGACAAAGGCGCTGGTCAAATTAAATAAAGCGATGCTAGGGTTCATATGGGATCTTGATTTTGAATAAAGTTTGGGACACAAAAAATATAAATATTCATTCTATTCCTTTTTAGAAATCCAAACGTAAGGGTGTAAACGAATCGAGTCGAACCGAGTATTGAGTTGTTCAGATTTGGTTTATAAAATTTATCGAGTATAAAATAAGGTTTGATTGAGGCTCATTTAATTACCGAGTCGAGCACGATTCCGAGTCGAGCCCGAGCAGTTTGAACTTTTCGAACGAATATAATCCGAGTATCAATAGAAAATTACAATTTGAGGAGTTTCGAGTAATTTATCGAACTTTAAAATTTGCTCATATTTGAATCATGTGTATTTCGAGTCGAGCTCGAATCGAACTTTTAGTCGAGCGAGTATGAATCGAGCACGAACTGTTTGCTCATTTTATAGTCTTATGACCAAACGCAATACACTAAAAGTATTGCGTTTAGAGATCCAAACGCAATACACTAAAAATAGTGCGGTGCGTTTGGATCTCTAAACATACCAAACGATAATTGAAAATGCTTTAAACGCTGGTAACCGAATATATACTTTTAATATTATAAGTGCGAGTGGATTCTTTAGTAAATCTACGTTATATAATACAAATAATATAGTTTTTAGATTTATTTTTAAATTTTCCTTTACTTTTATTCTTGATCTATGTACTAAATTTTTTCTAGGTGCCAAAAATTAAAATATAATAGTATAAGTTTCTCAACAATAAAAAGAAAGTAATATTATTTTTTTGATTAATTGATTAAAATGGATATAAGATATTAATATTATCTTTGTATATAGTAAGCACATGAAGTTTTTACAATTGCAATTAATATTTTGATTTATTTAAATAGCTATATAAGATATGAATATTATCTTTAAATGTGGGTCTTGCAAAAATAAGAGAGATCAAGAAGAGAGAAAGGTTTCTCATTGGTGTAGAATTTCCTAAAAATATGAGGAAAAATGATTTTACATTATTATTTAAGGGTATTATGAAAACTAAGAAATTAATCTCCTACAAACAATTAATTTTACGTCGAATTTCAATAAAGACTAATATAAAATTCAAAATGATAAAATAAAATAAAATAAAATAATATAATAACATGCGAGTCTTTTTCATTAAGATAATAAGAAAGGAAGGCTTTTTCATTAAGATTGTTGTATAGGCCTTTATTACCTTTTAAAAACGAATTATGCATTCACAACAATTTTCTTATCTTCATCCCTATTCTGCAGTGCTATTGGGTCATTATGTATGATAGGGATTCAATTTTTTCACTATGTACTCAACATGTTCCTTATATTGATTCCTTAAATATTAAATTTTGAAATTTAAAATTTAAAAATTTCAATAGTCAAATCATGTTTTGAACGTTGTAACTATTTTTTATTTAAAAGTAATTATTGTTTGAATTTAAAATTTACAATTATTTTAATTTAAAAATAGATATTGCTAAAAATTAAAATATGGAGCGATCGTTATGTGTTTATGAGAACTAAAACAACATTATTTTAATTATAAAATAATAAAATTTATTATTAGTAGTAATATTTTTTTACAAAAATGATCAAATTTAAAATTTGACTGATTTTTAATTTTTTTATAGTTCATTTTTCTTCTCTAAATCCTCTGTTTAAAAAATAAAAATAAGTGAATTTGATAGGCATAAAAATAAAAATTATTGATGCTTGGAGTGCTTCTTTCAAATTTATTTTGCCCAATTATAGTATTTTACAACATCTTATTTTAACCATTGTCAGCCTTTGAGTTATGAGTCTAATGATTTTAAATACATACACACACACACACACACACACATATATATATATATATATATATATATATATATATATATATATGTAAATATCCCCCGAACTATGAGACTATTAATCAGAATTTGAAATTTGACTGATCCACTGATTAGCTACTTTTATAGATAAATTACAAATATAATATTGTATATTCAAAACCTTATATTGTGGTTCATGAGATTAATTAGTTTGAAAGAATGAATTCAGCAACAAAAACAAAATAAAAAATAGAAGAAGAGAGATTTAATAATCTTGATGATATGATATAACTATGGTGTACTTATCCAAAAAAATTATTTTATTTCTTTAGCTTTTTATTTTTAATTAGTTTACTGAGAGAATTACTACCATTTTTTTACCCTCACTTTAATGATAAAACAAAAGAAAGAGAAAAACAAAGGAGAAAAAAAATACATAAAAGAAAAAGAAAAGAAAAGAAAGCAAATAACCCTCGGAGTTGGAGGGTAGGGTGGGGTAGGGTAGGGTGGGGTGGGGTGGGGTGGGGGATATGGATGAGACTATATTTCAACTAGCTCCACCACCGGAGGATCTATGCAGTCCGAGTGATCTGAATCAAACGAATGCGCAGAGAATTAACCTCTAGATCTGTTTTTGATAGGGAGTGATTAGCATAAAGTTTATTTTTGGTTAATTAATCAATTGACTAATAGAATATTGACACGCAGACGAACTATATGTGTTGATATTTTAGTTGGTCAATTGATCATTTTACTCAAAAATTAACTTCATACTAATCGGATCCGTTTTTGTTGATAAAGTTAGTAATAACTTTAAGAGGTTATGAAAAGCGAACCCGACCCTCATTAAGAAGACGGGCACCACATTAGACTAGGTCATCAGGCATAGGCTTGGGCCAACATTGAATATATACGGTTATTGTATTTAATAACAGTAATTGTTCTTAACATACAAAAGAATGTCAACAATATATATACTCACCCACCCACCCACCCACCCACCCACCCATCCATAAAATGATAGTCTTCCATCTGTCAGTAATGATTTAGTACAACTGATTGACCAAAGTTAGTTGTAGAATAGTATATTAGTTGCCCATTTGAGGTCTCCCGTCTCCCACGTATTAGTGAATAATCAAACAAAGAGGGAATATTTGTTAATACATCAGAATCATTATATATTACTCCCTCCGTCCCAAATTAATTGCTCAGTTTTGACTTTTTAAAGTCAAATTGAACATTTTTAAAAATAATCTTTTTACTATTTTTGTTAAAATATAGGTGAAGAGATTATAACCAAAAGAAAGTATATACAATTTATTACTAATCCCAATTTTTATAATATTAGAAATATATTTATATATGCTTAATTATTAATTCTAAAAAAAGTCAATTTGACTTAAAAAGGTCAAAATTGAGCAGTTAATTTGGGACAGAGGGAGTAATGTATACTGAATTTTTAATTTTTTAAAGATAGCTAAATCTATTTAAAGAATCTTATACATCTTTGAATCAATGAGAATGGGGCCATGCAAGTCCACTTCAATTATTGGATATGTTTCTATTCCACAACATGGCACAATAATTAATACTTATTCAACTGCCTGCCACCCAAATTACCTAAACCTATCCCATAACATTTTTTAGCCCACAACTTCTATGTCAATTTCACTTTGTCTTGATAAAATGAAAGAGAAAATATAATATTGAGACTGCAACGTAATGAGTGTTAAGTTTTGTACAGGTATCATGGTCAATATAATGCTGACATAGGCGAAAGGGTGATATCTCCGCATGCATGTCCGCACTGTATTGAACATGAAGTGAACTTCATGATGCTAACCACTCCCATTTTATACTATCTTCAATGATTAAAAGGGGAAAAATAGAGAAATTTTTTGTGGAATACTTTTTTTTAATTAGGACGCTTTTTGTGAAATAGAGAGCTAATAATACAAAATGCAATATATTTTTAATACTCTGTGCATTTTAATTATGTTTAATCGAAAAAGTAAGAGTAAATAGGAAAATGACACTGGCGGATAGATTATGCTTTAGTTATGGGCAAAAGTTGCATACAAATAAGAAAAGCCTATACTGATATTGTGTGTAGATTGGACTAAATAGCTAAAGGCCTGATATACTGATTCATTACACTTAAAGGATAACCCAAGCTTTCATTGTTTGATTCAAGAGCCTACCAGCGTGGGTCAAAGAGGACTTTTATCACATTATTTGTCTGTAATATTATAAGTCATGATTATACCAATATACAATTCTTGATCATTGATGTGTTAAAAATATGTACTGCAAGTGCACAGTGTCGAATTGAAGAACTGACAAGTACAGGTCGAACCCACAGAGACTAGATTAATTCTTTAATATATCCTTAATTAATATTTTAGGCAAATTAGAAATAAAAATGGTGGAGAAGATTTTTTAACTAAATTATGTAAACTATTAATTAATAATGAAAACTATTAATGAGAAAAGATACCTGGGAATTAGAATCCACCAAATATTAACATAATAAATAATTTCTTATTTCCTAAATCAATTCCCAAATTATTTCCCCTTCCCTTTAAAAATAATGATTCATATAATTAATATGGGCAAGCATAAGTTATGAAAAATTCACAGATTAACTATAACTTATCAAAACCTCGCAATCAATATAAAAATCATATGCAATTTATGCGGAGGAAAATATGAAGGTGAAAATAATTAGGCATTAATTTAGGAACGGAAAGAAAATATAGTTATGAAATATTTAGTTTCATCATAATCCTAGGTATTAGAAATTTAGCTAGCCATGAAATTAAAAACAAAAACAAATAATATTAGTACTATTATTCGCATGAAATAAGAACAATAATTAAAAAGAGAATTTCTATAATATAAATAAAAGAAAGTTACAAATACTCCCTGACAGTATGTTCCACACGTGATTAGAATAAGAGAAACGACAAACTCTAAATATCTTACTCCCTCCTACACTAGTGAAAAACTGAGAAAAAGAAAATAACAAGTGGTGCCTTTTTCTCTCAAACAAGAGGCCTATTTATAGGGAAAATAACTTTGAACCCTAATTTAGATTCATTGAACTTGGACACTTTGATCATTCCCTTTCCATGTAGAATTCAACTTCCTAGTAGCAATCAACTTCAAAAAGATCTTCTAGATAGACTTTTCTTTATCTTGTTGGATTTGAATTGCACTAAGATTGTTCCACCTCTTTCCTTCTCCTTGTAGGATTCTTCTTGGACATTCCTTATATGAATAAGAGCATTAAATATTGCTTGATCACCAAGATTTTGACTTTATTGCAATAAATATTAAATCCTACAAAATAAAATAAAATATATTAATTTAATAAACTAATATAATTAAAAGGACAAAATTAGGGATAATTAAATGTATGAATTACGTTTCTATCAGTCATAATCATACCAATCAACAATTCATTTATGAACTACGGGCCAAAGATAACTTTTACCACATCATTTGTCTGTAACATTACAGGTCATGATTATACCAATATATAATTTCTGGTCATAATCATACCAATTAACAGTCCATCTATGCACTACGGGCCAAAGATGACTTTTACCACATCATTTGTCTGTAACATTACAGGTCATAATTATACCAATACACAATTCTTGGTCATAATAATACCAATCAACAGTCCATCTATGCATTACGGGCCAAATATGACTTTTACCACATCATTTGTCTGTAACATTACAGGTCATGATTATACCAATACACAATTCCTTGTCATAATCATACCTATCAACAGTTCATATATGCACTACGGGCCAAAGATGATTTTCACCACAATATAAGCATGAGAATGATGACAATGATATAAATAATCAATCAAGTAAGATCAATGATAAATATTAGAGATTTATAATTTAATTTATTCAGAGTTCAAGAATGTCTAAATGGTCAACATGATGATCAAAACGTGGATTCAAATTTAAGAATAAGATTCATATATATATCAAAGATAATTTGGTAAGAAAAGAAACTAATTTTATCGTGAATAGTACCCCGATAGAATAGTACCAAATGAATAATACCCCGTCATGCAAAGTACCCCGAATAAATAGATATTCATGTATCAAAAATAATTTAGACAAAAAAAATCACTCTTGTCGTGAGTAGTACCCGAATGAATAGTACCAAATGAATAGTACTATGTCATGCAAAGTACTCCAAATAAATAGTACCCCAGGTGAATAGTACCTCGTTAATAGTACCCCGGATGAAAATATTGAAATTTAATAAGAAAGTTCAGACCAATATTTCAATGAAACGATACTAGATGAAGCGCAAAACTCAATGATATTCTACTAATTTCAGGGATTATAGAAGCAATATTTACCATAGTAAGTTGAGATTTAAGAATATGAAAAGAAATAATATACGAAACTCCAAATTGATTTTCACCCGTCATGCGGTAATCCGCGTAGACAGATCTTTTTCACAAATAAAGAATGAATGCGAAGGATAATATCCCTTACGGTTACGAAAAGTAATATACCTTACAAAAATTACATCCCTTACAAAATTAACACCCCTTACAAAAATAACATCCCTTATCATACGAAAAATAACATCCCTTTATGAATAAGAAAAGTAATATCCATTACAAATACAAAAAATAACATCTCTTACGAATACAAAAGAAATAACACCCCTTACCATACAAAAAATAACATCCCTTACCTTAGTAGGAGATTGGATACTGCAATAGTGAAGTATCAAAATACTCTTCTTCTTTCTCTCTAAAATTTCTCTTGTGAGTCTTAGTGAATTGGTGAAAATAAAAGAAGAAATAAGCTTCTATTTATAGGAGAATGAACTAAATAGTAACTGATTCACGAATGGTCCAAAATGATTTAATATTAAAATGGACGGTCCATATTGATTTACTATTAAAACCACAACCGACGGTCCATATCAATTTACTATTAAAACCACAACCGACGCTCCATATCGATTTACTATTAAAACCACAACCGACGATCCATATCGATTTACTATTAAAACCACAAACGACGGTCCATATTGATTTACTATTAAAACCATAACCGACGGTCCATGTAAGACCCTAACTTATTATAAATAAAATCAAATTTTCTCTATTTATTATTATGAATAATAAGGTGTTAATTTGATATAATGCTTTGGTTATGGGTGAAATGTGCAAATTTTGCAAAATAAACAAGTGTGATGAGTGAGTTTTATACTCATAATTGAGTGAGTTTGAACTTAATCTTTTGGATGTTTTTAAGTGTTTATGTCTATTCATGCATGTTTTATGTTGTTTTGTAGGAATTGGGACAAAAATTACTTGGATCGACGTTTGGGGTGGCTAGATGCGCGTTTTCGGCTTGCCATTTACACAACAGTCAGTTCAGAGCCAATTTGAGTATTGCTTGGGACCTTATTTCGAAAACCTTAAAGAATGAAAGTTGTAGATCTACGTCTCCTCTTTCCATAACATCTTGAATCATCAAAATCGAAGTTCGGACGAAGATGTTATGGCCATTTTCTCAAAGGACGTCGGAGTAGAAAATTTCCAAAATTATTCCAGCGCCGGGGCTCCCATCTCAAGCTTATTTGCAGCGCCGGGGCACTAGGGGACAGAATCCCAGTGCCGTGCCCAGTGCTGGTGAAACAACCCGGGTCAAATCCCGAGTCCGGAATAAATCTTGGGTCAAATCTCAAGTCCGAATCGAATCAAATTCATCCAAATAAAGCCTCAAACCACTGGCCCAATAGTATTTTCTTGGGTTATCTAGCCCACCACAGGCTCCCAAAAGGTCATGACTTGAAGGTACTATTGGTAGTTACTTAATTCCTTATATGCAGACAAATTTTTCCCTATCTTTCGATGTGGGACTGGGGTGTTACAAACTCCCCCACTTAAATTTTCTGACGTCCCCGTCAGAACCGATCACACACACGGCCCAAAGATCTTTGCCTCTCTAGCCATTGTGGGATAATATCGGCTGGCTTCGTGTCCCCACCTCCGGACCTTCATCTCTCCATTGTGGGATAATACCACCAGCCATCGTGTCCCCACCTCCGGCAACCCGATCGGATGACCCGACCCGAGCTTTCGAGAGTCGGCTCTGATACCATATGAAACAACCCGGGTCAAATCCCGAGTCCGGAACAAATCTTGGGTCAAATCCCAAGTCCGAATCGAATCAAATTCATCCAAATAAAGCCTCAAACCACTGGCCCAATAGTATCTTCTTGGGTTATTTAGCCCACCACAGGCTCCCAAAAGGTCATGACTTGAAGGTACTATTGGTAGTTACTTAATTCCTTATATGCAGATAATTTTTCCCTATCTTTCGATGTGGGACTGGGGTGTTACAGCTGGGGAAGAGGTTGGGCAAGCTTGGACGCATTTTGGGGCGAATTTTGACACTTTTCTGACTCCAAATTGGATTGGGTTTGTTCCTAAGCTAAAAAATGGACTTGTAACCTATAAATACATGATGTAAGACATAAAATAAAGGGGGTTACATAGCTTAGATTAGAGATACACTCCATTAGATTAGAACATATGTAAGACCCTAACTTATTATAAATAAAATTAAATTTTCCTTTATTCATTATTCTAAAATAATAAGGGTTAATTTGATATAATGTTTTGGTTACGGGTGAAATGTGAAAATTTTACAAAATATGTAAGTGGTTACAAAATATTCTTTTTGTCGGGGAATATTCGTTTGGTCGTGGAATATTCTTATTGTCGAGAATCTCCGTACGATGGCGCAGTCATTTGTGGGCCCCATAACGAAAAACGGTTGGATGAAAGAAAACGACAAAGATTAAGTTTTATAAATAACGGCGTAAATTATTACCGTTAACACTGTTGAGTTACCTGGTGGTTAAAATACAGTAATACGCGTGGTTGTACAGTAGCACACGGTATTGCACAGTATGGTTGAATTATTGATTCGTACGTAAGAAGACACTACTCAATAATTATTATAGTAGTTACAGTTCATTATTTTATTATATTGATTCAATAATTGCTGCATTGTTAGTTTATATTATTATGGTTTCAATAATTGTCACTGCACAGTATTTCTCATTATCAGATCAATAATTCATATTATTTGAATAATATTATTAGATAGCATTATTGGCAATGTCTAGAAAGTTCTGTCAAGGAGAGGTTTGGTCATCTAATTGCGCGCCAGTAAGGAGAAATCCTTATTGGAAAGCCCCCTCTTTCTTGGGAACGGTCTGGCTGTCATAATTGTGATTCTATAATATTATTTAAGAATAATTAATTATTGATTCATATGATAAGAAAATATTTATTTGATGTGGATATAATTGATGAATATATTATTTTATGTGGATATAATTGAAGGAATTAATGCTGAGGTATTTTATCAGTATTTTGTCAAATTGGAAGAATTAAAAATCATCCGTTTGTGGATTTCGGATAATTTTTGTTTAGAATTTGAAAAAAATTCTTCTGTAAAGTTGTACAGAATTCGATTTCAGGCAGAATGGACATAAAATTCGTATTTTTCTGATTAACAGACTATTTTCTATGAATTGTTGAAGTTTCGGAGAATAAAATAATTTTTATTAAATTATGGGTGGGACCCACTTTTGTTTTACAACATGTGGGCTGCCAATTTATTCAAAGATGGCTGATGGCTTTCAAAGTTGGTTGGTGGCATGCGTAGAAGGTGAGAAATAATAATAATATTTTATTAATTTAGTCTCCTTTGGCGTTCTAGAATTTTCCTATAAATAGAGGGCCAAGTTAGAATTAAAAATCACACCAGAAACAAGTTTTCTCTCTTTCTCTCTCTATATTATCGAGCGTATTCTTGTGAGTATACTTTGAGTGTTGCTATACGGTGCGAGTTTTTGTCAGCACTATACCCAAAATTCAGTCAGAAATACGGTTATTTTGAGGTAAGAGATGTTATTTCATTCGCAAATGATATTATTTTCTTCAATATCATTATGCCAAAATATTGGTTGAATTTTTTATCAAATTTGGAACTTGTTGTATCGGGGTTACTATTCACGTATACGACACTATTCACGAATACGACACTATTCACCGAAAAATAAAATTTTTTCTTTTTGTCCAAAATATCTATTATGGGTATTATCTTTGATTGTATCCATGTTTTGGTCTTTATTTTTGAAATTCTGCTTCATATTTGGTTATTATGGAGTATTATTGAATTTGGATATACTGAAATACAAATCCCTTAAATTTGTCCTTTTGTTTCACTGAATTCGTTTCTTTTAAAATATTTTTCATCTTCCTTAGTCCTAAATGATGGTACTATTAAATATCTTTGGCCTGTAGTGCAAAGATAAATGATTACTGATGAATATCTTTGGCCCGTAGTGCAAAGATGAACAGGTGTTGAGATGAACATGACCAACCGGTGATATAAATGAATATCTTTGGCCTGTAGTGCAAAGATGATTAAAGATGTATATTGATTGTCGTTCCAGGGATAAAATATTGATGATGTACTCTTAAATATTAGAAGATAGTAGAATTCATCCTCTGCGTGACTCTTCTAATGGATTGCTGTTTCCGCTGTAGTTGTTGATCTAAAACTTGTTGTCTATTGTATTCTATCAGATTTTTCCCTGTTGAAAACTAACGATAATTTTTTGTATATTATCTTATTCATAATATTCTTTACTGGGCTAGTTGAGCTCACCCTTTTCCTTTTTGTTCCATTTTTCTTCTCAGGATGTGAGAACATAGCAGGATCGAGTCAGGGTATGGAGTGAGGTTTCTAAAAAGATGTTTTAGCAGTCCTCACTATTTCTGTAAAATAATGTTTGAATAATTGTAATGAGGACTTATTTGAGTGTGGATATTGTCTAGAAGGCAATATTTGTATTTAAACTCACAGTATGTATTGTCGTATTTCAAACGACATTTGTATTATTGAAGTTGTAGTTTGCTTTATGTACCATGTATTTGGCGACTCAGAATGGGTGTTGTATACCTATTTTGGGGGCGTCACAGTTGGTATCAAAGCTTAGGGATATGGTCTCTGGCGGAGATCAGGGAATAGAACTAGGAAGGGAGAGATGAGTAAATCCTTTGCTAGTATGTCCTACTAAGCTTATTTGTTGGTTGGTCATAATATAGGGATATTATGTGATATGTTTAATTAACCCTTGTTTTATGGCAGTATTTAAGAATGGCTGCTGAGAAGGTTAACAATGGAGTGTACGAGACTGTAGAGCAACCTTTAGTCACAAACTAGGAGAACGTACAACAGGAAAGCAATATTCTTCCTGTAAACAACACTACCGAGCAAACGATGAACGATGGAATGTTTAGGAGCTTTTTGTAGTTCATGCAAAATTAGACGAGGGAGACTCGTGTACAAAATATGGGGGGAAGTGATGGCAACGCGCGATCTGTCACAGCCAAGCAGTTTAAGGAGTTGGAACCACCAGAATTTAAGGGAAAATCGGATCCGATCATGGCAGAAACATGGGTCAAGCAAATTACCAAGATATTCGATGTCTTGGGATGCACGGAGGAACAGAAGGTTCCATTCGCTACCTTTATGTTTCGTGGTGAAGCAGATTACTGGTGGAAATCTGTGAAGCGTACCCAACCAGATGCACTCAACATGTCTTGAGAAAGATTTCAGAAACTTTTCAATGACAAGTAATTTCCTGAAAGTATTCTTCATATGAAAGAGGTAGAGTTTATTAGACTCGAACAGAATAACATGATGGTGTCTCAATACGAGGCAAAGTTCGTAGAGTTGTCCAGGTTTACACCTCATTTGGTGGAGAATGAGGAACGCATGACGCGGATGTTTCTGAGAGGTTTAAAACCCGAGATTCGTCAATACCTTATATCTCATAAATTTTTTTTATATTCAGATGTTGTAAACAGAGCTCAATTGTTAGAGCGAGATAGTGAGTATACTCAACCGAGGGACCACAACCAGGGTCATATCGGTGACAGCAGTCATCAGAACGATGATAACCAGCGAGGAAGGAAGAATACGGACAAAGGCGGTAACCACTCAGGTGGTAATCGTGGCCATGATAATAGAAGAGGTGACTCAAGTGGAAATTTCATAAAGAGAAGATTTAACAACGACGGAAAGACATCAGCAGCAACACCAGCACTAACAACAAATTCTAGGGGAGGAGAACGACCGCCAGGTAGATGTTACAAATGCGAGAAGGAGGGACATATCAGCCCAAACTGTCCACAACAATCCAAGGTATGTTACAACTGTGAAAAGGAAGGCCACATCGCTCGAGATTGTACTATAGCGAAACCAAGTTCAGCGGGAGTGGTGATTCCAAGGGCTGTCCCTGATAAGTCGAAATCAGCGGTTCCTGGAAGAGTGTTTGTCGTGATTGGCCAAAACATGAGGAACCCAAACAAAGTGATCACGGGTAAGCTAATCTTGAATTCTTGCGAAGTTTATACCTTACTAGATACCGGTTGTACCCATTCTTTTATCTCTCCTGCTTGTGCTCAAAGTTTAAACTTGACTCCGGAGAAATTAGATTTTGATTTATCTGTTGAAACTCCGTTAGGTGAAACCTTCGTTACATCTACAGTTTATAAATCTTGCATGATCCAAGTTGGCACTATCACATTACCTGTGGATCTTATCTCTTTAAAGATACTTGCTTTTGATGTGATTTTAGGAATTGATTGGTTAACCACTCATCATGCCAAAATTGATTATTTTCGTAAGGTTGTTAGTTTTCATATTCCTAACCAACCTGTCATACGAATTCAAACCACTAAACCACTAAAATCAATCACTGTCATATCAAGCCATAAAGCTATTCGTTTATTGAAAAACGAATGTCAAGCTTTCTTAGCCCATGTTATGGATTTGAACAGAGACAAGTCAGATTTGGATAATATTTCTGTAGTTAAAGAATTTCCTGATGTATTTCCCGAAGAACTTCTCGGGCTACCCCCAGAACGTGAAGTTGAATTCTTTATTGATCTTGAACCGGGTACAAAACCCAATTCTAAAACCCCATATCGAATGGCTCCTATTGAACTTCAGGAGTTAAAAGTCCAACTACAGGAATTGTTAGACATCGGTTTCATTCGTCCTAGTACATCTCCTTGGGGTGCTCCTGTTTTATTCGTAAAAAAGAAAGACGAGAGTATGCGACTTTGTATTGAATACCGAGAATTAAACCATGTCACCATCAAGAATAGTTATCCACTACCTCGCATTGATGACCTGTTTGACCAGTTGCAAGGAGCACAATTCTTTTCAAAGATCGATCTTCGTTCTGGATATCATCAGCTGAAGATTAAAACTGAGGATATTCTAAAGACTGCCTTCAGAACTCGGTACGGGTATTATGAATTCTTAGTCATGTCTTTTGGATTGACTAATGCTCCTGCAGCTTTCATGGATATGATGAACCGTGTATTCAAGGAATATTTGGATCAATTCGTTGTTGTCTTTATTGATGACATCCTCATCTATTCCAAAAGCCGTGAAGATCATGAGCACCATTTGAAGCTAGTACTTCAAAGACTCCGTGAACACAAGCTTTATGCCAAGCTGAAGAAATGCGAGTTCTGGCTTGAGGAAGTAGTATTCCTTGGGCATGTGGTGTCAAAACATGGAGTATCTATGGACCCGACTGAAGATTGAAGCAATACAAAGTTGGGAGCAGCCAAAGTCGGTAACCGAAGTGCGTAGCTTTCTGGGCTTAGCTGGTTATTATCGGAGATTCGTGGAAGGATTTTCTAGAATCACTACTCCATTAACTTAGCTGACTCGGAAGGATGCAAAATTCGTATGGAGCGAGGAATGCGAGAAGAGCTTCCAAGAGCTCAAGAGGAGACTCATTTCGGCACCTGTTCTAACAATACCATCTGATTCGGATGGATTTGTTATCTATAGCGATGCTTCTGGCAAGGGGTTAGGATGTGTTCTCATGCAACATGGGAAAGTCATAGCCTATGCCTCACGACAACTCAAAGAATATGAGAGGAATTATACTACTCATGATCTGGAGTTAGCAGCAGTCGTATTTGCATTGAAGATATGGAGACACTACTTGTACAGGGAGAAAGTGGAGTTTTATACGGACCATAAAAGCCTCAAATATTTCTTCACCCAAAAAGAACTCAACATGCGGCAACGACGTTGGCTTGAGCTGTTGAAAGATTACGATCACACTATTCAATATCATCCTGGAAAAGTGAACGTAGTAGTTGACGCATTGAGTAGAAGATCATATGTGAGTACGAGTGCAATATTGTCAACGCAAAGGACCATTTTGTATGACTGCAAATGATGGAGGTAGAATTAAAGACTCTAGGGACCCACATGATGATGGTGATTATACGAGTAGAACAGACTTTAATTGATAAAGTTAAAGTTGCTCAAGCTACGGACCTGGGGCTGATACAAATAAAGAAGAAAGTGCAAGAAGGTGCTATTCCAGAAGCAAGAATCAATGAAGAAGGAATACTTCGATTCAACTCTCGACTTTGCGTTCCGAACGATTCTGACTTAAAGCATAGAATCATGATGGAGGCACACAACACCCCATTTGCAATCCATCCTGGGAGTACCAAAATGTATCATGATATTCGACATACATTTTGGTGGAACAATATGAAGAGAGAGATCGCAGAGTTTATCTCGAGGTGTTTAACTTGTCAACGTGTAAAGGCGGAGCATCAAATGCCAAAAGGTCCATTACAACCACTTGAGACTCCGGAATGGAAGTGGGAACACATTACAATGGATTTCGTTACAGGTCTTCCCACGGTTTCTCAAGGCATAAATGTTATTTGGGTTATTGTTGATAGATTAACCAAGTCTGCCCATTTCTTGCCGATACGTGAGACTTATTCCCTTGAACGTCTTGCTCGTATGTACGTGAATGAGATTGTGAGATTGCATGGCATGCCAGTATCCATAGTTTCTGATCGTGACCCAAGATTCACTTCACGATTTTGGGTTAGCTTGCAAAAAGCTATGGGCACGGATTTACGATTCAGTTCGGTATACCATCCTCAAACGGAAGGACAATCAGATAGGACTATTCAAACCCTCGAAGATCTATTAAGACTTTGTGTCCTAGATTTTAAAGGAAGTTGGGATAAGTACTTGTCACTGGTGGAATTCTCCTACAACAACAGTTATCAAGCAAGTATAGGCATGGCTCCATTTAAGGCATTGTATGGATGAAAGTGTCGATCTCCAGTATGCTGGGACTGAGGTGGGAGAAACAACGTTGTTGAGACCAGAAGTAGTACGCATGACTACAGAAAAGATCCAAATGATTTGACAACGTATTCAAACTTCACAAGATCGATAAAAGAGTTATGCTGATTTTCATAGAAAGGACGTGGAGTTTAATATTAGGGATCATGTACTGTTACGTGTTGCTCCATGGAAGGGAGTTACAAGATTTGGAAAGAGAGGAAAGCTCAATCCAAGATTTGTTGGTCCATTTGAGATTCTTGACCGAATAGGAAACGTAGCCTATAGACCCGAACCACATTATTGCGTTAGAACCAGACGAGATAGCCGATGATTTAATATACGAGGAGATACCTGTTGAGATTTTGGATAGGAAAGAACATGTCTTACGCACGAAGGTTATACCACAAGTTAAGATTTTGTGGAGAAACCATGCAATTGAGGAAATGACATGGGAGTTGGAATCGAAAATAAAAGCGAGGTACCCTCACCTGTTCGAAACACCAGGTACGTATGTCAATTTTGAGGATGAAATTTTATAAGGAGGGGAGATTGTAAGACCCCAACTTATTATAAATAAAATTGAATTTTCCTTTATTCATTATTCTAAATTAATAAGGGTTAATTTGATATAATGCTTTGGTTATGGGTGAAATGTGAAAATTTTATAAAATAAGCAAGTGGTTACAAAATATTCTTTTTGTCGGGGAATATTCGTTTGGTCGTGGAATATTCTTATTGTCGGGAATCTCCGTACGACGGCGCAGTCATTTGTGGGCCCCATAACGGAAAACGGTTGGATGAAAGAAAATGACAAAGATTAAGTTTTATAAATAACGGCGTAAATTTTTACAGTTAACACTGTTGGGTTACCTGGTGGTTAAAATACAGTAATACGTGTGGTTGTACAGTAGCACACGGTATTGTACAGTATGGTTGAATTATTGATTCGTACGTAAGAAGGCACTACTCAATAATTATTACAGTAGTTACTGTTCATTATTTTATTATATTGATTCAATAATTGCTGCATTGTTAGTTTATATTATTATGGTTTCAATAATTGTCACTGCACAGTATTTCTCATTATCGGATCAAAAATTCATATTATTTGAATAATATTATTAGATAGCATTATTAGAAATGTCTAGAAAGTTCTGTCAAGGAGAGGTTTGGTCATCTAATTGCGCGCCAGTAAGGAGAAATCCTTATTGGAAAGCCACCTCTTTCCTGGGAACGGCCTGTTTGTCATAATTGTGATTCTGTAATATTATTTAAGAATAATTAATTATTGATTCATATGATAAGGAAATATTAATTTGATGTGGATATAATTGATGAATATATTATTTTATGTGGATATAATTGAAGGAATTAATGCTGAGGTATTTTATCAGTATTTTGTCGAACTGGAAGAATTAAAAATCATTCGTTTGTGGATTTCGGATAATTTCTGTTTGGAATTTAGAAAAAATTTCTTCTGTAGAGTTGTAGAGAATTCGATTTTGGGCAGAATGAACATAAAATTTGTATTTTTCTGATAAACAGGCTATTTTCTATGAATTATTGAAGTTTCGGAGAATAAAATTATTTTTATTAAATTATGGGTGGGACCCACTTTTGTTTTACAACATGTGGGCTGCCAATTTACTCAAAGATGGCTGATGGCTTTCAAAGTTGGTTGGTGGCATGCGTAGAAGCTGAGAAATAATAATAATAATATTTTATTAATTTAGTCTCCTTTGGAGTTCTAGAATTTTTCTATAAATAGAGGGCTAAGTTAGAATTGAAAATCACACCAGAAACAAGTTTTCTCTCTTTCTCTCTCTATATTATCGAGTGTATTCTTGCGAGTATACTTTGAGTGTTGCTATAAGGTGCGAGTTTCTGTCAGCACTATACCCGAAATTCAGTCAGAAATACGGTTATTTTGAGGTAAGGGGTGTTATTTCTTTCGCAAATGATATTATTTTCTTCAATATCATTATGCCAAAATATTGGTTGAATTTTTTTATCAAATTTGGAACTTGTTGTGTCGGGGTTACTATTCACGTATACGGCACTATTCACGAATAAGGCACTATTCACCGAAAAATAAAATTTTTCCTTTTTGTCTAAAATATCTATTATGGGTATTATCTTTGATTATATCCATGTTTTGGTCTTTATTTTTGAAATTATGCTTCATATTTGGTTATTATGGAGTATTATTGAATTTGGATATACTGAAATACGAATCCCTAAAATTTGTCCTTTTGTTTCACTGGATTCGTTTCTTTTAAAATATTTTTCATCATTCTTAGTCCTAAATGATGGTACTATTAAATATCTTTGGCCTGTAGTACAAAGATAAATGATTACTGATGAATATCTTTGGCCTGTAGTGCAAAGATGAACAGGTGTTGAGATGAACATGACTAACCGGTGATATAAATGAATATCTTTGGCCTGTAGTGCAAAGATGATTAAAGATGTATATTGATTATTGTTACAGGGATAAAATATTAATGATGGACTCTTAAATATTAGAAGATAGTAGAATTCATCCTCTACATGACTCTTCTAATGGATTGCTATTTTCGCTGTAGTTGTTGATCTAAAACTTGTTGTCTATTGTATTCTATCAGATTTTTCCTGTTGAAGACTAACGGTAACTTTTTTTATATTATCTTAGTCATAATATTCTTTACTGGGCTAGTTGAGCTCACCCTTTTCCTTTTTGTTCCATTTTTCTTCTCAGGATGTGAGAACATAGCAGGATCGAGTCGGGGTATGGAGTGAGGTTTCTAGAAAGATGTTTTAGCAGTCCTCACTATTTCTGTAAAATAGTGTTTGAATAATTATAATGAGGAACTTATTTGCATGTGGATATTGTCTAGAAGACAATATTTATATTTAAACTCACAGTATGTATTGTCGTATTTCAAACGACATTTGTATTATTGAAGTTGTAGTTGCTTTATGTACCATGTATTTGGCGACTCAGAATGGGTGTTGTATACCTGTTTTGGGGGCGTCACAACATAAACCCTAGTTCTTATTAGTTTTGGAGATTGAAGCAACTTGGAGATCATTGAAGATCAAGAGCAAGAGTAAGAGGGGAGCATCAGATTTGCTGACAACAGATTCTATTCTCTTCTCTTATCATAATTTTATCTTTTAATGTCTATTCAGTTGTGGATTCTTGATTTTAATTCAATGACTATGAACTAATTCTTTTATTAAGATTTTAATTAAACCTTTTATGTCTATAAATTAGCTATTTTATTTATTCCAATTATTTGTGTCAAAGTGAATTTTTTATCTTGTTTTGTGCTTGTTGCTTAATTATTTGATCAATAATTAGTTTGTTACTCTAGAAGGAATTGGAAGAGGAATTCTAGGGTTAGAACTGGGCATGATATCATGTGACTTAATTATTTGCATGGTGAATAATTAGGTTTGTGAATTGAATGGAAATATCTGTTCACCGCATGTAACACATAAGGAATAGGAATTGAATGAGTTTAATTCAATTGTTTTGCATAGGAATATAACAAGATTAATCTGGATTAAATAGAAGTCAATTGATCACTTGGAAAAGGACTTTTGGCATTTGAGAATTCCTGTTAACAATTCAGTAGGCATAATAATTGGGATAACTGGATAATTGATTTATAGTTCATAATTGGGGATATTGAAGTCTTAATCTTTGTTTATCTGAAGTCAGTCATAAAGCAATTCAGTTTAATTAGTTAATTTAGTTTTCTTAATTAGAAAAATCACGATTTGAGGTTGTTTAAATAAAATTAGTTTGGTTAAGAATTAGTACTTGGTGATTTTTATTAAATAATTCCTCGTGGGAACGATGCTCTACTTTCACTTTATTACTTGTTGATCATGGTATTCATTGATTGTGAAATCGACCAACAAGGTTTTGGTGCTGTAGCCGGGGAATTAATTTAATAATTTTTTTACCAATATTAATTTCAATCAAATTAGTCTTAATTTAAACATTTTTATTTTTATTTTAAATTCTCTTCATATATTTCTCTCTTTTCAGGTACCGTGGATGACTTTGTGTATCAATGACCATACACGAACTTGACTCAACCAAGGGAAACATGGATTGATGAACTTAATACATCTTCTATAGAGCCAATACAAATTGAGGCAACTTCGAAGACGTTGGAGGTTATCGCAACCCAACGGAGTCGAAGGATGGCAAGAATGACTCAACCAAGGGGAGCGGAGATTGACAGACTCACGACACTTTCTGCATTTTCAGCACAGATTGAGATAATTTCGAGGAGGTTAGACGTTTTTGAAGCTCAACGTCGTCAAAGTGTGGCGGTTACTTGTGATTATTGTGCTAGAAATCATATGAGTCATCAGTGCGCCATCAGTTTCGAGCCGGTACAGTATGGTGGTGATTACGCCAATAATTATATCTATCCTAACAACTATTATCAGGATTGGGGGTATCACCCAAATTTTTCATGGAGCCATACTCATCAAGATCAATTTTATGTTCCAAGTCCAACATACCCACCGGATTTCTCGTGTCCACCTCCACTACAACAGGAAGAACATTCAAATTTGGAAGACATTTTGTCCAAGTACCTAGCTTCATGTGAGGAGAGGAGGATTAATCAAGAGATATTGAGTCAAAATTTAACGAACCAAATGGAAGAACTAACCAATGCCTCGAACATTTGTCCTCAATACACTTGGCTCTATGACATGGATGCCGAGACTGATGTTGAGCCCGAACCAAATCTGTAACTTGATGTGCCAAATGATATAGATGTTGAAAGAAAAGAAAGACTTGGGGACCAAGAAAAAGAGATCGGCGAATATCTAACTTTGAGTACCAACGAAGATGAGCTTGTCTGAAACTTATGTAACCTGTTAGCACTTAAAGTTTAACTATTTTTGTAAGACTCCAACTTTTATAAATAAAGATAAATTTTCTATAAATATTATTTTTGAATATTATGGAATAAATTTGATATAATGTTATAGTTGTGGGTAATATTTATAAATTTTACAAAGTAAGCAAGTTATAAAATATTCGTTTGGTCGGGGAATATTCTTTTTGTCGGGGAATATTCGTACGAGGGCTCAATCATTGGTGGACCCCACAACGGAAGTATTGTCGTAGTTAGAAAACGAAAAAAATTATCTTTCTATAAAAATAACGGCGGAGGTGTTACTGTTAAAACTATTGAACTACCCGGTAGTAAAAGTACAGTAATACGCATGGTTGCATAGTAGCACACGGTATTGATTATTGATGCTTACGTGAGAAGTCACCCAGTTATACTCAATTATTGCTACAATAATTGTTGCATCATATCTCTTATATTATTGATTCAATTATTGTCACAGTATCATCTGTATAATATGTTATATTATTAAATCAATAATTGAGACGACAAGTTATAAATGATTAATAATTGTTGAAAGATTAAATATGTGTTGTGATTAAAAATAAAATGATTTGTGGTAATATTTATTCAATCATTGATGTATATAAAGAGTCTGTTATGAGACGTTTGTGGTAAGTTTGATTATTTTATGGGGGGCACATATGTCATCATCTAAGAGTCTCTTCGTCAATAGTAATTACCTTCGTCAATAGTAATTACCTTTACCAGTCGTCAAACCACTTGTCATTTCATATTACAGGCGTCGAACCACTTGTCGTTTCACATTACAGGCGTCAAACCAATTGTCGTTTCACATTACAGGCGTCAAACCATTTTTCTTTTCACATCACCAGTCGTCAAGCCACTTGCCTTTTCACATGGCAAGTGCTAATGCTAGAAATCTTCAATAAAGAGAGGCCTAATGCTTCATTATTTTTCACGAATTCATTCAAGCTATAGAGAGAGAAAGTATAGAGAGAATAATAGAGAAATAAGAAGAGTATTCTGTTACTACACTACTGCAGTATTCAATCTCCTACTAAAGTAAGGGGTGTTATTCTTTCTTATTCATAAAGAGAACTGTTGTTGTTCATTGCTTATTATTCTGTTGGAATAACCTGTATACACGGTTTACCCTATACTTGGTGACATTCTTCTATTATTCGGTTGGAACATCCTGTCTGTGTGTTTTATACCGGACCTGGTTCCGTCTTTATTATTATTATTCTGTTGGAACATCCTGTCTGTGTGTTTTACGCCGGACCTGGTTCCATTCTTTATTATTCTGTTGGAATATCCAGTCTGTGCATTTTACGCCGGACCTGGTTCCGTTATTTATTATTCTGTTGGAATAACCTGCCTGTGAGGTCTATCGCATGCATGGTGATTTCTTTTGTTATTCCATTCTTTATTATACTCAGTTGGTTAAAACTTTGACTTCTATACTCCATGAAATTAGTGAAATATCCTTGATATTTGCGCTTCATCCAGTATCCTTTCATGGAAATATTCTTCTAAGTATTCTTGAATTTTACTCTACAAAGAAGTATCATGTTGACAGTTTGGATGTTATTGGTTCCTGGATAAATTAATTTTTGAACTTTTTTTATTGAATTCTTATATCATTGTCATCATCCTCATGTTTATATTTTGTTGAAAGTCATCTGTGGCCTGTAGTGCATAGATGGACTTGGTATGATTATGACCAGGAATTATTCGGTGTAATCATGACCGTAATGTTACAAATGATGTGGTAAAAATCCTCATTTGCTCGTAGTGCATTGATGGACAGTTGTTGGCATGATCATAACCATTAATGAATACATAAATATTCTTGGCCCGTAGTGCATGGATAATTGTGGTCGTGATACTAAAGAATATCCTTGGCCGTAGTGCAGGGGTGATTCGATGATGTGGAATATTTATTAAGCTGAGTCTCAGCTATAACAGTGATGAAAAACCTTTTAAATCATAAAAGATAGTAGATTTTATTTTCTACTTGACTCTTTTAATGGATTGCTGGTTCCGCTGCAGTTAAACTTGATGTTTATTATATTTTATCAGTTTAACACTGTTGAAGGCTAATAATAATTTATTCTGCATTATCTTAGTCATAATATTTCTTACTGGGCTAGTTGAGCTCACCCTTTCTTTCACTGTTCTCTTCAGGAAATGAGAATATAGCTGGAACGAGTCGGGGAATGGAGTAATGGTCCAGAGGATAACATTAGTAGTCCTCACTATTCTGTGAAATAGTGTGATAATAATTGTAATGAGGACTCCTTTTGAGTTTGTATAATCTCTAGTAGACAATATTTGTATTCAAACTCACAGTTTATGTTTTATCGTATTGTACACGACAGTTGTATTAGTAAGTTGTATTTGAATTCTGTACCATATATCTGGCGACCCAAGATGGGTGATGTATACCTAATTTTGGGGGCTTCACAGTTTTAATCCATTTGGTTCAAGGGTTTCATAATTTGTTTCTGAGGGAAAATCTTGGTTAAAATTTAAGGAAATTAGTGAACTGGCGGTAAAGGTTGGAATGACGTAAAAGCTTGAGTTTGGGGGAATCTATGGGGTATATATATATAAAAAGAAAATGAAAAAAAAAAGAAATGATGAAAAGAAAAAAAGAGAGAATAAATACAGTGGCATGCTTGTCTAGTTTTGTGTCCTTTGTTACTTGAGCAAGTAAGCTCGGGGGATTGTCTTTACACCTAGCGCCCTAAGATATTAATGTCTGGGTAGTCGTTGGTCGAAAGCTCGTTAAGGTAACACTATAAAGCCTAAGGGAATAAGACATTGCACAGCCATAAGAAAAAAAAATGAAAAAAAAAACACGAGAAAGAGCAAAAATGCCCTCGTGGTTGAATAAAAGTATAAATAAATCTTGTATTTACCCTTAGACTTGGTAATTGCTTAGTTTTAACCGGAGTTGTCATGTTCACAAAAGTAATTGAATTGGAACTGAAATTTTCCTTCTAAGAAATTTGTTATGTGATTATCGTGAACTGTGGTTGGTTAGAATGGTTAACAAGCACACACACACAACATGGGTGATGACAGGTTTGGATTGACTAACTGGTTAGAGTGATGGACTTTGATTTGATCGAATAAATTATTTGAGTATCATTGGTATATTTGAGGCCTGTTGTTATATATCATATTGATTTATTACTGGATTTGTAGGTATATTAGGAAGTAGATCATGCATATGCATTCATGTAGTTAATTTACATTGTTTATTTTTAGTTCTTTTTTGTTTTTGCTTGAGGACAAACAAATGTTTAAGTTTGGGAGTATTTGATAAGTGAGTTTTATACTCATAATTGAGTGCATTTGAACTTAATTTTTTGGATGTTTTTAAGTGTTTATGTCTATTCATGCATGTTTTATGTTGTTTTTGTAGGAATTGGGACAAAAGTTACTTGGATCGACATTTGGGGTGGCTAGATGTGCGTTTTTGGCTTGCCTTTTACACAGCAGTCACTTCAGATCCAATTTGAGTATTGGTATGGACCTTATTTCAAAAACATTAAAGAATGAAAGTTGTATATCTATGTCTCCTCTTTCCGGAACATCTTGAATCATCGAAATCGGAGTTCGGACGAAGAGGTTATGACCATTTTCCCAAAGCACGTCGGAGCAGAAAATTTCTAGAATTGTTCCAGCGCCGGGGCGCCCAACTCAAGCTTATTTGTAGCGCCAGGGCGCTAGGGGGCAGAATCCCAGCAGTCGTGCCCAGTGCTGGGGCGCTGGGGAAGAGGTTGGGCAAGCTTGGACGCATTTTGGGGCGAATTTTGACACTTTTCAGACTCCAAATTGGATTGGCTTTGTTCCTAAGCTGAAAATTAGGACTTGTAACCTATAAATACATGATGTAAGACATAAAATAAAGGGTGATTACATAGCTTAGATTAGAGATACACTCCATTAGATTAGAACATAAACCCTAGTTCTTATTTGTTTTGGAGATTGAAGCAACTTGGAGATCATTGAAGATCAAGAGCAGGAGCAAGAGGGGAGCATCAGATTTGCTGACAACAGATTCTATTCTCTTCTCTTATCACACTTTTATCTTTTAATGTCTATTCAGTTGTGGATTCTTGAATTTAATTCAATGACTATGAACTAATTCTTTTATTAAGATTTCAATTGAACCTTTTATGTCTATAAATTAGTTATTTGATTTATTCCAATTATTTGTGTCAAAGTGAATTGTTTATCTTGTCTTGTGCTTATTGCTTAATTATTTCCTTGTTACTCTAGAAGGAATTGGAAGAGGAATTCTATGGTTAGAACTGGGCATGATATCATATAACTTAGTTATCTGCATGGTGAATAATTAGGTTTGTGAATTGAATGGAAATATATGTTCACCGCATGTAACACATAAGGAATTGGAATTGAATGAGTATAATTCAATTGTTTTGCATAGGAATATAACAAGATTAATCTGGATTAAATAGAAGTCAATTGATCACTTGGAAAAGGACTTTTGTCATTTGAGAATTCCTGTTAACAATTCAGTAGGCATAATAATTGGGATAATTGATTTATAGTTCATAATTGGGGATATTGAAGTCTTAATTTTTGTTTATCTGAATTTAGTCATAAAGCAATTCAGTTTAATTAGTTAATTTAGTTTTCTTAATTAGAAAATCACGATTTAAGGTTGTTTAAATAAAATTAGTTTAGTTAAGAATTAATACTTGGTGATTTTTATTAAATAATTCCTCGTGGGAACGATACTCTGCTTTCACTTTATTACTTGTTGAGCGTGTATACTTGCATGTATTCATTGATTGTGAAATCGACCAACAAGTTTTTAGCGCCGTTGCCGGGGAATTAATTTAATAATTTTTTTACCAATATTAATTTCAATGAAATTAGTCTTAATTTAAACATTTTTATTTTTATTTTTATTCTCTTCCTATATTTCTCTCTTTTCAGGTACCATGGATGACTTTGCGTATCAATGACCATACACGAACATGACTAAACCAAGGGAAACATGGATTGATGAACTTAATACATCTACTATAGAGCCAATACAAATTGAGGCAACTTCGAAGACGTTGGAGGTTATCGCAGCCCAACGGAGTCAAAGGATGACAAGATTGACTCAGCCAAGGGGAGCAGAGATTGACAGACTCACGACACTTTCTGCATTGTCAGCACAGATTGATACAATTTTGAGGAGGTTAGACACTTTTGAAGCTCAAAATCATCAAAGTGTGGCGGTTACTTGTGATTATTGTGCTAGAAATCATGAGTCATCAGTGCGCCATCAGTTTCGAGCCGGTACAGTATGGTGGTGATTACGCCAATAATTATGTCTATCCTAACAACTATTATCAGGATTGGGGGTATCAGCCGGATTTTTCATGGAGCCATACTCATCAAGATCAATTTTATGTTCCAAGTCCAACATACCCACCGGATTTCTCGTGTCCACCTCCCCTACAACAGAAAGAACATTCAAATTTAAAGGAAGTTTTGTCCAAGTACCTAGCTTCATGTGAGGAGAGGATGATTAATCAAGAGATATTGATTCAAAATTTAACGAACCAAATGGAACAACTAACCAATGCCTCGAACATTTGTCCTCAATACACTTGGCTCTATGACTTGGATGCCGAGACTGATGTTGAGCCCGAACCAAATCTGCAACCGGATGTGCCAAATGATATAGATGTTGAAAGAGAATAAAGACTTGGGGACCAAGAAAAGGAGATCGGTGAATATCTAACTTTGAGTACCAACGAAGATGAGCCAATTTTGACAGTGTCCCATGTACCTTCTCCAGCAAAGTTCAGGAATCCGTGCAGTTTTGCAAAATCATGCCCAATTGGCAGTCATGTCCTCGGCAAAGTTCTTTGTGATATAAGAGCTAGTACAACTGTGGAGTCATGGTGGGTTGAAAAGGAGAAGATAGAGGAAGATCCCATTGTGTTTACTAAGCTTCAATGCCCCAATCTGATCATAGACATAATGGAGAAAATACCTAGTTATTGGACGTTCTTAATAGGGAACCTATCTAAAAAGAGCATGCTAGGTGACTTTAATTCAAGGGTCTTTGCTAATGGAAACCTCCCAAAAGAGACATTATTACTGATGGATGAAGGGTTCCTCAATTTTCGTAGGGGAATTGGATAGCGAATTGAAGAAGTCAGGCTGAGACTATAAAACAAGCGCTTATTAGGAGACAACCCAAGTTTAATTTTAATTTTTAGTTTTTATTAGGTTTTATATTAGTAGTTTTGAATTTGCATTTATTTAGAATTTAATAAAATTGTTTCTATCATGGTTTACATGTTAGTCAAGTAAAATTCAAGTGTAGTGCCCAATTTATTCCTTGTGCTTAGCCTAGTCTCCAAACTTAGTGGACAAGGAGGAAGATTGTTATATTTTTAGGGAAGTCCTCTGCTTTACTTTTTTATATTTCAGTCATTGAGGACAATGTCTAGTTTAAGTTTGGGAGCATTTTAGTGTCGTATTGCATATAGTTAGTTATCTGCATAGTAGTTCATTTTTTTGTGTGTTAGCATTGTGTTTTTTTTAGGTATATAATACATGGTAGTTATTTGCATATTCATATATGTGTTCATGTAGTATAATTGTATTTTTTTTGCATGAATCTGTGTGATCGATTGGTGTGGTCTTAGCTCGGCCTATGATAAGATTGGTTTTACATGTTAACTTGAACAGTGTTGATAATTGATGATGAGTTCTAATTTTAAACATGAAGAAAATCTGAGCCTGTCTGAAACTTATGTAACTGGTTAGTACTTAAAGTTTAACTGTTTTAATTCACTTGGTTCAAGGGTTTCATAATTTGTTTCTTAGGGAAAATCTTGGTTAAAATTTAAGGACATTAGTGAACTGGCGGTAAAGGTTGGAATGGCGTAAAAGCTTGAGTTTGGGGGAATCTATGGGGTATATATATAAAAAAAGAAAATGAAAAAAAAATGATGAAAAGAAAAAAAATAGAAAATCCAGAAGAAAAAAAAATACCGTGGCATGCTTCTCTAGTTTGGTGGCCTTTGTTACTTGAGCAAGTAAGCTCGAGGGGATTGTCTTTACACCTAGCACCCTAAGGTCTTAATGGCTTGAGAGTAGTTGGTCGAAAGCTCATTAAGGTAACACTGAAAAGCCTAAGGGAATAAGATATTGCACAGCCATGAGGAAAAAAATGAAAAAAAAAACACGAGAAAGAGCAAAAATGCCCTCGTGGTTGAATAAAAGTATAAATAAATCCTGTATTTACCCTTAGACTTGGTAATTGATTAGTTTTAACCGGAGTTGTCATGTTCAAAAGTAATTAAATTGGAACTGAATTTTTCTTCTAAGAAGTTTGTTATGTGATTATCTTGAACTGTGGTTGGTTAGAATGGTTAACAAGCACACACGCACAACATGAGTGATGACAGGTTTGGATTGACTAACCGGTTAGAGTGATGGACTTTGATTTGATCGGATAAATTGTTTGATTATCATTCGTATCTTTGAGGCCTGTTGCTATATATCATATTGATTTATTGCTGGGTTCGTACGTATATTAGGAAGTAGATCATGCATATGCATTCATGTAGTTAATTTACGTTGTTTATTTTTAGTTCTTTTATGTTTTTGCTTGAGGACAAGCAAATATTTAAGTTTGGGGGTATTTGATGAGTGAGCTTTATACTCATAATTGAGTGCGTTTGAACTTAATCTTTTGGTTGTTTTTAAGTGTTTATGTCTATTCATGCATGTTTTATGTTATTTTGTAGGAATTGGGACAAAAGTTACTTGGATCGACGTTTGGGGTGGCTAGATGCGCGTTTTTGGCTTGCCTTTTACACATCAGTCACTTCAGATCCAATTTGAGTATTGGCCGAGACCTTATTTCGAAAACCTTAAAGAATGAAAGTTGTAGATCTATGTCTCCTCTTTCTGGAACATCTTAAATTATCGAAATCGGAGTTCGGACGAAGAGGTTATGACCATTTTTCCAAAGCACGTCGGAGCAGAAAATTTCTAGAATTTTTCCAGCGCCGGGGCGCCCAACTCAAGCTTATTTACAGCTCCGGGACGCTAAAGGGGCAGAATCCCAGCGCTGTGCCCAGCGCTGGGGAAGAGGTTGGGCAAGCTTGGATGCGTTTTAGGGCGAATTTTGACACTTTTTGACTCCAAATTGGATTGAGTTTGTTCCTAAGCTAAAAATTAGACTTGTAACCTATAAATACATGATGTAAGACATAAAATAAAGGGGGATTACATAGCTTAGATTAGAGATACACTCTATTAGATTAGAACATAAACCCTAGTTCTTATTAGTTTTGGAGATTGAAGCAACTTGGAGATCATTGAAGATCAAGAGCAAGAGCAAGAGGGGAGCATCAGATTTGCTGACAACAGATTCTATTCTCTTCTCTTATCATACTTTTATCTTTTAATATCTATTCAGTTGTGGATTCTTGATTTTAATTCAATGACTATGAACTGATTCTTTTATTAAGATTTCAATTGAACCTTTTATGTCTATAAATTAGTTATTTGATTTATTCCAATTATTTGTGTCAAAGTGAATTGTTTATCTTGTCTTGTGCTTATTGCTTAATTATTTGATTAATAATTACCTTGTTACTCTAGAAGGAATTGGAAGAGGAATTCTATAGTTAGAACTGGGCATGATATCATGTGACTTAGTTATTTATATGGTGAATAATTAGGTTTGTGAATTGAATGGAAATATCTGTTCATCGTATGTAACACATAAAGAATTGGAATTGAATGAGTTTAATTCAATTGTTTTGCATAGGAATATAACAAGATTAATCTGGATTAAATAGAAGTCAATTGATCACTTGGAAAAGGACTTTTGGCATTTGAGAATTCTTGTTAACAATTCAGTAGGCATAATAATTGGGATAATTGGATAATTGATTTATAGTTCATAATTGGGGATATTGAAGTCTTAATCTTTGTTTATCTGAATTCAGTCATAAAGCAATTCAGTTTAATTAGTTGATTTAGTTTTCTTAATTAGAAAAATCACGATTTGAGGTTGTTTAAATAAAATTAGTTTGGTTAAGAATTAGTACTTGGTGATTTTTATTAAATAATTCCTCGTGGGAACGATACTCTACTTTCACTTTATTACTTGTTGACCGTGTATACTTGCATATATTCATTGATTGCGAAATCGATCAACAAAGTGGTTATAAAATATTCTTTGTGTCGGGGAATATTCGTTTGGTCGTAGAATATTCTTTCTGTGGGAGAATATTCATACGACGGCACAGCCATTTATGGGCCCCATAACAAAAAATGGTCGAATGAAGAAAACGACAAGTTTGAGTTTTTATAAATAACGGCGTAATTGTTACCGTTAACACTGTTAGAATACCTGGTGGTAAAAATACAGTAATACGCGTGGTTGCACAGTAGCACACGGTATTGCACAGTATTTTTAAAATTATTGATTCTTACGTAAGAAGGCATTACTCAATAATTGTTACAGTAATTACTGTTCAATATTTTATTTTATTGGTTCAATAATTGTTGCGTTGATATTTTATATTATTGTTGTTTCAATAATTGTCACTGCACAGTATTTCCTATTATCGGACCAATAATTCATATTATTTGAATAATATTATTAGATAGCATTATTGGCAATGTCTAGAAAGTTCTGTCAAGGAGAGGATTGGTCACCTAATTGCGCGCCAGTAAGGAGAAATCCTTATAGGAAAGCCCCCTCTTTCCTTGGAACGGTCTGGTTGTCATTATTGTGATTTTGTAATATTATTTGTGAATAATTATTTATTGATTTTTATGATAAGGAAATATTTATTTTTTTATGTGGATATAATTAAAGGAATTAATGTTGAGGTATTTTATCAGTATTTTGTCGGAATAGATGTATTAAAATCATCCGTATATGGATTTCAGATATTTTTGTTTGGAATTTGGAAAAACTTTATTCTGCAAAGTTGTAGAGAATTCGATTTCCTATTGAATGGACATAAAATTCATATTTTTCTGATAAAAAGCTATTTATTATGAAATATTGAAGTTTTGAAAATTAAATGTTTTTATTAAAATTATGGGTGGGACCCACTTTTGTTTTTTGTGAAAACATGTGCTGAATTATTTTTTCAAAGGTGGTGGGATGTTGATTTTCAAAGTGGCAGGCATAGGAAGAAAAAAATTATATTAATATTTTATTATTTAGTCTCCTTTGGCGTTCTAGCATTTTCCTATAAATAGGCGCTTAAGTTAGAATTGAAAATCACACCAAAAATATGTTTTCTCTCTATATATATATTATCGAGCGTATTTTGTGAGTATTTAGATACTTTGAGAGTTGTTATTCAGTGCAAGTTTTCTTCGGCTTTACATCCGATATTCTGATCAGAAATACTGTTATTTTGAGGTAAGGGATGTTATTTTGTTCATAATGATGTTATTCTTTCAATATCATTATACTGAAATATTGGTATAGATTTTATTGTGGAATTTCTACCTTTTTGTGTAGGGATTACTATTCACGTATACGGCACTATTCACGAATACGACACTATTTACCGAAAAATGAAATTTTCTCCTTTTTGTCCAAGATGTCTATTATGGTTACTATCATTGATTATATCCATGTTTTGATCTTTTTTTTAAATTCTGCTTCACAAATGGGTTATTATAGAGTATTATTAAACTTGGATAAATTGTAATACGAATCCCTAATATGTGTTCTTTTGTCTCACTGGATTCATTTTTTTAAGATATTTTTTATCATCATCAGTCCTAAATGATGATATTACTGAATATCTTTGGCCTATAGTGCAAAGATGAATGATTAACTGATGAATATCTTTGGCCCGTAGTGCAAAGATAAACAGGTGTTGAGATGAACATGACCAACTGGTGATACAAATGAATATCTTTGGCCTGTAGCGCGAAGATGAATATTTGATTCAAGATGTATATTGATTGATGTTACATGGATAAAATATTGATGATGAACTTTTAAATCTTAGAAGATAGTAGAATTCATTTTCTACTTGACTCTTCTAATGGATTGTTGTTTCCGCTGCAGTTGTTGATCTAAAACTTGTTGTCTATTATGTTCTACTGTTGAAGACTAATGATAATTTATTGTATATTATCTTAGTCATAATATTCTTTACTGGGCTAGTTGAGCTCACTCTTTTTCCTTTTTATTCCATTTTTCTTCTTAGGAGGTGAGAACATAGCAGGAACTAGCCGGGGTATGGAGTGATAGTTCAGGATAGTTATTTTAGTAGTACTCACTATTTTGTAAAATAGTGTATCAATAATTTTAATGAGGACTCCGTTTGAGTTTGTATACTATTTATTAGACAATATTTATATTCAAACTCACAGTATATGTGTTGTCGTATTTTACACGATAATTGTATTACTGAAGTTGTATTTGTTTCTATACCTATTTTGGGGGCGTCACACAACATGCCGGTCTGGTCTGGCCTGGCCTGGCCCTGCCAGGCCTTGAGCTTTGACCAGGCCAGGCAACGCCCAGGCCCAAGTCCTTGGCTGGTCTGGTCCTTCTTTTTTTTTAATGTTACATATTAAATATTAAAATATAAATGAATAAATTTTGTAAAAATGATGAAAGATTTTTGAGATTTTTTTTAACATTCTACTACAAACTAATATAAGTTGAATGATTAGAACAAAAATAAAATTATAAAAAAATGTAATGTAGATGTAAATGGAATATAAAACAAATTGATTTCTTAAATATATGTCTAATTGTCTACTATGCACTTCGTAGAAAATATTATAGATTAACTAAATACTGTAGATTACACTTTTATTTTTTGAATATAAAGTTAGTTTCGATTTTATTTTCTTATAATACTAGGATCAGTTGGACATATATTTTGTAAAGTTTAAATACACATATATCTTTCATTTATGGTCATTAAACTCTTACATAGTTATATCTCACGTATTAATTCCAGTTAGTTTTATAATTGCTTTATAGATTTTTTATTTAAATTGGTCAACAGAATACCTAAAAAATAACCAAACTCATAAATTTTCCCAAGAATTTAGCATATCCAAATTAATGAAGAACTTGAGTATTTACAAGAAACTAACTTATTATTAATATTTAATATTAAAAATTAGTTTATTGATGTATTAATTAATGTTAATATTTAACATTAAAGTAACAAAAATATTAATAAAATTTTATTGTTAAATATTAGTAATTTAGTATTTACAATAAATTAACTTATTATTGATATTTAATCAACTAAGTAACTAACTTATTATTAATATTAAATATACTAACTAGATATATTCATTGAAGATGTATATTAATTAAATGTATCTACAAGAAATCAAGAATGAATAATTAAAATTTTAAATTTTATTTGTAAGACCACAATTTTCATAAATAAAGATTATTTTTTCTCGAAATATCATTTTTAATATTATGATGTGGCTTTGATATAATATTATAGTTGTGGGTAATATTTATAAATTTTGTAAAGTATGCAAGTTGTTATAAAATATTCGATTGATCGGGAATATTCATTTTAACAGGGAATATTCGTACGACGGCACAATCATTGGTGGATCCCATAGCGAAATTATTGTCGGAGTTAGAAAACGACAGAAATATCTTTTTATAAAAATAACGATGAAAGTTTTACCGTTAACTTTTGAAATACTCGGTGTTAAAAGTACAGTGTAACGCGTGGTTGCATAGTAGCACACGGTATTGATTATTGATGCTTACGTGAGAAGTCACTCAGTTATATTCAATTATTTCTACAGTAATTATTGCATAGTATCTCACGTTATTTGATTCAATTATTGTTAATATTTTATATTATTAAATCAATAATTGAGACGACAAAGTTATTCATATTATTATTTGCAATATGGACGATGTCTAGAATGTTCTGTCGACGAGAGGTTTGGTCACCTAATTGTGCGCCAATAGGGAGAAATCTTTATCGAAAAACCCATATTTCCTGAGAACGATCTAGTTGTTAAATATTGTGAATTATAATAATGATGATAAATGTTGTTAAAAATATTGAGGAAATTTTTTAATGAAGTTTGTTGTAAATTTTGGCATATTATTTGGACCCCCACTTATTTATTTATCTAAATAAACGGAAAGAAGTTATAAAGTGTGTGTGTGTGTGTGTGTGTATATACGTATATATAATTGACATTTGTGTGTGGGATGTGATAAGAAAGGGGTGGGGGGAAGATGACTTGATAGGAAAGGAATTGTGTGTGTATTGATGTGCCGTAAAAATATGTGGTGGTGGAAGAAAAAAGAAGAAGAAGTGAAAGTGATGTATGTGAGTGTGATAGTGATGTATGTGTGTGTATAAAATGTGGTGGTGGGTGATGAAAGTGATGGTTCTATATATATATATATGTTATAAAGTTTTGTTTTATTCAAAAGTTGGGCGTCCGTGAATTCAAAGAATTCAGCCCTTGATTTTTCGTCCGAATCCAACTATTGCGTCCGTGATTTTCTTAAACAGTACCACTTTCATTCTCCTATAAATATGATACTTATTTAGAATTGAAAATCACAATGGAATAAGAGAATTCTTCTTCTATAATCTTGAGCGTATTTCTTTAGAGTTTAAGAAAGCTTTGAGCGTAGAAAACAGTGAAAGTTTTCTTCAAAAATATCCCCGCTATACCAGTTGGAATACTCTTATTTTTAAGGTAAATAGATATTATTTTTGTTCAGTATTCGTATGAAATAATATCTTCTTCCATACTCTGTAGTATCTAAGTAATATTATTTCATTCCAGATTCAGAATTCTACACTCATTTTTTTAAGTTTTGGCTTCTATACTCCATGAAATTAGTAGAATATCCTTGAAGTTTTGCGTTTCATCCAATATCTTTTCATGGAAATATTATTCTGAGCATTCTTGATAAGTTTTAACTTTTTCATGCCGGAGTACTATTCACGGGGTACTATTCCTGAAGTACTATTCACTCGGATACTATTCACCCAGGGTAAAAAATTGTTTTCTTTTTTGATACATTATTATTCTTGAATTTTACTCCAGAAAGCAGTATCATGTTGATAATTTGGACATTATTGAGTTCGGGATAAATTAAATTATAAATCTTTAATTGAATTCTTATATCATTGTCATCATCCTTATGCTTATATTTTATGAAAGTCATTTTTGGCCCGTAGTGCATGGATGGACTGGTATGATTATGACTAGGGATTATTCGGTATAATCATGACTGTAATGTTACAAATGATGTGGTAAAAGTCCTCATTGGCCTATAGTGTATTGATGAACAGTTGTTGGCATGAATCATGACCATTGATGAAAACACGAATATCCTTGGCCCGCAGTGCATGGATAATTTGTGGTCATGATACTAATGAATATCCTTCGCCCGTAGTGCAGGGGTGATTGGATGATGTGGATTATTCGTGAAATCGAGTTTGGTATTGACCTTGAACCCGGTACAAAGCCCATTTCCAAAGCCCCATATCGAATGACTCCTATTGAACTTCAGGAGTTAAAAACCCAACTTCAGTAGTTGTTAGACATCGGTTTCATTCGTCCTAGTACGTCTCTTTGGGGTGCTCCTGTTCTATTCATGAAGAAGAAAGATGGGAGTATGCGACTTTGTATTGAATATCAGGAGTTGAATCATGTTGTTAAAAATATTGAGGGGATTTTTTTATGAAGTTTGTTGTAAATTTTGGCGTATTATTTGGACCCCCACTTATTTATTTTTCTAAATAAATGGAAGGAAGTTATAAAGTATATATATATATATATATATATATATATATATATATATATATATATATGCGTATATATAATTGACATGTGTGTGTAGGGTGGGATAAGAAAGGGGGTGGGGGGAAGATGACTTGATAGGAAGGGAATTGTGTGTGTATTGATGTGCCGTAGGAATATGTGGTGGTGGAAGAAAGAAGAAGAAGAAGAAGAAGTGAAAGTGATGTATGTGAGTGTGATAATGATGTATGTGTGTGTATGAAATGCGGTGGTGGGTGATGAAACATATATGTTATATATGTTTTATAATATATATATATATATATATATATATATATATATATATTATAAAAGTGTGTTTTATTCAAAAGTTGGGCGTCCGTGAATTCAAAGAATTCAGCATGTGATTTTTTGTCCAAAATCCAACTGTTGCGTCCGTGATTTTCTTAAACAGTGCCCCTTCTATTCTCCTATAAAATAGGATGCTTATTTAGAATTGAAAATCACACAAGAATCAGAGAATTCTTCTTCTATAATCTTGAGCGTATTTCTTTAGAGTTTAAGAAAGCTTTGAACGTATAAAACAATGAAAGTTTTCTTCAAGAATATCCCCGTTATACCAGTTGAAATACTCTTCTTTTTAAGGTAAGGAATATTATTTTTGTTCAATATTCGTATCAAATAGTATCTTCTTCCATACTCTATAGTATGTAAGTAATATTATTTCGTTTCAGATTCAGAATACTACACTCATTTTGTTAAGTTTCGGCTTCTATACTCTATGAAATTAGGAGAATATCCTTGAAGTTTTGCGCTTCATCCAATATCTTTTCATGAAAATATTATTTTCAGCATTCTTGATAAGTTTTAACTTTTTCATGTCGGAGTACTATTCACGAGGTACTATTCCTGAAATACTATTCACGAGATACTATTCACCCGGGGTACTATTCATGACAAAAATTGATTTCTTTTCGGTCCAAATCATTTTTGATACAATATTATTCTTGAATTTTACTCCACAAAGCAGTATCATGTTGACAATTTAAACATTATTGAATTCGGGATAAATTAAATTGTAAATCTTTAAAGTTTATCATTTGCTTTCATTTAATTGAATTCTTATATCATTGTCGTCATCCTCATGCTTATATTGTTATGAAAGTCATCTTTGGCCCGTAGTGCGTAGATGGACTGATATGATTATGACAAGGGATTATTCAGTATAATCATGATCGTAATGTTACAAATGATGTGGTAAAAGTCCTCATTGGCCCGTAGTGCATTGTGGACAGTTGTTGGCATGATCATGACCATTGATGAAAACACGAATATCCTTGGCCCGCAGTGCATGAATAATTCGTGGTTGTGATACTAATGAATATCCTTGTTCCGTAGTGCAGAGATGATTCGATGATGTGAATTATTTATTAAGCTGAGTCTCAGCGATAAAATTGATTATAAACTTTTTAAATCATAGAAGATAGTAGATATCATGCTCTACTTGACTCTTCTAATGGATTGCTTGCTCCGCTACAGTTAAACTTGATGTCTATTGTATTTTAACAGTTTAACACTGTTGAAGGCTAACGATAATTTATTCTGCATTATCTTAGTCATAATATTTCTTACTGGACTAGTTGAGCTCACCCTTTGCTTTCATTGTTCTCTTCAGGAAATGAGAACATAGCCGGGACTAGTCGGGGAACGGAGTGACGGTCCAGATATTTGCATTAGTAGTCTTCACTATTCTATGAAATAGTGTGATAATAAATATAATGAAGACTCACTTTGAGTTTGAATACTGTCTAGAAGACAATATTCGTGTAAAAACTCTCAGCTAAGCTTTTGTCGTGTTGTATAAAAGAAGTTTGTATTTAAATTCTATACCATGTATTTGGCAACTCAGAATGAGTGATGTATACCTATTTTGGGGGTATCACATTATTGATGTATTAATTAAAACTAATGTATTATAATTTATAAATTGCAATAATGAATAAGTAAAATTTTATACTTTATTGATGAATAATTATAAATTTAAAGTTTAAAAATTATAAATAATTGGATAAAAAATCATGTAAGGTCTATGGCCAGGCCAGACCTCATGCCAAGCCCAACCAGACCAGGCTAGGCCAGACCTTATTGCAGGCCAGGCCAGGCCAAATTTTTGTCTAAAAATAACGGCCTTTTCAAGCCTTCTAGGCCGGGTCTGACCAGACCGAGCCCAGGCCGGACCAAGGCCGGACCAAGGCCGCAGACCTCGGGCCTTTTGTGCATCCCTACGTAGGGGTATTATTTTAGAACCTCCCCACTAGAACTTGATCCAATGACGATTTTGCCCTTTTAGACTGAACTCTTTCAGTAAAAATAGTGAGAGACAAAACAGCTAAAACAAAGCCGGAGAAATCGATACCCGAAAGATCTGAGTTTTGGTCTTTAACTCAAACTGTAACTCTCTGCTGAATCAATGGCGCCACCTTCATTGGTAGCTATCGGCGATATATCCACCGTTAAGGCACAGCTTTCCGGCCGTCTAGCGACGGTGTACAGCGAAGTACAGAACAGCCGCTTAGACCACTCTCTTCCTCTCCCTTCTGTTATCAGAAACCCCTTCAACGTCGTTGACGGCCCTGCTAGCTCCGCCGCCGGAAATCCAGGTCATCTCTTCACTTTCTATTTGTAGTCGAATCAATTGATTTGAAGCATTGGGTTGTTTCTGTAATTTAAGTAAAGTTTATTACTTAGCTAAGCATGGTGAAATCGAATGTAATATATGTAGCCTGGTTGATCTGAAGTATTTTTCCGGACTTGTGATCAACCATCCAGATTGAATATAAGGCATGAAGCGAAATGTACGATCTATCCCTCATCAATTCATTCTAATGCAGACCCAACAAGTATGTTGAATCACATTCTTACCTAAAAGGTTAACCTTTAAGACTACAACATACTTATTAGTTCATCTACACTGTTAAATTTATGTGATTTGAGATTCATGTGAAATATCCAAACAATCTCTACCTTTCCCTTGAATATCTATCACAAGTATCATATTACTAGAGTAGTTAACATTGAGGACACATTCTTTGAGTTCTTCAAGAGCCATGCTCGACTCTAATACTATTTCACCACGCCATATGCCAAACGTGGGAGTACAATCTCGGTCCGTGTGAATCCTTCACCCTGAGCAGGTTCCCAGAGCCATCCTGAGCCCGTTCCATTCGACTCAAACCATACTTCATCGCGTAGTGACACACGTGAGTGATCCTCTTGTGCTGCACTTGACACAACTCTATTTGCTCCACCACACGAACTGGGTAACACGCGGGCTGCAAATGCTCTACCCTGGAGTGTCAACTTGATACTTAGGTCCATCGAACCATGAACTCTGATACCACTTGTAGCAAAATTGTACTATCTATCCCACATCAATTCATCACCAATTCCAACAATCTTGGGCTGATCAGTGTTACCCCCTCACAAACTCAAAGGCTCCAGCTTTGTATGTCGTGAAAATTCTCTCTTGGGAGTAGCATGATACGAAGCACCTGTATCAACAGCCTAATCAATTTTCTGATCAACATGTAAGCATTCTTCTTCCCTGAACGAAAGAAGCACAACATCCTTGGTAACTGTAGCTGCAATATTCATTTCCTTAACGTTCTCTTGCTCACTAGTTTTCTGCTTGTCTAACCAGATCTTGCAATTTCTTTTAAGCGACTCTCCTTGTTACAATTGTAGCACTTGTATGTAACGCCTTCTCTGGTCTTTGACTTGCTCCTATGATTTTTGGAATTTTTGCTTTTGTTGCGATTCATGTTTCCCTTGTGAGATCTCCTAGAATTATTTTTACACCTGTTCTTAACACTACTCCTTTTGCCTTGTTTCCTCATTGTGTATGCCGTCCTTGACCATCTGCATGATTATTTTTCTTTTCAGAGCTGAATTGCTTAGTGGCACAACCAAAGTTTCGCAATTGTTAAGCAACGAACTGAGAAACAACAACGCTTGAATCTCGTCCTCAAGATTCAACTTCATGTTAGACAACTGATTCACCAATCCCTGGAACTCACTCGTATACTTGGATACATTGTTACCATATTTGTACTTAGTTCACGATCTTTTGTATCACAAAAATTTTATTTTGCGCATTCTTCTTCTCGTACATGGACTCTAATGTAGTCTAAAGAGTATTGACATTCGTTTCCTACAAAACATGGTGGAACACACCTTGATCGATCCACTGTAGGATGTGACCGATCATCTTTCTGTTCATCTTTTTCCAATCTACCTCAGTTTTGTCCGCTGGCTTAACTCTTTTAAGCTCCAATGGTTCATACCAATTCTTACAATAAAGGATGTCTTCCATTCTAGGCTTCCATATCGAAAAGTTAGATGAGATCAATTTAATCATGGCGCCGTTTGATTCTTTTATTAATTTATCAAAAAACAACTGTGCAAAGAACCTTGCTTTGATACCACTTTGTTGGGAAAACTCCAACTAGAACCATCTCTGATAAATTAAGTAACAAACCACACCAAACAATTAATGCAATCCCACCAAATAAATAACAACTGCAAAAAAATAATAGTACAAAAAATTAACCAAACACAAGACACTAAATTTTACGTGGAAAACTCTTTAAAACTAAAAGGTAAAATCATGGGCCGAGCTCCGAATAATTCTACTATAATCAACTGTTAGTTCAAATAGTGCTTCCTAGTTTTATAACTAAAAACCTGAAATATCACCAAATTGAGAATACAAGAATACCTTAATTTGAGTGAAAACTCAAATTACTTCACCATCCCAAATTTTCCGAATTAATTTTTTCTTTGAGCATTTAATTACCCGAAATAAGATGGCGATACCCGAGAACAAACCTTCACGAAAACTGTTCCATTCTGCAATACCAACTCTGTGTGTTATTGCTTCTGCCGAAGCACTCTCTCACTATTTATATCACAATTGTTATATACTATTTTATTAAGCAATACCAAGTCATATATATATATATATCCTAATATATTATTACCATTCCGTGTTGGTTTCGAAATTTATATCCCAAATCCTTTTATTATTGGGCCACACATACACACATCACATAACATGGCTACTGCCAAGTAGCCATGTTAAGTCTTAATTCCATATCTTGGTGGGATTTTACTCGCGGTTAAAAAAAATATGTAATCTTGGACACCAATCAATTGGTTTTGATCTCATGTAGAGCTCATCATATAAGAATTGGTACACCACCAATTAAAATTGGTACATCCCATGGGTTTGGACCCCACAAACCCAACAATATCCACCTCCAAATCCATGAGAGGGGCTTCCATCATGACCCCGTCACTTGGGGTCCATCATGTGCAGTACATACTATATCCATGACCCAAGCCCATAGCCATCATTTTGATACCAGTTGTTGGGAATATCTGACCCATACATACTCATCTGAAACCATATCTCAACCCAAAAGGTTAACCTATTAGGTTAAGACTAAAACATACTTATTAATTCATCTACACTCTTGAATTTATCTAATGTGGGATTCATGTAAAATATCCCAACAAGACATGCTTTAGCTAATAAGCACTACAAATAATTCTAAAGATGACATTTTTTTAACATTTTCATTCAAATTCAATTGTATAGATCAATTTTGTTTTTAAGTTTAAAAAACTAAGGGAATGATAGAAAACCTAAGAAAATTACAATTTTCCTTGGAAATCCCTTGTTTGTAAGTTTTTTTAGTTAAGAAAGCTAAAATAAAATTAGATTCAATTTTCCTTAGAAACTTTCCTGGGCAAAACCATAGGAAAACTAAGGATTGGAAAATGAGATTAGTAAATTTATTTTTTATTCCTAAACTGTCCTTAATATTACCATAGGAAAACAAATTTAGATATCCATATTCTATACATAACGACACTTTCTTAAGTAAACTTACAAACAAAACCAAGGAAAACAATTTTTTTCTCCTTTCCTATCCTATCATTTCCTTACTTAAAAATTCTTAGCATTCCTTACCCCCAAAACTTACAAACAAGTTGAATCATGAAAAATAAGGGGGTCTATCAGTTTTATTGTAATTCTGCAAAGTGAATCCCACTGATCTTTGTATTTAGGGATGAAGCCAGGATTTTTTTTCCCCGGATGTACTGCTCGGCCCAAATTTTTACTTTTTGGTTGAAATAATATTTTTTTTTGTGTTGCAGTATATATGGACCTTTATAGTACACAAATGTGGAGCAAAAAGAGATCATAAAATTTGACATTTACATTATCATGCCCAAAAAATGACTTACAATATTAAAATAATTCTTAGATTTGGAATAGAGGAAGTACTTTCTTATATTTTTTGAGAGTATTATATACTATTTTATTTTTTTCATAAATTTTGAGGTGCTGAAATAAAAAATATCAAATTTTATAGGTATAATTTTTTTTCAAAAATTCCATGGTAGCCTGGTCCTCAGGCTCAATAGCAGCTCCGTCCTTGAATGTATTAAAATTTCAGTATATTTTCAATAGCATAGATTTTTTTTTAAAAATAAAAAATAAAATAAGAGGGTCTTACATTATAAAAATTCCTAGAAAACGACAATGTGTCTTATTTTTGGCTTAAGTACACTTTAAACTTTCAAGTTTTTTGCTTTTTACAACTTAAATCCTGTTAGGTAATCAACTCATTTAAAGCTTAAGCTCTTAGGAAGAGGCACCAACAATGTATATCAAGCCAACACCCCTCACGTGCATACGTGGATGCAAATTATATGCATATGCATTAATATCAATATTAAGGGAAAGAAAATTTGAACCCAAGATCTTGCACACCTTGAGCTTTGATATCATGCTAGAGATAAAATAGATGTATTAAATATTGTTGTTATCTCATTAAAAAGAGTACTAAAGCCTTATATATAGGCTACAAGTTGAGTAGTGGCCAAGTATGTGTGGGCACCAAGCGTACTTGATGACAAAGTTATAATAATAATATACTCTAATAATAATAATGATATTATACTCTAATACTCTCCCTCAAGTTGAAAAGTCTTATATCACGACCTACAACTTTACAACTTGTTACATAACATAATCTTAAAAATACTCGAACTAAAATATTTTATCCTCAACAAGGGGGGGTGTTGGCTTTATTACTTGCAGTGCCTCTTTCTAACAGCTTAAGCATTTAGATGAGTTGGTTACCTAACATAGTATCAGAGCTAGGTTGATCTTAACAATCAAATCAAAAATTCTTGCTTCCACCGTCGGGGAGTACTCCGTTTGCCTCCATTTGAGGTTTCTTTTCGAAGATGCAAGTTTCTTGTTGCTTGTTATTTTTTTTTCTTAACAAGGGGGTGATATGTCTAGAATAGTTTATTTCTCGGGTTGAAATATATAAATGGTTGATTGGAAAGTAAGGATTGCATGGGGTCGAGATTTCAGGAAGGAATGTGTGCTTCGATTTTTTAGGAGGCTAGAGAGTCCTCCGTTATTGAGGAAGGTAAGAAGTCCTTCGTAGAAGGATAGAGAGTCCTTCACATTTGTTGTGGGAGACGAATGTTCTCCATTATTACTGGCACATGATATCTTCGGAAAGAGAATGGGTGAAGTTATGTATTGAGGGTGAGAAATCTAACTTTGGATGTAAAAAAATATCAAAAAATAAAAAATAAAAAATTTGTGCAAATTGAAGAAGGCCTCAATTTGAGGGGGAGTGTTGAGGATAAAATAATTTTGTGCTACAGTTGATTCGAGTATTTTTGGGATTATGTTATGTAACAAGTTGTAAGTAGTGATATATGACTTTCCAACTTGAGGGGGGAGTGTTAGAGTATATTATTATTATTAGACTTGGTCACCAAGTATACTTGATGCCCACACATACTTGGCCACCACTCAACTTGTAGCTTATATACAAGGTTTTACTTTGTAATGAGATAACAACAATATTTAATACATTTATTTTATTTCTAACAAACCCTAATATTTTAACTTTATGACATTGAACCTTAATATCTTTTATTTTTTATAAATTAAACCTTTTGCTTCCGACGTGTAATAATTTATCTGAATGAGAGTATTTTGAACAATTTCACCCTTAAATATCTTTGGAAAGCAGATAACATTATAGGCATATGGTTTGTGTGATGAAAAAAAAAGAACGAAAAATTGAAGTCAATATAAATGATATATACCCCCTAAAACATTTAATTTCCCATATTAATAGAGTACCTTAAATATCTTTGGAAGTACAAAATATTTTAAACACGTGCTTAGTCTATAGCCATACTAGTGATTTGGAGGAGATCTCTCGAAAAGTCTTTAGTGCCCATTTCGGCCAACTCCATCTTTCTTTGGCTGAGTGGCATGTATTTTCACGGTGCTCGTTTTTCTAATTATGAAGCATGGCTAAGTGACCCGACTCACATTGGGCGCTTCTTTAGGAGTTAAACTTTCATTTGTCCATATTTCTAGAAAGAGTATCTCTTGTTTCTCATTCCCATTCTCATGAAGAATAAAAGGAGAAAAGTTCGAAGCCAATATAAATGATATATACCCTTAAAAGACTTGATTTCTCTTTCATTTTTGCGTAACTTATTTCTGTAAGAAATGCTAAATCCGGTAGCTAAAATGTTTACTTTATAATTTTTTAAAGAAATTAAGGTTTAATGTCTTAAAGTTGAAACATTAGGGTTTAAGTTGTAAAAACAAAAAACTTGAAGGTTTAAAGTGTATTTAAGCCCTTGTTTATGTTTTCATCATCCACACGGTTGAATTTGAAAGAAAACCTTAAAAAAATATCGTTTTGAAAATGCATTGTAGCCAAGGCTAAGACTTGTCTTAGATTCTCTTTTCCATATATATATATATGTGTGTGTGTTTATATTCATTGATCCATAACAAGTAATTGCTTTGATCAATATTAGGGCAAATAGATCTTTTACTGTCCATTGTAGACAAGAACGATCCAAATTTAAATAAAGTCCCTTCATCCGCAATTATTACTAACGGATTCCACTAGTATTAGTAGCGGATGAAGGGATGACATCCGCTACTATTAGTAGTTGATGGTTTACATCCGCTATTAATAGTAGCCGATGGCGACAAATTTGTAATTAATTTGGCTCTTTTTGTAATTCCGTCATCCTCTACTACTAGTAACGGCATCCGCTACTAACAGTAACGAATGATGGGGTCCAATTTATAATCATGGCCGTTGATTAGTGTAATGGTGGGTATTAGATTTATTTGCTCAAACTTGATCCATAGCAAATAGTTGTTGTGGATCATTTCCCATATATATATATATATATATATATATATATATATATATGGGGAAAAATGTTATCTAAGGCATTGCCTTAGCCATGCTTAACTAAAACTATACAAAATGGCGTAGTTTTACCCCTTAGGGTTAAGTTTTTCATTTTAGGGTTTTATATATATAAAAAAACTATAATTATAAATTTTATACAAAACTACATCGTATATATATGTATTATGTGATTGATTGATTCATAGACACTTTGTGTGATCTATGCACATCTTTAGAGTCATTGGGTGGTCAGCTATGCATGGTTAAATTAAAGTTCAATTAGTTTTTCAACTAATTACGACTATTTGACAAGCTAAAAATTTAATTAGCTAAACCCAGATTGACAAGGTATGTTTTCCCTGGCCATCCAAACAGATATTTGGGCTTTGAGTAGGATTTTGATTGCTTTTTTGCTGTTTGCAGATGAGATTGCGAAGTTGTTTCCTTGCCTGTTTGGACAACCTTCAGCAGTGTTGGTACCCGGTGATGGAAAGGATCTTGTATCAGGTCAAAACATGAAGATTGGTGTGGTGCTATCAGGAGGCCAAGCTCCTGGAGGACATAATGTCATTTCCGGAATTTTCGGTTAGGATCTTAAGTTTCAAATGCTTACAGCTTAAAGCCTTTATGTTTTATCTGTTTCAAGTGATTTTTTTGGGCTGGGTTGGATCCTTAATGAACCAATGAGACTTTGTTTGGCATCAAATTTTCGCCCTGTACTATAATGCCGGGACATGTAATACCTCAAATAGAGACCATAGTATAATCCCCAATCACAGTCCATGTGGTTGTAATCCTTTAAAAATATTCCAAAAAGCAAACAAACATAACCTTCACGATTTAAATGGCTTTAAATTCATGTTGGTCCTTAGACCATGAGGAGTCTATTTCTAGATTTGATACATGGGGATGGGGACAAGGGCTTAACGATTAAATTATCCCTTGTGCAATACTTCTACACAAAATTGAATCGTATTTTTGTACCTGTTAAATAGATTACTTGCAGGATCGTTGTATGGGGAGCACATTGTATGGATTCAAGGGTGGACCGGCCGGGATCATGAAGGGTAAATATGTGACATTGACCCCAGAATATATTTACCCATACAGAAATCAGGTGAGGATTTTGGGTGCAATAGTTGGTCCTATCAATTTAATGTAATCTTAAATCAAACCATTGTACTTTATGTCTGATCTACTTTCAATTGGATGTGTCATTTGTGTCTCCGAATTTTAAATGGACATGTGTTGGGATCAAACCTAGAATCCTAGATCCTAACAATGATTTGAACCAAGTTAAATAAATAGAATTATAATTTAGGGCTGATTTAGAATAGGGAGAAAAGGGAAGAAATGTGGGGGAAGAAAGGGACAAGGGAGAAAAACTTCTCTCAATATTTGATATTCAAGCATAATATGCATAAAATGAATGGCATATTTACATGCACTGCTGACGTAGGATGAGGTAGGAAAGAAGGAATAATAATACCTATCTCCGCAGAGAATCGGTAAAGAAACACGTACAAAAGCACACAACTGTAATCTCAAATCAATTCATTTAATAATCTCTAAAATAATGAAGTATTACAATGCTTAAATAGAAAATCCAATACTTGAGGACTAATTGAAAACCCTAATTTAAAAAGGAAACAATTCCTAATTAAAATCTACTACTACAATAAAACTGTCCTAACTAAAATTTATTACCATAATTAAAAATCTCCTAATTATAATGTGCTACCATAATTAAAACTTCTAGAATAATCTACTAAAATAATTCCATTAATAGTTTAATATTTATTTCTAAATAACAATACAAACTTGATAATAAATTTCTTAATTTCCTCTTCCGTACCGCATCATTCTCCTCGCCTTTGAAAAAAACTCGTCCTCAAGTTTTGAAATATCGAAGAATAATAAACCACAGTCTAGGAGATGCATTCCAACAAAACATGCGCATTCAATGTTTCTTGAGCACAATTTTTGGGAATAGCATTGTCACAAGCACGAAACTAGATGCAACTTTGAACTTGAATATAAAATTTGGCATAAGAAAGTCAACATGTTGTATCTCAATTGTGTCTTTCTTTTTGTGTTTAACTTCTTGGTTAACAGGATTCACCTCTTGCACTGCACTTCCTTTAATGCAAACAACCTTTGAATCTTCAACCGATACAACAGCCTTAACTTCAGTCACTTTAAGATCCTCACGAGTCTCAACATGTTGAAGTTCTTGTTCTTGAAGAGTCTCACTGACTCCTATTTTATTTGTAGGGCCTGACTTAATAGCTTTGACATTTGTGTTGATTTCTTGACCACATGATGGAATTGCGACGATGAATTTTGAGATATTTGCCTGATTTGCTATAAGTGTTGCAATGGTTTTTTCTATTCTTCTAAGATGGTCCTCCCAATTATAAGTCACCATAATTGAAAATAAAACACAACCCTTTATTTTGCTACCCAAAAATAGATAAAAAACAGGGAAAAATTGATAATTCTGAAAGTTTAGGGGCTGAAATGAAACTTCAGGGGTTGAATTGAAATTTTTAGAAATGTTGAGGGTCGAATTGAAAGTTTCAGAAACTTTGGGGTCTGAGTTGAGAATTTCAGAAACCTGAGGGTACCAAACTGTAAACTTATCTTATTCTAACAACCATGTTCGTGGGCCATGTGAGGTCACACACTATCTAGTAACATCCAACTTTCAATGAAATAACAAAAATTCAAATTTACTGATGACATGACTATGGACATACAGTAAATAGGTATCAAGTATTTTGTAATCAGTACACAACATGTGAGGAAGAGTTTCATGTACCAGAAACTTATATTACCTACGACCCTACGCAATATATGGAATTTATATTTTATTTCAGATGCATCTGCCTCTATGTTTCTATATGTGATTCTTTCCCTGCTACCCCAAGTCCTTACTAGTTCGGAATAAAAGTCGTTAAGGAGTATGCACCTAGGTCTAGAAGTACAATCTATATATTTAGGAACTACTTTGAGTTGGCTCTATTTCACAGAATTGGCTTGTAAAATTCCTTTAATTGGCTATGTGCTGTTTTCTTATCTAGATTAAAAAGAATAAGAGTTTGTCAAACATATTAACAATATCACTGTATCAGGGTGGATTTGATATGATTTGCAGTGGGAGGGACAAGATTGAGACCCCTGAACAGGTTCGCCTCTTTTCTGGCTTCATAAGAGTGCTTAGCTCATTAGTCAATTAAGACTGATTGAAACTGCATGAATTTGATCTCAGTTTAGGCAAGCTCAAGAAACAGCATTGAGGCTTGATCTTGACTTGTTGTGATTGGTGGAGATGACTCAAACACTAATGCTTGCCTCCTTGCTGAAAACTTCAGGTGATTTGGCTATTAAAATTATAAACATTATAGTTTGTCCCGTATACCCCACTTTTTTCCTTTTATGTTTTGCTTACTTGGTGAGAGTTTTCATACCTGCAACCATAATGTCACTCAATTGCAAACTCAAGAGTAAGAATTTGAAAACTCAGGTGATTGGATGCCCAAAGACAATTGATGGTGACTTGAAATGCAAAGAGGTTCCCACAAGTTTTGGTTTTGATACAGCATGCAAGGTTATTCTCTCCGACTTAAATCTCTTGTACTCCAAATTTCTGTATCCACCAATATATTTTTCAACTTTTTCTCAGGACATCGGAAATGTGAGTAGTAAATAGGTTTCCTGGTCTAGGTCACCTTGGATCTTGACCCTTAACCAACACTTTAAAACTTGTGTCATGTACATATTATGTTGTTCTACTGTTGCCTGGTTTATGCTGCTATAAGAATATCTTAGGGCTATAGAATATACAAAAGCATGAAGTGCTTCAGTGTTACGAATCTCTCTCTCTCTCTCCATATATATACATATAATAAATATATATGTATATTACATGTTAGAACTGTAGTTTCGTAGAGTCAAAATCGTAGTAGAGGACAAGACACGACTGATCCCTTTAAGGTCTTTATCACTCCCACCACGATCGGTTTGCTAATGGTTGCAAGCGATATACCTCCAGGATATATGTCAAGCCTCAAAATTGAACAAACTTGTGATAACAATTCACATTTGTTCCACACGAAACACTTCTTTGTAGAAGTTATTTGTTTGTAGAAAATTTGGAGAAGATAGAAATGAGAGAAAAAACATGTGCAAAAATAATATTTTCTTATATGTAAACTTACTTCATATATGCATATATCTTATGTATATATATCTACATATACATATACACATATACATACATATTTGTAAGTTACATAATATACTATTAAATTCCATTTTTAACTACACTTATTAATACTAAATATGTAAGTAAAATTCTTTTAATAGTTCTCAATATTTTCTTTTTATTCCAAAATAAAATAGACTACACCTCTTGTACGTATAAAGTATCTAGTAGTATAAAACTCATTATATACAAATTATAGCGCAACTCATCATATTGCACAAATTTATTTGCATATAAATCATAAAATATAAAAATTTATATTTACTTTCTAAAAAAAATTAATTTATCACAAAAGAAATTAATTTATATAGAAAGCAAATAAAATTCACACATGAATTAGTATATCCTCTAGTGGTTTCTTGTCCCAACTTACATAAAATATCATCAACAATATATCTTTTGAAATTTAGAAATATAGAATTCAAGATCATAATAATATGAAATATTTGAACTTCATTATATTTATAAAAATAAAAAAATAAATATTTATCTCAATTTTAATATACAAAATTCATATAATCACATTAAAAATTAATACTTCTTGGACAAGAAGTACACATAAAAATAAATTAACATATATCAATTGTGATTATCCCAAAAACACTATGAACAACATTTCTAAGTGTTTTCTCAACATTATAATCATATTGTATACAAGATTTACTCAACCAAATCTACTTTTACAATATCTCTTCTAACTATTAGTTGATAATTAATTTATTATCCACAAACAAAGTAATTTAAATTCATGCATATAAATACCAAGTAATATTACACACTAAATATTACCTCAAATTTATATGCATAATTTTGTTCAAGAAGAACATAAATTTACTTTATTCTCAAAATAAATCAATTTATAACAAATTTGTTATACAGAGACAAGTAAATTTCTCAAATTTACTACAACTTTCTCATAATAAATTAATCTCAATTAGTGTATAAGAAAAATAATTATCTCAAATTTCATACATATATATACACATCATAATATTTTATCTACTCATAAAATATTATGACCAAAATATATATGCACAAAATTAAATTATTTCATCATGAACAAAAATTTAATTACTTTTCTTATCCCCCAAAACTAATTAATTAATTTATTACAATAAAATGTAAATAAAACAATACTCAAACATACAATATCATCTACAAATGATATAATGCATAAAACATATACTTTCAAGTATATACGCATACAAAATGATACACAATTATCATTTATAAAAATAAAGGCAAATGTTAAAAAACATACTTTTTGGGATTAAATCCGAAGAATACCATAATCTCTTTAGAAAAATTTCTAGGCATCAACATTTGATGTTTTTCTATGACGACTCTTCATCTCCTCCACGTCAATTTACAAATTTGTAAATTGTAAATCTTTTTCACTTTCATTTCTCCACAATCCATCTTCTAAGAAGAGTTACCAATAAAAATAATTAGCATAATATCTCAATAAATTACTAATTCTCATAAAAACTCCATTGATAAAATAGATATAACAAAAATGACACTTATCTTTGAAAAACTGTGTTGTCTTCCATCTCACCAAAATCATGACTAATGAACAGATAAAAACCTTCAGATTGTTAGAATCGTAGTTTTGTAGCTCGTATTAGAAGGCGAGACACGGGCCTATCCATAAGGTCTTTATCGCCCGATCGGTTTGCTAAGGGTTGCTTCGATATACCTCTAGGATATATGTCAAGCCTCAAACTTGAACAAACTTGTGATAACAATTCACATTTGTTCCACACGAAACACTTCTTTGTAGAAGTTATTTGTTTGTAGAAAATTTGGAGAAGATAGAAAAGAGAGAAAAAACATGTGCAAAAATAATATTTTCTTATATGTAAACTTACTTCATATATTCATATATCTTATGTATATATATCTACATATACATATACACATATATACATACATATTTTTAAGTTGCATAATATACTGTTAAATTCTATTTGTTAACTGCACTTGTTAATACTAAATATGTAACTTACATACTAGTATTAATTTAGTGGTTAATTAGAATTTAATAGTTCTCAATATTTTCTTTTAATTCCAAAATAAAATAAACTATGCCTCTTGTACGTATAAAGTAACTACTAACTAGTAGTCTTTTTCTATTAAATGGAACCAAGGAAAATTGTAGGCACAAATCAAATGAAGTTCTCTCTTATTATCCACAATTAGGGAAACAAATTACACCTTTATATTTACTTAAATTATATCCACTAGTAGGTTTTATTCAAGCCCAAACTTGACAATAATTAAGTCTCCAAAATATAGAATAAGGTGCAATTTCTAACATTACACACATGTTAATTTTAATTAACAGCATCAATTTCTGCTTGATTGTTGTTTGTTGAATCTCTTGATTTATTTATATATTTTCAATTATTTATGCGTGCTACGTTCATATTGGAATAGTTTGTACGTACTCATCTAGCATTTATTATGTGGTCCATGGTGATCATTAGCCACTATGCCTTCACTCGATCATTGTGATTTTATACGGAAAGAAATTATATAGTGACATGTTATTCATGCAGATATATGCAGAAATGATTGGAAATGTCATGACAGATGCTCGTTCCACGGGAAAATATTATCATTATATTATCATTGTAAGCATATAGCTTCTGGAGTTTTAACTTGAAGAGAACCTTATGTCTATATTTTATGGCCTTTGGTCAGTTTTTTTCTAACTAATTCAACTCAATACATTTATACTAGGACTAGATAATCTCATATCAAGCAGCTGTATAGATTAGAATCATGATTTTTCTATAAACCCACCCTCTTACAGTTGTGGTATAAAATTTTCCGATGACTTCCTGATTTCTTTTGGTGAATTGCTTTATATACTTTAGAAATGGAATAATTGGGTATGACCTATTCTAATGTCTAAAATCTTGTCCATGTAGTACTTAAATTTTGTTATATATCAGTCTCGAAACGTGCAGAAACAAGTAATCCCCCCAAAAATCTACCTACTATATCTGGGGCAGACTACAGAATGGACGTTTAACTCTTTGCTCCAGCTGTCGTTTATGTTTTGACTAAATATGCCTTCACGTCTTTTACGCAACCCGCCATAAATTTTTTTTAAAAATCCTTCTCTTTTGTAGTTTATGCTCTCAGGGTAACATCATTTCCTTAATCCTCACGCTCGTCGATGCTGATAGTCTATACATATGATAAAACCATCTCAGCTAACTCCAGCTGTCCACTTGAGTAGTATCTTAATAACACACCGGAAAGAAGAGTTGTTCAGATATATGTGCATGTTACTTGTAAAATCAGGTTGAAACCTTTGGTAGAAACCTTTTGTGTCATATGCTTTTTGTTCGTCCCATTCTTTCCTTCAAGCCGATGCATGAATTCATTTCTCCCTTTTTATTGTCTAAGCAGATTGTATATTGTAAAATTAATATTTCAGCACACCTGTTGTATGATCATTTAAGATCTCGACAGTTAATTTATAATTGCTCTCAGAAGATTCACCCGAGTCTTTTACAATCTATATAGCTTTGTGTATTTGGGTCTGTTATGAACCTTTCCTTCTTAACATGGTTTCATACTTTATTTTTATTTTTCATTCTTTCACCATTTTCGTCCAATTGCAATATTGCATGTTTCCCTATACGTTGTTCTATAATTTTGTTTAAACTTTTGAGTACATATTTTACGCAGAAATTTTACTTGCATATGCTACTGTTTTGTAGTTGTACGGCTGATGGGTCGTGCTGCTTCACACATTACCTTGGAGTGTGCCTTACAAACTCATCCAAACATCACTCTTATTGGAGAAGAGGTAGCTGGAGAAATGCTATAACCAATTCAACTGATCAATTTCTTCATAAACATCTAAAGTTTCTGAAAGTGTCATACATGCATGCTGTAGCACATGGATCAAATATTAACACTTGTCAAACCTTTTGAGTTGATGTATTTTAATTACCCACATCTCATTTATTTTGCTTAACAAGATAAAATCTTGCTGCAGGTTGCCAGCAAGAAGGAAACTCTAAAAAATGTCACAGACCACATTGCTGATGTGATCTGCAAGCGTGGAGAACTTGGGTATAACTACGGTGTGATACTTGTACCTGAAGGACTTATTGATTTCATTCCAGAGGTAAAATCCTCGATCAAGTCCACCAACTTTTTAATTGTGTGTTCCTTCCATGGCATGTTCTAGAGAATCATCTGCACTGCTATAAATTGTATGTATATTCACAACTTGATATACATTTACAACTTGATATACATTTCTCCTGTTTTGGCTGTCATATTTTGCAGGTGCAGCAACTGATTGCCGAACTGAATGAAGTTTTGGCCCATGACATTGTAGATGAAGGTGGTCTTTGGAAAAAGAAACTTGCACCCCAATCTCTGGAGCTATTTGAATTACTACCTCCCACAATTCAAGAACAATTGATGCTTGAAAGAGACCCACATGGAAATGTTCAGGCGTATATCTTGTTACTGCTTTGGTATGTGGATTCATAGTTCTTAGTTGTGCTTGGCAAACATGGTTTGACGTACCTCTCTTATTGCCTCCAGGTTGCCAAAATAGAAACAGAGAAAATGCTTATTCAAATGGTTGAACCTGAGTTGGAGAAGAGGAAGGAGGGGGGGACATATAAGGGCCAATTCAAAGGGCAATCCCACTTTTTTGCGTATTTATCTTCTTTATTGAACACCTTCTTAAACTGCATGTTAGGATGAATATGTTTCGATTATTATTTGCTCGGATGTTAGTGTTTCCTCAAACTGTACTTAGATGTCTTATGCTCTGTGACTTTTACTTCTCAGTTATGAAGGAAGGTGTGGTTTGCCATCTAATTTCGATTCTACATACTGTTATGCATTGGGTTATGGTGCTTGAGCTCTCCTTCACAGCGGAAAGACAGGATTGATTTCATCTGTGTGTGCTTCTTCCTATCTATATACTTTCGTTAATTTGTTAACAGTCGACTCTTCCAAGTTCCGAGCAATATTTCTGTCATTTTTAACATTGAATATTTTTTAGCTGAGACTGAACAAATATTCAATTAACCAACTTTAATGCGTTTATAGGTTGGGAATTTGGCTGCTCCAGTTGAAGAATGGACTGTTGGTGGTACTGCATTGACTTCTTTAATGGATGTGGAGAGGAGACATGGTATATGTACAACTATAAACCATTATGTTATCATATTTATAGATGACCTATAGGTCCTATCTGTCAGAAACCAATGTTCTAAAAGACGCTAGGTTTGAGGGGGGGGGGGGGGCTAGCGCCTAGGGAGCTTAGGCGGGGCCTGGGCGAGATTTTTTTATTTTAAGTCAATTTTAATATTTTATTTTACATTTATCTAAACAAAACAATCTATAATAAAAATAATAAAGCCCTTTGCTTAAAATTCAAACATATATCCATATTGCTAATGTCAAAGTTCAAACACAAACATGCAGTTGTTCAAAGTTCAAATATGTTTTTAACGTATTAGTTTTATTCATAAACAAGATTGCTATTAAATAATAAAATTTAAAATTTCAAGAATTTAAGAATTATATTGAATTAAACTAAATATTATCAATGTATCATCATTTATATAATTTGAAGTTGGTACAAGTTCAAAAAATTACAACTATAATAAAATTATCTATTGACTTGATATTGTTCACTTCTTGTTGTGATTTGATATGCTACAACCTGTATTATGAATAGGGTAAATCATTTAAAAAATAAATATATCAAGATCTGGTTTGGGTAGTTGTTAAAAAAAAAACCTCTCCGCCTAGACCTCGCTTAATTTCCTGGAGGGATTTTTTTACCGCCTTGGGCTTAGGAGAGGCGCTAGGGGGCCTAGCGCCTAGACGGGGTGCCAAGGGGGGGCCTCGCACTTGGGCGGACTTAGGCGGAGATTTTTAGAACATTGTCAGAAATGTTTCACTCCTCAAAATTGTTAGAATTTGGAGGAAGCGGGGAATCTCCGTAGCTCGTATTTGCGAAAGTTCTACTTCTTTCCTAAAATTCTGAATAACTATGAACATATTTAACTATTGAATTTGGCACTGCTTATCTAGTTTTGTTATTTGGTAACATCGTATCTAAGTACAACTGAAATTTAGTCTTAAAAGAGCTTTTCTTGTCATTTTCTTGTTGTGTTTTTATATGGGAAATTTCATAGTTTAGTATATTCGTCTTTTGACATGTCAAAGTTTCATTCAACTCTTCTGAAAATTATTCATTTTCCAGGCTAATTCAAGCCTGTGATTAAGAAGGCAATGGTGGAACTTGAAGGTAGGGAATCGTTCTATGAACACTTTCTTGTGTTGCTTATACAGTTCCTACTTTAAATTAAGTCGAACTAATATCATCGTGTTCTTCTATTGTGGTTGCGGAAGTGAGATTTGTATAGTGAATGAATAATTTAGTTAGTCCTGTTGCCTTAATCTCCAAGAATCTCAAACCAACTGCAATCTAACCTTAGAATGATGAATTCTTCAGCTTGCACCATTCAAGAAATTTGCGTCCATGCGTGAAGAGTGGGCCCTTACAAATTGTTACATCAGTCCAGGTACATTTATCTCTTTATCACTTGTATTTTCGAACTACTAGAACCCCTTCTGATATAGTTATACAATCTCAAATCTTAGTCCTATCTATGCTTATTCTGCTGATTGACAATCCCCTTTTATTTTTCCTTTTATTCTAAGAAACTTATTTTTTTTGTTGGCCATTTCTTCTCCCCACTCAATCACAGGTCCCATTCAATTTGTCGGCCCTGCATCTGAAAATGTTAATCACACCTTATTGTTGGAGCTTGGAATTGAAGCATAATTATTTGATGCAAGTTCATGTTTTCTGGGAAAAAAGTTTCTCAATGGTTGAGATCTTTTTTTATCATTTTTATTTTGATTCTCACATATCCCCTTTTTAGTGGATGCTTCTAGTTAGACTCTTGATATATTTTTGACCATTTTGCTGGACTATGTATGATCTTTGAGAAACTTCATGCTGCATCAAGCTGGATCAGTATATAACAAAGTAGCATGTCCTAAGTTTCTTAAGGTCTCACTTTTGTTTTGGTTGAACAACATTTCAATCTTAATTTTCTGCAAGTGCTAGATTTATGATGGAAAGAATAATGTACCGAGTTGAATGTCGAATATATATATATAGTCCTGCTCTCTCCAGTGAACAGGAGGGAGCGAACTAAGAGCGAACCGGCTATAGCGACTGTTTTTTCCGTCGCTATAGCATAAAAAATCGGCTTTCTATGCTATAGCGACGGAAATAACCGTCGCTATAACCGGTTCGTTCTTAATTTGCTCCTCCAGTTCGTTGAAGAAGCGGAATATATATATATATATATATATATATATATATATATATATATATATATATATATTTCTACTTTATTTTTATTTTTAATTCTTTTAATAAATGTTTACTATGTGTGCGCCATTGGCAGTATAGATAGAATAAGTTCTTCGCTGCAAGTGATTCCGGACTAACGACCAGTACAGTATTAATTTTATTTTTTTTAACCACAATTATCAGAATAATAAATAAAAAATAATAGAGCCAGTTTGAACAAAAAACTGTAAAAAAAATTATATTTTTTATTGAAAAAACACAGTAAATAGTTTTTTTTTCAAACTTGTTTTATTATTTTTTATTTATTATTATGATAATTGTGATTAAAATAAATAATAATATATATATATAATGTGTACCAGTTGTTAGTCCGGTACATTTAGTACCGGACGCCCCTGGATTCCAAACGCAATGCACCAAAAATGGTGCAATGCATTTGGAGGTATAACCGTTACAAATGTTATTGCGGCAAATACTACTAGTAACCAGATAAACCTTTGGTGCGGTGCGTTTGAATTCCTAAACTGCTTTTGTGATCTTCTAAACACACAAAACGCTTTGTAACTAAACAAGCACTAAGCCTCTGTTTGGTTTAAAGGAAACATTTTCCTCACTTTTTGACTAAAATGCAAGTAATCAACTGAAATCATTAGCCATGCACGTTTTCTGTAGAAAAAAATGACTACCCAAGAGAAAATGATAGTATCTGGGTAAAAACTAAACACCCAATGAGTTTTCTTTCAAAATCAATTCAAGTACTTGGGTTTTTCTCCTCCCCAAGTGTACATTGTACTATCTATATCTATATCTATATCTATGTTATAAAGCTTCCATGGAAGTAGAACTGACAAAATATAATTATGAGTTAGTTTTAATTTATAAAATATGGTTATGGTTTCATTTAAGAATTAAAATCATATTAACTATTTTTAATATGAGTTGTGTGGGTCGGAACCATATAATTATGGTTGATCACTGAATATTATTTTTTAAATCAAAAAATTATGAATCTGGGTTATAAAGAACTTTTAATTTAGATTTGGAATGAAATATGAGTCGAAAAATGGTTAACCAGTTTGGAATTATATTTATTTTTAAAAATATGGTTACAAACCTTAACCAACTTTAATAAATAAAAATAGTTAACCAACTTATTTGATTCCAGTTAATATGGGTCGTTAATCAGCTATATTGACAGGTCTATATGGAGGCTTTCTCTACAAGTTTAGTGTAATTGGGTCATTTTTTTTCTTTCTTTTTGTTTACTCTTTTGCCCTTACAACTTTAGATATATTACTATTTTATCCTTTTATTAATATTATATTTTCATATCTTTATATTAATTCATCAATTATATAAATTTTTTATTTCACATAATTTATACAACGACTAGAACATTATTAATTGTAGTTTGGACTTTTTTGAAAATTTGCTTTGATTTTAATAACTGAAAAGGGTTCTTACTTTTCCTTAAAAGTATGCTGCACCTAATGGGAAAAAGCTATTACTGGAATTGACTTTACATCTCAATCTCTGATAATCACATGCTGCAGATTTTCTTCTGATCTCAAAACAAAAGGATTCTTATATATATATATACTAGCTGGGTCCCGTGCCTTCGGCACTGTATGGACAATATGATTTATCTTAAACTTTGAACGACCAAAATAATTTATTAAGTGAGCTGGAAATTTAAAGTCATTTGTATTTTATTAAATTATTATTAGATTATTAGATAGATAGATGTATTTTATTAGATAGATATATGAACGGTGGGATTTATCTCAAACTTTGGACGGCCCAGATAATTTATTGAGTGAGCGGAAAATTCAAAATCATTTGTATTTTATTAGATATATATATATATATATATATATATATATATATACACACACACACACACACACACACAACAGATCAGGTCCGGGAGTCCGGATCTGATCAAAAAACGGACTCCAATTTTATTTTATTTTTTTTGTAGAACAACTAAAAAAAAATTATGGAACTGAAATTTTTCCATAATACAATATTTTGAGTGTGTTTTTAATACCTATACAAACCAATGTATTTACAGTCTACCCAGACTGTACAGAAATGTTTTGGTATAGACATCCAAATCAAGCCCAAAACACTGTATTATGTAAAAATTCAAATTCCATAATTTTTTTATTTTTTTAGTTGTTTCAAAAAAAACAAAAAAAAAGTCCGAATTTTAAACCTATCCGGGAGTCCGGAAATGATCCGGCCTCTATATATATATATATATATATATATATATATATATATATATATATATATATATATATATATATATATATATATATATATATATAACAAAATACAACCCTAATAAATTATTTGGTCGTTTAAAGTTTGAAATAAATTCCACCGTTTATGTAGTACCGGCACGAGACACCACTAGTGTGTGTGTATATATATATATATATATATATATATATATATATATATATATATATAAAACAGATCAGGTCCGGACTCCCGTACGGGAGTAAAATCCGGACCTTTTTTTTTTTTTTTTTGCTTTTTTTTTAAAACAACTAAAAAAAAAAATTATGGAACTGAAATTTTTCAATAATACAGTGTTTTGGGTGTGTTTTTAATACCTACACCAACCAATGTATGTACAGTCTGCCCAGACTGTACAGACATATTTTGTTATAGGCATCCAAATCACGCCCAAAACACTGTATAATGTAAAAATTCCAATTCCATAAATTTTTTTTTTTAGTTGTTTCAAAAAAAAAAGCAAAAAAAAAAAATTCCGGATTTTAACAAAATTCGGGAGTCCGGACCTGATCCGGACTCTATATATATATATATATATATATATATATATATATATATATATATATATTGTTCGAGTTTAGCAATAGAAATTTGGTATAGTTTTATTATTTTGGGCAAAAAAGATGATAAAGTTGTATAATAGTAGGTAAGAAACTTGAAGCTGTGGACTTTGGGCATCTTAAAGTAAAATTATTTCATTCCAATTATTTTTTACATTCCAAAATAATAAGTGAAATATTGACTTTTGAAAAATAATTTGAAATATTTTTAAAATTAAAATTAATATGATACATTAACAATTACAAAAAAATAATATAAATCTTATCATTAACAACAGTATTATTTCAAATAAGTTACAATATTGATCATTCTATCCACTAAAACTTAATGAATATATGTTAATTTTTAATTTAAAAACATCTCTAATTAACTTTAAAAGGTTAATAATAAATTTATATTTTGAAATAAATATAATATTTACATATGAAAAAATGTATTTAAGATTATTATTTAAGATTAATATTTACATATGAAAAAATATAATAAATGTATTTGAGTACACTCGCTCAGTTCCGATTTTTAAGATTATTATTGTTTTTTTAAAAGTTTATTTAAAATACTTTTAAATTTTAAATTGATATAGATTCATTTAAAATTAAAAATCAACAAATCATCTAAAAGTAATACTACCTCAGTTCCAAAACTAGATATATATTTTGACTTTTTAGAGTCAATTTGTAAAATCTTAAAACTCAAAATTTATATAATTTCGTTCAAATTTTAAAAATAAAAAAAATGATAATTAGTAGTAATTCACAAATAGTTTACAATTGTTATATTTATTTGTATCAAAATTAAATAACTTCATATCAATTTTAAATTTTAGGATTTCGCAAATTGATTCTAAAAAATTAAAATGTATCTTTAATTTTAAAATAGAGTAAGTATTTTTTTAGACAATTTAAAATATTTATCATTTTATTGACTAAATTTAAGTTAATTTATATTAAATTTAAATTTAAAAACATGTCAATTAATTTTTTAAAAAATCAATAATAATAATCTTATAAATTATAACCGAGTTACTATATGATATTGTGATGAGAGTTGCTGCCAACTTGCTACAACTTTTATGAACAAATCTTTCAATACCCTTGGAATTACTTCTTTGAATTATTTTGGACAATAATTAGACCCCAAGACCCACCACCAAACTCTCACCTTTGTCCCAATTATCGTCATCAACTTAAGGGGGTGTTTGATAAAAATTGAATAAATTTGAATTTAAATTTGAATCTGAATGAGCTGAATCTGAATCTGAATCTGAATCTGAATGAGTTGAACCTGAATTTGAATGAAATAAGCTGTTTAATAATTGATATGTCTGAAACATCTGAATTACAAAACATTATTATTTTACCCCCTCTAAAAAAATTTAAAATTGTTGTAAATTTATTTAATATTACTTAATATAATAGTTAATATATTTTTTTTATTTTTTTTACTTCATTCAGCTGCTCATTCAGCCATTTAGTCATTTAGCCATTCAACTGGTCTATCTTACCGATTCAGCCATTCAGACCAAAACAAACGCACCGACCGATTCATCCATTCAGATTCATCTTCATTCAGCTCTAAACAAACACCCCCTTAGTTAAAACAATTGTTTTTATTTTAGTCTGAAAGGGGGGTCAACATGGTTTTGCATAATTAAATATATTCTCTCCCATATTATTAGGGGTGTGTAACTGGTAAAAATCGGTCCGAACCGGATCACTACCAAACCGGTATCGATTTTTACCGAAAATTAATATAATTATTATTTTTATTATTATTATTTTATTTATTAATATTTTTATTATTATTATAATCATTATTTTATTATTATTAATTATTTATTAATAATAATAAAAAAATTAAAAAACTGGTATATACCGGTTCATTTTGGTAAAACCGAACCATAAATAGGCCGTACCGAAACAGTACCAATTCTTTTTATACCGAACCGACCAATTCGGTCCGATCCGAAAACCGGAAAAAACAGATATGATGCACAATCCTACATATTATATTATGCATAAAAGGTATTTTTTTAATTTTTCAAAAATCAATATATATATATATAAATACAGCACAGCCCCAATTAACTCAATCAATTGAAATCCAATTGATTGGAAAACTCATTGAGTCAACACAGCCTCTTAACTCAATTAATCTCATCTAATCAATATATCAATCCATCCATATAAAATACAGCACAGCCCCAATTAATTCAATCAATTTCAAATCCAACTCAATCAATTTCAACCTTAATCAACAGCACAACCCCAATTAACTCAATCAATTTCAAATTCAACTCAATCAATTTCAACCTTAATCAACTGCACAACTCCAATTAACTCAATCAATTTCAAATCTAACTCAATCAATTTCAACCTTAATCAATTGAAATTGAAATCCATATAAATACATCGCAACAGGTTCAACAGTCAATAAATTGCAGTAACAGTCCAAAATAAACCTTAATCAATTGAAATTGCAGTAACAGTTTCAACAGACAATAAATAGCAGCAAGTCCAAAATAAACTTTAACCAATTGAAATCCAATATACAACCCAATAAAACACAAAAGAAGATGCAGGACAATAAATTGCAGTAACAGTTCAAAACTGCAATATATTAATTCAGCAATCCAATGGTTTCTCTCCAGTTCCTCTTCGGTTTCATTCTCCTTCTCACTTAATAAATTCAATCGGCTCCTACTCTCTTCTCACTGTTCAATCGTCTCTTCACCCATCTCTTTCGGTCTTGACGGCTTCCCAATTGCTACTTGATATCTTTACTTCTACCCCTCCACAGGGAAACCCTCCCCCTTCCATCTTTATAAGTTTCTGTCTATTTCATCGATTACGGGAATCGTTGGAAAGGAAAGTGCCGCTGCGGCAGAGAGAAACCAGAAAACAGAGAGGAAAAGACGAAGATGTTGAACACGACGACGATGATAATTCTAAAGAAGCCATTTTTCTAGGCTTTCAACTGTGAGTTTTTGTGTGTGCGATAAAATACACACACAAATCGAGAGAGATTGTGCTATCTTGATATTCTGTTTTTTTTGTAAAGAGGATGTCGCTTCCATTCCTTTCCCTGATTATATAAACGCAAGGATTTTCATCATTCTATGATTTTGTCCAACCAAAGTTTTTCTCAAGCTAACACTGTTATTATACATTCAAAGATTTGGTATTCCCTTTTGTTTCAATGTTGAGCAGATGTGGTTTATTTTAGTAAATAAATATTTTTCACGTGTTAGAAATTAAAAATCTAGATTGGATAGCCACAGATTAGCAGGTTTTGATTTTTTGACCTTATGCAACTCTCAATATTGCATGCCAAATGTTTGGTGAAATACCAGAAAGAAGTAGGTAGAAACACCTAAATTGTTGGCTGCTTTTGAAATAATTTTCTAAGACAAAGCGGTGCCATTGTTGTCCTCAATTTTATTTGTCTTCTCCATAATAATTTTCTGAAAGTAGTTATTTTAACTTGAAATTATGACAATTTGTTGGCTAATGGTTGTATTATAATTTAATAATTCATTGACAATTTTTTTAAAAGTACAATGTTGATGGCTTATATTTACCATTTATGATGTTCTTATCCTACAGCCTTGGGATATCGGGTTGGTGTATATGTGAAAATTGATCTGTGTCATTGTGTCCTCACCATGCGTCTTTCCTCATTTTTATTTATAGTCTGTTTTGTCATGTCTTTCATTTTTTTATTTAGAACATGCATGTGTACTTCGTCACTGATAATGCTAATGACAATGGAACATGCATGTTTCGAGTCGAATAAAAAGTTTTAGAGATTTAATTTATGGGCATTCTTACTTTTAAGACCGATAATTTTAATTGAACAAAGAATTCCATATGTGTTTCCTCCGAATGATGGCCCTGGCAAATATGTGAATGCAAAGTTTTACTTTTTGTCAGTTTATTGCTTAATATAGCACTGATGATCTTAGATATGATCTTTGAGTTAATGTTTATATATACTATATAACACTATATGCTAAAATTAATTGTTAAATTGCTTTGGGAACCGTTTTAAAATTGTGTCATCAAGTCATGTGGATAATACATATATTTTTTTGTTTAAAGACCAAATTCCCCCCCCCCCCCCCCCCCCCCCCCCCCCCCAATTCTTCGAACCAGCCGGTGCATTGCACGGGCTATCAACTAGTTATTATTATTATAAATAGATACTTCATACAAGAGCGTGATATAGTTAACCATCCGTGCCTTCTTTATTTTATTTATTTGTAATTTTGAGTGAATTAGAATTCTCATATTGCATTATATAAATAGTGGATCCTATACTGTATTATGTACGATTTTTTGAGATAGTGAGATTAATTTTTCAACGATAGTAAAATAACTCAACTTTTTAGCGAACCACATAAATTTGTGTAATTTTTTTTTTAAAATTTATTTTCGCTGTGTTGTTATTGATATTCGATGCCCCAAAAACCTAATCTACATTACATTTGATATTTTCCATATGAAAATTGATAAATTCACAAATAAAAAATCGTAATTATAGATCCTATAGCGACGATTTTTACCGTCGCAAGATATCTATAACGACACTTTTTATGTGAATTAAAATATTAAAAATATTATAAAAATACCAATTTGCTTCCCTATTTATACGAAGACAAATGATGAGAAAGAAAAAGTAGACGAAATATATACTCCACCATATTGTTTATGAATGTTGGTACGGACAGTTGTTTTTGTTGTTGGAGCCATTAAAGTTGAAAAACTAATAATTAAGAATTGGAAAGAAAAGTACATTCCCATTGTGCAGTTGTCTCAGTTGTCTCCATTTGCATGTGACCGCAGCCACACCCTACATATTTTAAAATATTATATTATATTATATTATGAATAATATAATAATACACAGCTATATATATTTTATTTATGCACAGTTTGTCAAAATTACGTTATTTTGACAATTTTTTTTATATAAAAAAAGATTATCTATTTCCAAATCAGAAATATAAAATAAATCTGCCAAAACGACGTAGTTTTGACATATTATGTACAAATAAAACATACACAATCGTGTATGACCATTATTCTGGTAAGACCCCAATTTTTTATAAATAAAATCGAATTTCTTCTAATTATTATTGTGAATAATAAGGTGTTAATTTGATATAATGCTTTGGGTATGAGTGAAATGTGTAAATTTTACAAAATAAACAAGTGCTTATAAAATATTCATTGTTGTCGGGGAATATTCGTTTGCTCGTGAAATATTTTTGCTGTCGAGGAATATTCATACGACGGCGCAACCATTTGTGGACCTCATAACGAAAAACGGTCGGATGAAGAAAACGACAAGTTTGAGTTTTTACAAATAATGGCGTAGTTGTTATCGTTAACACTGTTGGAATACCCGGTGGTTAAAATACAGTAATACGCGTGGTTGCATAGTAGCACATGATATTTCACAGTATTTTTGAATTATTAATTCTTACGTAAGAATGCACTACTTAATAATTGTTACAATAATTACTATTCAATATTTTATTTTATTGATTCAATAATTGTTACGTTGATAATTTATATTATTGTTATTTTAATAATTGTCACTGCACAATATTTCTCATTATTAGATCAATAATTCATATTATTTGAATAATATTATTAGATAATATTATTGGCAATGTCTAAGGAAAGTTCTGTTTAGGAAAGGGGTTTGGTCACCTAATTGCACACCATTAAAGAGAAATCCTCATCGGAAAGTTCCCTCTTTCTTGGAAACGACCTGGTTGTCATAATTGTGATTATGTAATATTATTTGAGAATAATTAATTATTAATTTATATGATAAGGAAATATTTATTTTTATGTGGATATAAATGAAGAAATTAATGCTGAGGTATTTTATCAGTATTTTGTATGAATGGAGGTATTAAAAATCGTCCGTATGTGGATTTCAAGCATTTTCTATTTGAAATTTGGAAAAACTTTCTTCTACAAAGTTGTAGAGAATTAAAATTCCTATGGAATGGACATAAAATTCATATTTTGCTGATAAAGGGCTATTTATTATGAATTATTGAAGTTTCATAAATAAATATTATCAGGAATAAGCATGTGAATGTTATTCCTATTTATATATGATTTGATTATGATATATGAATGAATATGCAAGTATGCTTGCATTATGAATGAATATGCAAGTTTTAGAAATAAATGTTTTTATTAAAAATATGGCGGGCCCCATTTTTGGTTGGTGAAAAATGTGCTAAAATTTTATTTTAAAAGTGGTGGCGTGAATAGTAGCAGGTAAAGCCATCAGGTAGCATGTTTGTGACGCCCCCAAAATTAGGTATACATCATCCATCTTGGGTCGCCAGATACATGGTACAGAATTCAAATACAACTTAATAATACAACTGTCGTGTACAATACGACAAAACATAAACTGTGAGTTTGAATACAAATATTATCTACTAGAAATTATACAAACTCAAAGGAGTCCTCATTACAATTATTATCACACTATTTCACAGAATAGTGAGGACTACTAATGCTATCCTCTGGACCATCACTTCGTTCCCCGACTCGTCCCAGCTATATTCTCATTTCCTGAAGAGAACAGTGAAAGAAAGGGTGAGCTCAACTAGCCCAGTAAGAAATATTATGACTAAGATAATGCAGAATAAATTATCATTAGTCTCCAACAATGTTAAACTGATACAATATAACAAACATCAAGTTTAACTGCAGCGAAACAAGCAATCCATTAAAAGAGTCAAGTAAAAAATAAAATCTACTATCTTTTATGATTTAAAAGGTTTTTTATCACTTTTATCGCTTAGACTCAGCTTAATAAATAATCCACATCATCGAATCACCCCTACACCGCGGCCAATGATATTCTTTAGTATCACGACCATAAATTATCCATGCACTACGGGCCAAGGACATTTGTGTATTCATCAATGGTCATGATCACGCCAACAACTGTCAATCAATGCACTACGGGCCAACGAGGACTTTTACCACATCATTTGTAACATTACAGTCATGATTATACCGAATAATCCCTGGTCATAATCATACCAAGTCCATCTATGCCCTATAGGCCACAGATGACTTTCAACAAAATATAAACATGAGGATGATGACAATAATATAAGAATTCAATAAAACAAGTTCAAGAATTAATTTATCCAGGTACCAATAATGTCCAAATTGTCAACATGATACTGCTTTCTAGAGTAAAATTCAAGAATGCTCAGAAGAATATTTCCATGAAAAGATACTGGATGAAGCGCAAATATCAAGGATATTCTACTAATTTCATGGAGTATAGAAGTCAAAACTTTAACCAACTGAGTATAATAAAGAATGGAATAATAAAAGAAATCACCATGCATGCGGTACTTCGCATAAACAGGTTATTCCAACAGAATACTAAATAACAGAACCAGGTCAGACGAAATTCGCACCGACAGGATGTTCCAACAGAATAATAAAGAATGGAATAACAACAGAAATCACCATGCATGCGGTACTTCGCATAGACCGGTTATTCCAACAGAATACTAATAAGGACGGAATTAGGTCCGACGTAAAACGTACAGACATGATATTCCAACAGAATAATGATAAAGACGGAACCAGGTCCGGCGTAAAACGCACAAACATGATATTCTAATAGAATAATAAAGACGTAATCAGGTCCGGCGTAAAACGCACAGACATAATATTCCAACTGAATAGTAAAAACGGAATAATAGAAGAATGTCACCAAGTATAGGGTAGACTGCGTATACAGGTTATTCCAACAGAATAATAAGCAATGAAATAACAACAGTTCTATTCATGAATAAGAAAGAATAACACCCCTTACCGTAAAAGAACTGAATATAAGAGTAGTTAAATAGCATAAATTTTTTCTTCTTTCTCTCTATAATTTTCTCTCTTTAGAGTTTCAGTGAATTCGTAAGAAAATAATGAAGGAATGAGATTCTATTTATAGAAAAATAGACTGCATAGTAACTAACTCATGAACGGTCCAAATTGATTTACTTTAATCTGACGGTCCATATTTAAAGAAAAATCTTTTAAATAAAATATAATATATTCTATTTATAATCTAATAAAACGAATAACTTTATAAAAGATTTTACTATGCAAATACTATGCATAATAAAATATAATATATTTTAATTATTGTCTAATAAAACAGATAGCTTTATAAAAGTATTCTGTTTTATATAAAAAGATTTTACTATGCAAACACTATACAGACACTATGCAACACTATGCATAATAGAATATAATATATTCTATTTATAGAATAACTTTATAAAAGTATTCTGTTTTATATAAAAAGATTTTCTGTATTATTACATTAATAATACCAACAAAACTGAGTGACTTATCACGTAAGCATCAATAATCAATAGCGTGTGCTACTATGCAACCACGCGTATTACTGTACTTTTAACACCGGGTGTTTCAATAGTTAACGGTAAAACTTCCGCCGTTATTTTCATAAAGTATTTTTGTCGTTTTCTTAATCCGACAATAATTCCGTTGTGGGGTCCACCAATGATTGTGCCGTTGTACTAATATTCCCTGTTAAAACGAATATTCCCCGACCAATCGAATATTATATAACAACTTGCGTACTTTGCAAAATTTATAAATATTACCCACAACTATTATATCAATTTCACTCCATAATATTCAAAAATAATATTTATAGAAAATTTATCTTTATTCAAAAAGTTTGGGGTTTTACAATCTCCCCTTCTTATGAAATTTCGCCCTCGAAATTAGGGTACGTACCTGGTATGTCGACGAGGTAAGGATACCTTGATTTCATTTCAAATTCTAACTCCCAAGTCATTTCCTCAACATCGTGATTTCTCCACAAAACTTTGACTTGAGGTATAACCTTGGTGCGTAGAATATGTTCCTTCTTATCCAAGATTTGAACAGGAACCTCTTCATACGTCAAATCTTCCGCTATTTCGTCCGGTTCCAACTCAATAATATGGTTCGGGTCTTCGACATATTTACGTAACATGGATATATGAAAAACGTTATGAACACGAGACATACTTGGCTGTAAAGCGAGTCTATAGGCCACAGTTCCTACTCGATCAAGGATTAAAAATGGGCCGATGAATCGAGGATTGAGCTTTCCTCTCTTTCCAAATCTCGTAACTGTTAGGTTTGTAACATTCATGAACGCAATCAAATTGCAAAAATTAGCGGAAACGTGTAAAATCAGAGTTTTAAAAATTTTACAAACCATATACCCGGATCACCCTTTATGCACAATTATTAATTAAACAAAAAGATAAAGAATAAAATCATACCCTTGAAGATCGAGCTTCCTCAGGTACAAGTTCACCTCCAATCCTTTTCTCGTTCAACTTGAATCCACCGGGTTGGGTTCCTTCCTTTCATCAACGTTAGCCACCCAAGTGTTTGGCCTCTAGAGGTGATCCACCAAGGAAGAAGAAGAATTCAAGAAGATGGGTTGTTGGCTAAACCTAGTTTTTCTATCTCTATAGAAAAGGGCGTACTCTCCAACAATTGGAATAACGTATATTTAATATCTGATATAAGACTCCTCTTATAAAGATATCAAGTAACCCTATTAAAAATAAGGTATTATTTATTTAATTAAACTATTTTAATTAAATGGGCTCCCTAATCTTATTAGGGATAATTAATTAAACTCCTTTAACTAATTTTCCCTCCTAATCCTATTAGGAATAAATGAGAGTACTTATATTAATTAATTCCCAAACTCCTTTAGGAATTAAATAATAATAATAGTTATAATAATAATAAGACTCCTCTTATTAATTTATATTTAATATTTCCAAAATATTAAATAATAAATATTAAGCTATTTAATTTATTCTATCACCATAGATTAAATTAAATATACTTAACTTATTATTACGATTATGCCATTAACTTCTTAAATAATTATTCTTCCTTTTATGGTGTGACCCTTTAGGTTCTCCATATTAAACCGGTTGTGAATAAATCAATTAGAACAATTCTAATCTTATTTAAATAAATAAATTAAACTAATAATTTATTTAAATAAATAATATTTATTCTACAATAGGGATAAGCCTCCCTAGCGATCAACGACTTTCCAGATAATATAGATTTCAACATTAATCATAAAAGAACCTTTGAGTAAATAGTTACCGTACAATTCAATCCTTCCACCATACAATGTCCCAATTAAATATAAGACATGGAATTTCTGTCAAGTCTTATTTTATTTAATTATATGTATTTCGACTCTTAAATGCATAACTCCAAATAATGCAAATTAGAAACTCCTTTCTAATTTCATTCTGCCTTGGCCAAGGACTACTGAGTTGTCATTTATCGAATCACATAGGACATTTCTCTTCTTTTACTAGAAGTGGTAGATTCTTTATTGATCATACATTATCTCCATGTACAACTTATTATACCCAAGCATACCCTTTGATATACCCTAAGGGTCTTAAGGAATAAGTCAAAGTATAACTCATCATACACAAGATACTATGATGATCTCAAGTCCAAGGATCACTTGTACTACTATCACTACAGGAATTCCTATTGACATGCAAGTAAAACTCCATTAGGTATTCCTTAGCGAGTCACGTTCAGTGAACTTATTCTCTAATAAACACCTACATACTTGCTTTAGTGTCTCCACACAAATGATCATGAGATCAATCATCCTCATCCAATGAGCAAGCAACGTATGTACCAATCTATCCGGATTCACTAATCCCCAATTTAGTAATCCAACGATTGGGAACTATTTTAGTTTTAAGCTTTATAAGAATTTAGATCTCATTATAATGATCATCATCATTATTCTAAAAGCATTGCTTAAAACTATGGGTTTATCACATATTATAAAACAGCATCATGTAGATAATTAAAAGCCTTTAATAAATTAATACTTTTTATTAATAAATGAATAAGATTGTTTACAAAGTATATGCTTTATCATCAAACATGATTGGCTTGTGTGCATATTACTTTCAATCTCCCACTTGCACTAAAGTCAATCGTCATGGTATCTCATACTCTTCTTCTCTAAGTGACGATTATCCTGCTGTTGGATAAGCTTCAGTATATGGATATGTAATGTTGTTCTTGAGAGTCCACTATCTCTATAGTGATTTTCCATCTTTCAATGATTCTTATAATCAAATGAAAGTGCCACAACACATGTTTAGATCCAAGATGAGACTTAGGAACTATTCCCAGTTCTGTAATGAACTTTTCATCCAAACAATTAACTTGTAGCTTCATTTATAGCAATATACTTTGTCTTTATCACTAAACCAACAACTCTTTGTTGTTTGGAACCTTTCCAATTCACTGCACCACCGTTCAAGGTAACCCTTTACCTTAAAGTGGATTTTCTGTCGTCTTGGTCTGTCTGAAAAAAAAACTTATGTCTGTTAAGCCCTCTAGTTTTAATTCAGACCCACCATGTATGATCACATCCTTAGTGCCAGTTAAGTACTTTAAGATGTTTTTCACAGTCTCACAGTGAACTTCTCCAGAATATGACTGATCAACATCAGGTCTCGTATATTTCATTGCATGCATGATTGTCACTCATGCGATCTCTCTTTTCAAGAGTCTGTGGGGACTATTAAGAGAGATACACTCCATGACTCATCAACATGAGATATCTCTTGGAGTTTGCCATGCTAAACAACTTTAACATCAAATGAATATACGTTCCTTGGGTTAAGTCGAGCTCTTCCCAAATCATTCATGGAGGAATGTTTAGACAACTTTATCTTTATTGATTTTAGCATTGGCATGTCATTTCTTATCCGTATTATATCAACATATAATACCAGAAATGTCATGACGCTCCCACTGACCCTTTTGTACACACTAGAAGTCTTACCTCATCGTATGTAACTCTGGATCATCATCTTCTATGATGTGTACCTCATCATCATCATCTATGACGAATCCATACCTCCCAGGTATCTTTGGTACTATTCCAGATTTACAATTCGGTTGTGGTACAATAGGTCTATCTACAGGTTCCTCTTATTTGACTTGTAGTGTTTTGTGGTTCTTGAACTTTTCAAGATGTATTATCCTCCCACTAGCCCTTTCAATGATAAACACCTTTATCTTAGAAGGCAGCATGTTTCGCAACAAACACCTTTTGCTAAGTAGGATCATAGAACATATGCCCTAAACTTACTTTAGGATGTCCCACAAATCTGTACTTGTCAAATTTTGTCCCAAGCTTATCCTTTGAAACCTTTTTCACATAAGTTGGACAACCCCTTATCTTAACATACTTAAGATTAGGAATCCTCCCTGTCCATAACTTTTATGGAGTCTTGGGGCCGAATTTAGAGGTTACCTTTTCGTAGATATGCAGCCATTTCTAGGGCATGACCCCAGAAGGATACTGGAATGTCGGTAAAATCATTATGGACCGTACCATATCCAATAAGGTATGATTTTTTTTTAGATACATCAATCAATTATTGCGTATCAGGATGTGTCCATTATGAGAAACCGTTTGAGATGATCTAGAAACTTATTGCTCAAGTATTTATTCCTTGATCTAATCAAAGAATCTTAATACTTTGTCAATTTGTTTCATTTCTGAATTCTTTGAACCTTTCAAATAATTTATACTTGTATTTCAATAAATACATACATTCAACTCTTTGAATGATCATCTCCTTTTCTTATATTAGTTTGTTCAATTTGCAAAAAATATATTTTTCACGTAAGTCAAGTATACAAAATCTATTAAGTAATATTTCAGTTCTATACAAAATATTATTATTATAAATAGAACAACAATTGTTCTTAAATATAATACTAAAGATTTCATTGTCCAACAATAAAATAGAAATAATGTTTCCAACAAGAACTGGAATACAATAACAACTTATTGACTTAATAGATTTTCCCGTAGGCATTGCTAAACTATAAGTTCCTATGGCTAATGCAGCAACCTTTGCTTCATTTCCCACACATAGGTTTACTTATATTTGTTTAGCTTTCTACTTCTACTTGGTCCCTTCATAAATCTATATTTATGATAACCAAAGTAGGTATCCAATACCCAAGTAGAACATTGACTTAAAGGAAAATTTATTTTAATCATGAACAAACTGTATTTGTAACCGAAACTTCACTAAGCTTCTTTGGTTAGCCCTTGCAAGATGCTTCTCGCAATTTCTTTCTAGTGTCCAGGCTTATTGCAGTGGAAGCAAACTCCTTTGCTATCCGTATCAGTTTTGTTCTTATTATCCTTTGTTTTTGCCCTTTCTATTTACCTTCTTAGAATCGTTCTTCTTTTCAGAAGATCCTTTGGCCCCTACCAGTAAAACTTGGTCTTTCTTGGTTGGAAAGTGACTCTCAACATTTTTCAACATGTTAAGCAAATCAGCGAGGCTGATATCTAGCTCGTTCATATGAAAAATTCACAACAATTGTGAAAGGAGTCCGGAAGTGAGTGCAAGATCAAATCTTGGCTCAACTCTCCATCCATGACAAAACCCGTTGTCCTAATTGATCAATCAAATTGATTATGTTAAGGACTTTTATCTGTACCGTAGTGTCATCGGTCATTCTAGATCGGAAGAGCTCCTTAGATATCTGATATCTATCAGTCCTACTTTCCTCACCATCAACTACTTGATGTGCAGGAGTATAGTAGGAGCATCCATAGTTTCAGGCTGACGCTGAAGCTTGTTACTCATGGATATGAGCATGATGCATTGAGCCAACTGTGCATCATCTTGCCACTTTCTAAAAGTAGCAATCTCTTCCTCAGAGGCATTGTCTGCAACCATTGCAGGGATAGGCGTATTAAGGATATAAGATAGCTTTTCAGCCGTGAGAACTATTCTCAATTACCTTAACCAATCCGTTTAATTCGGTCCGGTTAATTTAGCATCTAATATTCTACGCAGTGATAGTAATTTAGACATTGTAAATTCTGTAAATGAATTTGTAATTAACAACATTTTAACATACATTCTTTTATTAATTACCAAAATAATTTAGGTCTTGTTTTAAATTGGTATCTCCCACTATTTTCTTCAAACTATATTACCCTCAATATATATAGTTCGGCAATATCTAATTAAAGATATGCTAGTGAGAATAAGGATCCCATTTCAAATGTATATAGCCTTGTGTGTGCACAACAAACTATATATAAATAAATAGGTAGACAACTCTTGTCAATTACATCAACTATGTAACTCCTTGTATTTTGCCTCTTAAATCGTAATGGTCAAGTGTGTGCACATCCGAACTAAAATGATTTAAGTTAAGTCAGACTCAGCATTTCCATATAAGTAAAGAGAAAACTACAGCCCTTGTGTGTGCACAACAAAGCAGTAATGTTCAATTCCTTATAAACATCATATGTAATAAAAACAACATCTCAAATATTTAATACTCGCCTTGTGTGTGCACAACAAACTCATATTAAATATTCAATACTCTATTGTTTCTATCATGCTAGAAGGCGACGTTCGATATTCCAAATATCTTTGAACGTTACAACTTAATATAAAAATTTGAGGGGTTTGTTATTAATTTGTCTCATCTTGTTTAGCGCGCATGCACATATATATATAAAATACGCGTCATATTAATGAACATGCGAAGCATATTTGCATAATATATAATATATATATTATAAGCATGCACATATAGAATACTATATTCTACCTGGATTGATTATGGACTTTTATTCTAGTTTGGTTCACTAGAGCCACCAAGTGAACCAAAAGGTCAAACCCTAGGGGTGCAAGAATTAATATTTAAATATAACTATTACATTTAAACCCGGGCTCCATTACAAACGGGTCTTCACGCGCTCCTTGCTCCTTGATCTCTAATTCTTCAAAATAATTCTAACTATTCCTATTACAAAACTATTTAAAATAAATAGAAACCTTGATCAGCAGTCAAGGGGACGTACATAGGAGGGAGATAGAATTTACATTAAGAAAAATTAGAGAAGACGAGGTACACAGACCCCATTTAATAAAACCCATACATTCATGCATCCAACTAAAATAAAATCCAATCACATTGGTCAATAGTCCATAATCAATCCCATTTATTATCATACACATCACCATATGTATCAATAAATAACATTCATCTCATGAATAATAAACATTTAATATATATATTGATATCATTTAATGGGCAAATTTAGTTAATATAAAATCTATTTTTGAATCAAAATAAACTCCTTTATTTTAATCCAAATTTAAATCAAAATAAAACTATTTTATTTTAATTTATCCAATTTTGAATAAAATAAACTATTTTATTTTAATCAAAATCTTTAATCAAAATAAACTCCTTTATTTTAATTAATTATGGAATCCAATTCCAAGTCAAAATAAACTCCTTTATTTTGAGTAATATGAAATCTTATTTCATATCTTAAATAAACTCTTTTATTTTAGGGAAACACGGATTTTCTTTCCTATTCACAAATAAACTCCTTTATTTTGAATAATATGAAATCTTATTTCATATTTAAATAAACTCCTTTATTTAAGGAAATTAGGATTCTCTTTCATATTCACAAATAAACTAATTTTATTTTGAATAATATGAAATCCTATTTCATATTTAAATAAACTCCTTTATTTAAGAAAACATGGAATCCAATTTCAACTCTAATTAGTTATCATGGAATCCAATTCCAACTCTAATTAGTTAGCATGAAATAAAATTTTAAAATTAAAATAAACCTTTTATTTTAATATTAAAATAAACTTTTTATTTTAAATTTAAAATAAACTTTTATTTTAATTATAAAATTAATTAAAATATTATATATATATATATATATAATTCGCAGGAAACAAAAAAATGTGAATCCTGTCTTGATTTCCGTGCATTCCCCTTTTCTTTTTCTTTTTATATAACATGCTCATGATTACTTTAATCATTACATGCTTATGATTACTTTAATCATTACAAGTTAATGATTATTGTAATCATTAATGTTTATATCAAATATAAATATAAGGAGCATTGCAGGAAACTTATATAACCTTTCGGATTCATAATTACATAATAACCGTATATACATGATAACAGGACTATTAGGTGAATCATGGACCACTAACAGAAGAAGAAAAAAAAATTCAGCGAAATCATATTTTCGTGAATATGATTTTCGGTTTTTTTTTTTTTAATTTTATACAACAAAATTATGTCCAATTAAATTGTTCTAAACACATATCAATATACATATCAAATCTGAACAATTAATAATTCGCATAAAGGTTTGGCTCTGATGCCACTGTTAGGTTTGTAACATTCATGAACGCAATCAAATTGCAAAAATTAGCGGAAACGTGTAAAATCAGAGTTTTAAAAATTTTACAAACCATATACCCGGATCACCCTTTATGCACAATTATTAATTAAACAAAAAGATAAAGAATAAAATCATACCCTTGAAGATCGAGCTTCCTCAGGTACAAGTTCACCTCCAATCCTTTTCTCGTTCAACTTGAATCCACCGGGTTGGGTTCCTTCCTTTCATCAACGTTAGCCACCCAAGTGTTTGGCCTCTAGAGGTGATCCACCAAGGAAGAAGAAGAATTCAAGAAGATGGGTTGTTGGCTAAACCTAGTTTTTCTATCTCTATAGAAAAGGGCGTACTCTCCAACAATTGGAATAACGTATATTTAATATCTGATATAAGACTCCTCTTATAAAGATATCAAGTAACCCTATTAAAAATAAGGTATTATTTATTTAATTAAACTATTTTAATTAAATGGGCTCCCTAATCTTATTAGGGATAATTAATTAAACTCCTTTAACTAATTTTCCCTCCTAATCCTATTAGGAATAAATGAGAGTACTTATATTAATTAATTCCCAAACTCCTTTAGGAATTAAATAATAATAATAGTTATAATAATAATAAGACTCCTCTTATTAATTTATATTTAATATTTCCAAAATATTAAATAATAAATATTAAGCTATTTAATTTATTCTATCACCATAGATTAAATTAAATATACTTAACTTATTATTACGATTATGCCATTAACTTCTTAAATAATTATTCTTCCTTTTATGGTGTGACCCTTTAGGTTCTCCATATTAAACCGGTTGTGAATAAATCAATTAGAACAATTCTAATCTTATTTAAATAAATAAATTAAACTAATAATTTATTTAAATAAATAATATTTATTCTACAATAGGGATAAGCCTCCCTAGCGATCAACGACTTTCCAGATAATATAGATTTCAACATTAATCATAAAAGAACCTTTGAGTAAATAGTTACCGTACAATTCAATCCTTCCACCATACAATGTCCCAATTAAATATAAGACATGGAATTTCTGTCAAGTCTTATTTTATTTAATTATATGTATTTCGACTCTTAAATGCATAACTCCAAATAATGCAAATTAGAAACTCCTTTCTAATTTCATTCTGCCTTGGCCAAGGACTACTGAGTTGTCATTTATCGAATCACATAGGACATTTCTCTTCTTTTACTAGAAGTGGTAGATTCTTTATTGATCATACATTATCTCCATGTACAACTTATTATACCCAAGCATACCCTTTGATATACCCTAAGGGTCTTAAGGAATAAGTCAAAGTATAACTCATCATACACAAGATACTATGATGATCTCAAGTCCAAGGATCACTTGTACTACTATCACTACAGGAATTCCTATTGACATGCAAGTAAAACTCCATTAGGTATTCCTTAGCGAGTCACGTTCAGTGAACTTATTCTCTAATAAACACCTACATACTTGCTTTAGTGTCTCCACACAAATGATCATGAGATCAATCATCCTCATCCAATGAGCAAGCAACGTATGTACCAATCTATCCGGATTCACTAATCCCCAATTTAGTAATCCAACGATTGGGAACTATTTTAGTTTTAAGCTTTATAAGAATTTAGATCTCATTATAATGATCATCATCATTATTCTAAAAGCATTGCTTAAAACTATGGGTTTATCACATATTATAAAACAGCATCATGTAGATAATTAAAAGCCTTTAATAAATTAATACTTTTTATTAATAAATGAATAAGATTGTTTACAAAGTATATGCTTTATCATCAAACATGATTGGCTTGTGTGCATATTACTTTCAGTAACTCCTTTCCATGGAGCAACACGTAACAACACATGATCTCCTATATCGAATTCCACGTCCTTTCGATGAAGATCAACATAACTCTTTTGTCAATCTTGTGAGGTTTTTATACGTTGTCAGATCGTTTGAATCTTTTCCGTAGTCATACGTACCAACTCTGGTCCCAACAACGTTGCTTCACCCACCTCATCCCAGCATACTGGAGAACGACACTTTCTTCCATACAACGCTTTGAATGGAGCCATGCCAATACTTGCTTGATAACTATTGTTGTAGGAAAAATCCACCAATGGTAAGAACTTATCCCAATTTCTCTTAAAATCAAGGACACAGAGTCTTAATAGATTTTCAAGAGTTTGAATAGTCCTCTCCGACTGTCCGTCCGTCTGAGGATGATATGCCGAGCTAAATCGTAAATTTGTGCCCATAACTTTTTGCAAACTAACCCAAAATCGCGAGAGAACAGTGAAAGCAAGGGTGAGCTCAACTAGCCCAGTAAGAAATATTATGACTAAGATAATGCAGAATAAATTATCATTAGTCTCCAACAATGTTAAACTGATAAAATATAATAGACATCAAGTTTAACTGCAGCGGAACAAGCAATCCATTAAAAGAGTCAAGTAGAAAATAAAATCTACTATCTTTTATGATTAAAAAGGTTTTTCATCACTGTTATCGCTGAGACTCAGCTTAATAAATATTTCACATCATCGAATCACCCCTGCACTACGGCTAAGGATATTCTTTAGTATCACGACCACAATTATCCATGCACTACGGGCCAAAAATATTTGTATAATCATTAATGGTCATGATGCCAACAACTGTCCATCAATGCACTACGGGCCAACGAGGACTTTTAACACATCATTTGTAACATTACGGTCATGATTATACCGAATAATCCTTGGTCATAATCATACCAAGTCCATCTATGAACTACAGGCCACATATGACTTTCAAAATAATATAAACATGAGGATGATGACAATGATATAAGAATTTACTAAAACAAGTTCAAGAATCAATTTGTCCAAGAACTACTAATGTCCAAATTGTTAACATGATACTACTTTGTAGAGTAAAATTCAAGAATGATCAGAAGAATATTTCCATGAAAAGATACTGGATGAAGCGCAAATATCAAGGATATTCTACTAATTTCATGGAGTATAGAAGTCAAAACTTTAACCAACTGAGTATAATAAAGAATTAAATAACAAAAGAAATCACCATGCATGCGGTACTTCGCATAGACATGTTATTCCAACAGAATACTAAATAACGAAACTAGGTCAGGCGAAATTCGCACTGACAGGATGTTCCAACAGAATAATAAAGAATGAAATAACAACAGAAATCACCATGCATGCGGTACTTCGCATAGACAGGTTATTCCAATAGAATACTAATAAGGACGAAATCAGGTCCGGCGTAAAACCCACAGACAGGATATTCCAACAGAATAATGATAAAGACGGAACCAGGTCTTGCGTAAAATTCACGGACATGATATTCCAACAGAATAATAAAGACGGAATCAGGTCCGAAGTAAAACGCACAGACAGGATATTCCAACAGAATAGTAAAGACGGAATAATAGAAGAATGTCACCAAGTATAGGGTAGACCGCGTATACAGGTTATTCCAACAAAATAATAAGCAATGGAATAACAACAGTTCTCTTCATGAATAAGAAAAAATAACACCCCTTACAGTAAAAGAACTGTATATAAGAGTAGTTAAGTAGCAGAAATCTTTTCTTCTTTCTCTCTATAATTTTCTCTCTCTAGAGTTTCAATGAATTCGTAAGAAAATAATGAAGGAATGAGCTTCTATTTATAGAAAAATGGACTGCATAGTAACTAACTCATGAACGGTCTAGATTGATTTACTTTAATCTGACGGTCCATATTTAAAGAAAAATCTTTTAAATAAAATATAATATATTCTATTTATAATCTAATAAAACGAATAACTTTATAAAAGATTTTACTATGCAAACACTATGTAGGCACTATACAAATACTATGCATAATAAAATATAATATATTCTAATTATTGTCTAATAAAAAAGATAGCTTTATAAAAGTATTCTGTTTTATATAAAAAGATTTTACTATGCAAAACACTATGCATAATAGAATAGAATATATTTTATTTATAGAATAACTTTATAAAAGTATTCTGTTTTATATAAAAAGATTTTCTGTATTATTACATTAATAATACCAACAAAACTGAGTGACTTATCACGTAAGCATCAATAATCAATACCGTGTGCTACTTTGCAACCACGCGTATTACTGTACTTTTAACACCGGGTGTTTCAACAGTTAACGGTAAAACTTCCGCCGTTATTTTCATAAAGTATTTTTGTTGTTTTCTCAATACGAAAATAATTCCGTTGTGGGGTCCACCAATGATTATGCCGTTGTACTAATATTCCCTGTTAAAACGAATATTCCCCGACCAATCGAATATTATACAACAACTTGCGTACTTTGCAAAATTTATAAATATTACCCACAACTATTATATCAATTTCACTCCATAATATTCAAAAATAATATTTATAGAAAATTCATCTTTATTCAAAATTTTTGGGGTTTTACAATGTTAGTCTTCTTTGGCGTTCTAAGCATTTTCATATAAATATGGTGCTTAGTTAGAATTGAAAATTACACCAGAATCATAAGTTTTCTCTTTCTATATTATCGAGCGTATTTTTGTGAGTATTTAGATACTTTGAGAGTTACTATTCAGTGCAAGTTTCCTTCAGCACTATATCTGATATTCCAGTCAGAAGTACTATTCTTTTGAGGTAAGAAATATTATTTTCTTCATAAATGATGTTATTTCGTTCAATATCATTATGCTGAAATATTGGTATGAATTTTATTATGAAAATTTCACCTTTTTATGTCGAGGTTACTATTCACGTATACTACATTATTCACGTATACGGTACTATTCACGAGTACTATTCACAAAATATAATTTTTCTTGTGGAATTTCTACCTTTTTATGTCGGAGTTACTATTCACGTATACGACACTATTTACGTATACGTCACTATTCACGAATACGACACTATTCACAGAAAAATGAAATTTTTTCTTCTTTGTCAAAGATGTCTATTATGGTTACTATCTTTGATTGTATCCATGTTTTGATCTTCATTCTTGAATTTTACTCCACTATGGTTTATTATGGAGTATTTTTGAACTTGGATTATCTAAAGTACGAATCTCTAATTTTTGTCCTTTTATCTCACTGGATTCGTTTCTTTAAAATATTTTTCATCATCCTCAGTCATTAATGATGATATAACTGAATATCTTTGGTCTGTAGTGCAAAGATGAATGATTACCTGATGAATATATCTTTGGCCCGTAGTGCAAAGACGAACAGGTGTTGAGAAGAACATGACCAACTGGTGATACAAATGAATATCTTTGGCCCATAGTGTAAAGATGAATATTTGATTCAAGATGTATATTGATTGATGTTACAAGGATAAAATATTGATGATTGACTTTTAAATTCATAGATGATAGTAGATGATAGAAGATTTCATTATCTACTTAACTCTTCTAATGAATTATTATTTCCGTTGCGAATATTGATTTAAAACTGGTTGTCCATTATATTTTATCTGATTTATTGAAGGCTAACGATAATTTGTTCTATATTATCTTAGTCATAATGTTCTTTACTGGGCTAGTTGAGCTCACCCTTCTTTTTGTTCCATTTTTCTTCTGAGGAGGCGAGAATATAGCGGGAACTAGTCGGGGAGTGGAATGATGTTTCAAGACAATTATTTTAACAGTCCTCACTATTTTGTAAAATAGTGTATCAATAATTATAATGAGGAATTATTTGAGTATGGATATTATCTAGAAGACAATATTTGTATTTAAACTCACAGTTTATGTATTGTCGCATTTTGCACGACAATTGTAATAATGATGTTGTAGTTATTTTCTGTACCATGTATTTGGCGACTCAGAATGGGTGATGTATATCTATTTTGGGGGCGTCACAGTTGGTATCAGAGCTTAGGGATATGATCTCTGGCGGAGATCGGGGAATAGAACTAGGAAGGGAGATACGAGTAAATCCTTCGCTAGTGTGTCCTATCTAAGTTTATTTGGTATTTAATTAGTCGGTTAGAATATATGGATAACATGTGGAATGTCAATTTCTATAATTAACCCTTGTTTTATGGCAATATTTGAGAATTGCAGCTGAAAATGTTAACAATGGAGCGAATGAGACTGTTGAGACACCTCTAATCATCAACCAGGATAATGTGATGTTACGCGAAGATGAAATTAGAGATATCTATGTGGTGAGTGAAGAATTAATAGTTGCACCCGAGTTAGTCGCAGAGGTAGCAACAAAGAGTGAAGAAGAAAAGGAACCTGAGGAGGATTTATTAGGAGAAATTTATGATCAAAATGTAGAATTATAAAATCATATTCATGAGTTAGAAGAGCAGGCTGAAGAACGGCAGGCAGTCGTGGAGCAAAAGGATGCAACAATTCAAGCTAGTGTTACCCGATATGTGATGCTTGAACAGAAACACTCTTTGGCAGAATATAAGATGATAAAGCTAGAATATGAGAATTCAAATGTCAAGGATCAGCTGAAAGAAGAAATAACTGAACGAGTGAGAATGAAGGATGCATGGGAAAAAGCCGCACGACACGTTGATATTGTGGAAAGAGAAGTTCGATCCAAAAAGGCTAAAATAGATGATATGTATTTCTCTTTTTGGACAGCAATTGAGAGAACCCAACATCGAGTTTTGAATTACCCTGTACATTGCGGCCAATCCCAATTTGATATTGATCGAAGATTAATGATTCAGATCATGAAACAGGAGTAAGAAGAAGCAGTTGAGGGTGGAATATGCCCTATAACGAAAGTTAATTCTAGCGATAATGATGACACCAAAGGCTGTCCCAGACAAGTCAAAATCGATGGTTCAAGTGAGAGCGCTTTTTGTAACTTCCCAAAAAGCGAGGAACCGAACAAGGTGATTACGGGTAAGCTAATCATAAACTCTTGCGAAGTTTATACCTTATTAGATACTAGTTCTACCCATTCTTTTATCTCTCCTGCTTGTGCTTAACGTTTGAACTTGAGTCCGGAGAAATTAAACTTTGACTTATCTGTTGAAACTCCGTTAAGAGAAACTTTCATTACATCTACGATTTATAAATCTTGCTTGATTCAAGTTGGTACCATCACATTACATGTCGATCTTATTTCTTTGAAAATACTTGCAGTTGATGTGATTTTAAGGATTGATGGGTTAACTACTCATCATGCTAAAATTGATTATTTTTCGTAAGGTTGTTAGTTTTCATATTCCTAACCAACATGTTATGTGAATTCAAGCAACCAAACCACTAAAGTCAATCACTATCATATCAAGCCATAAAGCTATTCGTTTATTGAAAAATGGATGTCAAGCTTTCTTAGCCCATTTCATGGACTTAAACAAAAATACGTCAGATTTGAATAATATTTCTGTTGTTAGTGAATTTCCTGACATATTTCATGAAGAACTTTTCGGTCTACCCCCGGAACGTGAAGTTAAATTCTTTATTGACCTTGAACCTGTTACAAACCCATTTCTAAAATGCCATAGCGAATGGCTCCTATTGAACTTCAAGAGTTAAAGGTCCAACTACAAGAGTTGTTGGACATCGGTTTTGTGACTCCCCCAAAATAGGTCCATTCCATCCAACCCATTCTGAGTCGCTAAAGATATGGTACAAAAACAAATACAACTTCAGTAATACAATTGTCGTGCAAAATACGACAACATATATACTGTGAGTTTGAATACAAATATTCGCTAATAGAGAGTATAATAACTCAAAAGGAGTCCTCATTACAATTATTGATACACTATTTTACAAAATAGTGAGGACTGCTAAACAACTATCTTGAATCATCACTCTATACCCCGGCTAGTTCCTGCTAAATTCTCTCATTCTGAGAAGAACAATGGAACAAAAAGAAAAGGGTGAGCTCAACTAGCCCAGTGTATAATATTATGACTAAGATAATATACAACAAATTATCGTTAGTCTCCAATAGGGAAAAATCTAATAAAATATAATAGACAACAAGTTTAAGATCAACAACTGCAGCGGAAATAACAATCCATTAGAATAGTCAAGTAGAGAAAGAATTCTACTATCTTCTAAGATTTAAAAGTCCATCATCAATATTTTATCCCTGTAACATCAATCAATATACATCTTGAATCAAATATTCATCTTTACACTATAGGCCAAAGATATTCATTTGTATCACCAGTTGGTCATGTTCATCTCAACATCTGTTCATCTTTGCACTACGGGCCAAAGATATTCATTAGGTAATCATTCATCTTTGCACTACAGGCCAAAAATATTCATTTGTATCAACATTTAGGACTGAGGATGATAAAAAATATTTTAAAAAAAACGAATCTAGTGAGATAAAAGATCAAATACAAAGGATTTGTACTACAGTTTATTCAAGTTCAATAATATTCTGAAATAACTAATTTTGAAGCAGAATTCAAAAAATACTGATCAAAACATGGATACAATCAAAGATAGTAACCATAATAGAAAACTTGGACAAAAAGAAGAAAATTTTATTTTTCGGTGAATAGTGCCGTATACGTGAATAGTACCGTATACGTGAATAGTAACCCCGACATAAAAAGTTTCAAATTTGATAAAAAAGTTCATACCAATATTTCGGCATAATGATATTGAAGAAAATATCATTTAAGAAGAAGATAATATCCCTTACTTCAAAATATCAGCACTTCTGATCGGAATATCGGTATAAGGCTGAAGGAAACTTGTACTGATGAACAGAAACTCACAAAGTATCTAAATACTCACAAAATACACTCAATAATCTAGAGAGAGAAAGAGAGAAAACTTGTTTCTGGTGTGATTTTCAATTCTAACTTAGCCCTCTATTTATAGGAAAATTTTAGCACGCCAAAACAGACTTAACCTACAACCTGATGGCTTTACCTGCTACTATTTCCACCCACCACATTTAAAATTCAATTGAGCACATTTCTCACCAACCAAAAGTGGGCCCCACCAATTCTAGAATTTTCCACCAAAATAATTTATAACCTAATTTTCGAATCAGTCACCTCTTAAAATTCATAACAAATCATACACTCATTTTTAACGGTTCAAAATTTGTGGACATATACTCAACTTATATATGTATAACATATCCAAAAATTACAACGATCCAATGGTCGAATTAAAAATTATAACTCCCGCAATATATCTCAAAAAAACACTGGTTTGATTTTTAAAACCTCCAATCCGACAAAATACTGATAAAACACCTCAACATTAATTCTTTCATTTATAACCACATAATAAATCCATCATTTATATCCACATCAAATAAATATTTCCTTATCATATGAATCAATAATTAATTATTCACAAATAATATTACAGAATCACATTTATGACAACCAGGCTGTTCTCAGGAAAGAAGGGGCTTTTCGATAAGGATTTTTCCTTACTGATGCGTAATCAGGTGACCAAACCTCTCATTGACAGAACTTTCTAGACATTGCCAATAATGCTATCTAATAATATTATTCAAATAATATGAATTATTGATCTGATAATGGAAAATATTGTGCAGTGACGATTATTGAAACAACACTAATATAAAAAAAATATCAATGCAGCAATTATTGAATCAATAAAATAAAATATTAAATAGTAACTACTGTGATAATTATTGAGTAGTTCCTTCTTACGACAGGATCAATAATTCAAAAATACTGTGTAAAATCATGTGCTATTGTGCAACCACGCGTATTACTGTATTTTAACCACCGGGTATTCCAACAGTGTTAACGGTAACAACTACGTCGTTATTCAATTTTGTCATTTTCTTCATCCGACAGTTATCCTTTATGGGGCCCACAAATGGCTGCGCCGTTGTACGAATATTTCCAGACAGAAAGAATATTCCACGACTAAACGAATATTCCCCGATAAAATGAATATTTTATAACCACTTGCTTATTTTGCAAAATTTGCACATTTCACCCATAACCAAAGTATTATATCAAATTAACACCTTATTATTCACAATAATAAATAGAGGAAATTTGATTTTATTCATTAAAAAGTTGGGGTCTTACAACCTCCCCTCCTTATGAAATTTCGTCCTCGAAATTAACGTACGTACCTGGTGTTTCGAAAAGGTGAGGATGCCTCGCTTGCATTTCTGATTCCATCTCCCAGGTCATTTCTTCAATAACATGGTTTCTCCACAAAACCTTAACTTGTGGTATAACCTTTGTGCGTAGGACATGCTCTTTCCTATCCAAGATCTTGACAGGTACCTTCTCGTACGTTAAATCTTCGGCTATCTCGTCTGGTTCTAACACAATACTATGGTTTGGGTCATCCACATATTTATGTAACATCGATACGTGAAAAACGTTATGAACACATGCATACTTAGCGTTAAGGCGAGTCTATAAGCCACATTTCCTACTTGATCGAGGATTTCAAATAAATCGAAGGCTTGAGCTTTCTTCTCTTCATCGACTCTTACTTCTAGAATAACGCATTCTTGCTCCTTCTTCTTTATATTCATCAAATCCAGTGTGTAGCTTGAGCGGTTTTAACTTTATCGATTTAAAGTCGATTCTACACATATATTTAACATCATAACGTGCGTACTTGGAGCCTTTAGCTCTATCTCCATCCTTTGTAAGTTATAAAAAATAGGTCTTTGTGTTTAAAAATATCGCACTCGTACTCGCATACAATCTTCTACTCAACGCGTCAACTACCACTTTCATTTTCCCACGATGGTATTGAATGGTACGATCGTAATCTTCAACAGCTCGAGCCAACGTCTTTGGCGCATGTTACGTTTGCTTTAGTTGAAGAAATATTTGAGGATTTAAGAAATGGGATTTGTACTGGGCTCAATACAAAATTCGATTTCACGCTCTAGGGGTAGGCTAAGACGTTCTTCAGGAAATACGTCAGGAAATTCACTAACAACAGAAATATCATTCAAATCTGACGTATTTTTGTTTAAATCCATGAAATGGGCTAAGAAAACTTGACATCCATTTTTCAATAAATGAATGGATTTATAGCTTGATATGAAAGTGTTTGACTTCAATGATTTGGTTTCTTGAATTTGCATAACAGGTTAGTTAGGAATATGAAAACTAACAACCTTACGAAAATAATCAATTTTTGGCAGGATGAGTAATTAACCAATCAATCCCTAAAATTACGTCAAATGTAAGTATCTTTAAAGAGATAAGATCAAAGGGTAATGTGATTGTGCCCACTTGGATCAAACAAGATTTATAAATAGTGGATATGATAACAGTTTCTCCTAACGGAGTCTCCACAGATAAGTCAAAGTCTAATTTCTCCAGAGTCAAGTTTAAATGTTGATCACAAACAGGAGAAATAAAAGAGTGGGTAAAACCGGTATCCAATAAGGTATAGACTTCGAAAGAATTTTTAATTAACTAACCCATGCTAACTTCGTTTAGGTTACTCGTTCTTTGAGAAGTCACGAAAAATGCTTTTCCTTAAACCACCGACTTTATTTTGTCCGTATCCACCTTTGGTGCCATTGTCCCAACTGGACTTGATTTTGCTATTGGACAAAATTGAGCTATGTGACTGTCTTTTCCATAACTAAAACATACCTTAGAAGGCTTTGAACAGTTTGGCCTTATATGTCCCTCCTCTCCGTATCTGTAGCATCTAACTGGAGGTCGTTCTCCTCCCCTAAAATTTGTTGTTGGTGCTGGTGCTATTGCCGATGTCTTCCCGTCATCGTTAAATCTTCTCTTCTTAGATCGGACATCTCTTTCCACAATATCAACGTGTCGTGCTGATTTTACCCATGCATCACTCATTCTCACTCATTTAATTGTTTCTTCTTTCAGCTTAGATTCTAGCTTTATCATCTTATACTTTGCCAAAGAGTGCTTCTGTTCAAACATCACATATCGGGTAACACAGGCTTGAATTGTTTCATCCTTTTGCTCCACGACCGCCTGCCATTCTTCAACCTGCTCTTCTAACTCATGAATACGATTTTGCAATTCTACATTTTGATCATATAATAACTCTAATAAACTCTTCTCAGGTACCTCTTCTTCCTCTTCTTCCTCACTCTCAACTGTTACCTCTGCGGCTATCTCGGGTGAAACTATCAATTCTTCACTCACCACATGGATATCTCTAATTCCTTCTTCGCCTAACATCACATTATCGTGGTTGGTGATTAGAGGTGTCTCCACGATCTGATTTACTCCATTATTAACGTTCTCAGCTGCCATTCTTAAATACTGCCATTGACATGTCACATATTATCCCTATACTCTGACCGACCAAATAGATACCAAATCACTTAGGTAGGTCATTCTAGCGAAGGAATTCCCTGTCTCTCCCCTCCTAGTTCTTGTCTCATATCTCAGCCAGGGATCATATCCCTAAGCTTTGATACCAACTGTGACGCCCCCAAAATAAGTACATTCCATCCAACCCATTCTGAGTCGCCAAATACATGGTACAAAAATAAATACAACTTCAGTAATACAATTGTCGTGCAAAATATGACAACACATATACTGTGAGTTTGAATACAAATATTCTCTAATAGAGAGTATAATAACTCAAAAGGAGTCCTCATTACAATTATTGATACACTATTTTACAAAATAGTGAGGACTGCTAAACAACTATCTTGAATCATCACTCCATACCCCGGCTAGTTCATGCTAAATTCTCTCCTCCTGAGAAGAACAATGGAACAAAAAGAAAAGGGTGAGCTCAACTAGCCCAGTAAAGAATATTATGACTAAGATAATATACAACAAATTATCGTTAGTCTTCAATAGGAAAAAATTTGATAAAATATAATAGACAACAAGTTTTAGATCAACAAGTGCAACGGAAACAACAATACATTAGAAGAGTCAAGTATAGAAAGAATTCTACTATCTTCTAAGATTTAAAAGTCCATCATCAATATTTTATCCTTGTAACATCAATCAATATACATCTTGAATCAAATATTCATCTTTGCACTACATGCCAAAGATATTCATTTGTATCACCAGTTGGTCATGTTCATCTCAACACCTGTTTATATTTGCACTACGGGCCAAAGATATTCATTAGGTAATCATTCATCTTTGCACTACAGGCCAAAGATATTCATTTGTATCATTATTTAGGACTGGGGATGATGAAAAATATTTTAAAGAAAACGAATCTAGTGAGATAAAAGATCAAATACTAAGGATTCGTACTACAGTGTATTCAAGTTCAATAATATTCTGAAATAACTAATTTTGAAGCAGAATTCAAAAAATACTGATCAAAACATGGATACAATCAAAGATAGTAACCATAATAGAAAACTTGGACAAAAAGAAGAAAATTTCATTTTTCGGTGAATAGTGCCGTATATGTGAATAGTACCGTATACGTGAATAGTAACCCCGACACAAAAAGTTTCAAATTTGATAAAAAATTCATACCAATATTTCGACATAATGATATTGAAGAAAGTATCATTTAAGAAGGAGATAATATCCCTTACTTCAAAATATCAGTACTTCTGATCGGAATATCGGTATAAGGCTGAAGGAAACTTGTACTGATAAACAGAAACTCACAAAGTATTTAAATACTCACAAAATACACTCAATAATCAAGAGAGAGAAAGAGAGAAAACTTGTTTCTGGTGTGATTTTCAATTCTAACTTAGCCCTCTATTTATAGGAAAATGTTAGCACGCCGAAGTATACTTAACCTACAACCTGATGGCTTTACCTGCTACTATTTCCACCCACCACATTTAAAATTCAATTGAGCTCATTTCTCACCAACCAAAAGTGGGGTCCACCAATTCTAGAATTATCCACCAAAATGATTTATAACCTAATTTCCGAATCAGTCACCTCTTAAAATTCATAACAAATCATACACTATTTTTAACGGTTCAAAATTTGTGGACATATACTCAAATTATATATGTATAACATATCCAAAAATTACAACGATCCAACGGTCGGATTAAAAATTATAACTCCCGCAATATATCTCAAAAAAATACTGGTTTGATTTTTAATACCTCCAATTCGACAAAATACTGATAAAACACCTCAACATTAATTCTTTCATTTATAACCACATAATAAATCCATCATTTATATCCACATCAAATAAATATTTCCTTATCATATGAATCAATAATTAATTATTCACAAATAATATTACAGAATCACATTTATGACAACAGGTTGTTCCCAGAAAAGAGGGGGGTTTTCGATAAGGATTTCTCCTTACAGGCGCGCTGTCCTTGACAGAACTTTCTAGACATTGTCAATAATGCTATCTAATAATATTATTCAAATAATATGAATTATTGATCTGTTAATGGAAAATACTGTGCAGTGACGATTATTGAAACAACAATAATATAAAAAAATATCAATGCAGCAATTATTGAATCAATAAAATAAAATATTGAACAGTAACTACTGTGACAATTATTGAGTAGTGTCTTCTTACGTAAGGATCAATAATTCAAAAATACTGTTTAAAACCGTGTTCTACTGTGCAACCACGCGTATTACTGTATTTTAACCACCGGGTATTCCAACAGTGTTAACGGTAACAACTACGCCATTATTCAATTTTGTCATTTTCTTCATCCGACAGTTATTCGTTATGGGGCCCACAAATGGCTACGCCGTCGTACGAATATTCCCCGACAGAAAGAATATTCCATGACCAAACGAATATTCTCCGACAAAATGAATATTTTATAACCACTTGCTTATTTTGCAAAATTTGCACATTTTACCCATAACCAAAGTATTATATCAAATTAACACCTTATTATTCACAATAATAAATAGAGGAAATTTGATTTTATTCATTAGAAAGTTGGGGTCTTACCGGTTTCATTCGTCCTATTACATCTCCTTGGAATGCTCCTGTTTTATTCGTAAAGAAGAAAGACGGGAGTATACAACTTTGTATTGACTACTGGGAATTGAACCATTTCATTATCAAGAATATGTATCCGCTACCTCACATTGATGACATATTCGACCAGTTGCAAGGAGCATAATTCTTTTCAAAGATCGTTCTTAGTTCTGGATATCATCAGCTGAAGGTTAAAACTGAGGATATTCTAAAGACTACCTTCAAAACTCGGTACGGGCATTATGAATTCTTAGTCATGTCTTTTGGATTGACTAATGCTCCTGCTGCTTTTATAGATATGATGAACCATGTGTTCAAAGAATATTTGGATCAGTTCGTTGTTATCTTTATTGATGACATCCTCATCTATTCCAAAAGCTGTGAAGATCATGAACGCCATTTGAAGCTGGTCATTCAAAGGCTTCGTGAAAATAAGCTATATGCCAAGCTGAATAAATGCGAGTTCTGGCTTGAGGAAGTAGCATTCCTTGGGCACGTAGTGTCAAAACATGGATTATCTGTTGACCCAACGAAGATTGATGCAATACAAAGTTGGGAACAATCGAAGTCGGTGACTGAAGTACGTAGCTTTTTGGGCTTAGCTGGTTATTATTAGAAATTCGTGGAAGGGTTTTCTCGAATCGCTACTCCGTTAACTCAGCTGACACGGAAAGATACAAAATTTTTACGGAGCGAGAAATGCGAGAAGGGTTTCCAAGAGCTTAAGAGGAGACTCATTTCAGCACCTGTTCTGATAATACCATATGGTTCGAATGGATTTGTTATCTACAACGATGCTTTAGACATAGAGTTAGGATGTGTTCTCATGCAACATGGGAAAGTCATAGCCTATGCCTCGCGAAAACTCAAAGAATATGAGAGGAATTATCCTACTCATGATCTAGAGTTGGCAGCAGTCGTTTTTGCATTGAAGATCTGGAGACACTACCTGTATGGGGAGAAAGTGGAGATCTATACAGATCATAAAAGCCTCAAATATTTCTTCACCCAAAAGGTGTTAGATTTGTAATATTTATGAACGCAATCAAATTGCATAAAATAAGCAGAAACGTGAAAAATCAGAGTTTTAAAATTTTATAAATCATATACCCCGATCATCCTTTATGCACAATTATTAATTAAACGAAAAGATAAAGAATAAGAGTCATACCCTTGAAGATTCGAGCTTCCTCAAGTACAAGTTCACCTCCAAATCCTTTCGCGTTCAACTTGAATCCACCGGGTTTGGTTCCTTCCTTTGATAATGTTAGCCACCCAAGTGTTTGGCCTCTAGAGGTGATCCAACAAGGAAGAAGAAAGATTCAAGAAGATGGGTGTTTGGCAAAATCCTAGTTTTTTTTTATCTCTCATAGAAAAAGGTTTACTCTCCCAACTATTGGAATTACGTATTCTATGAAAACGTCAACCACCTTCACCCATAATAAGACTCATCTTATTTATAGATGTAGGCAACCCACCTTAATAATTAAGGAATTGAGTTTTATTTTAATTAATTAAATTCCTTTAATTAATTAAGCTCCCAATCTTATTAGAAATAATTAATTAAATTCTTTTAATTAATTAGCCTCCTAATCTTATTAGGATATTTGAGAGTACTTTTATTAATTAATTCTTAAACTCCTTTAGAAATTAAAAAAATAATAATAAGGCTTATATTATTAATTTATATTTAATATTTCCAAAATATTAAATAATAAATATTAAGCTATTTAATTTATTCTATCACCATATATTAAATTAAATATACTTAAGTTATTATTACGATTATGCCATTATCTTCTTAAACCGGTTGTGAAAGAAATCAATTAGAACAATTCTAATCTTATTTAAATAAATAAATTAAATAATTAATTTATTTAAATAAATAATATTTATTCTACAATAGGGATAAGTCTCCCTAGCGATCAACGACTTTCCAGATAATATAGATTTCAACATTAATCATAAAAGAACCTTTGAGTAAATAGTTATCGTACAATTCAATCCTTTTACCATACAATGTCCCAATTAAATATAAGACATGGAATTACTGTCAAGTCTTATTTTATTTAATTATATATTTTTCGACTCTGAAATGCACAACTCCAAATAATGTAAATTAGAAACTCCTTTCTAATTTCATTCTGCCTTAGCCAAGGACTACTAGGTTGTCATTTATTGAATCACATAGGATATTTCTCTTCTTTTACTAGAAATGGTAGATTCTTTATTGATCATACATTATCTCCATGTACAACTTATTATACCCATGCATACCCTTTGATATACCCTAAGGGTCTTAAGGAATAAGTCAATGTATAACTCATCATATACAAGATACTATAATGATCTCAAGTCCAAGGATCACTTGTACTACTATCACTACAGGAATTCCTATTGACAGGCGAGCCACGTTCAGTGAACTTATTCTCTAATAAGCACCTACATACTTGCTTTAGTGTCTCCACACAAATGATAATGAGATCAATCATCCTCATCTAATGAGCAAGCAACGTATGTACCAATCTATCCGGATTTACTAATCCAACGATTGAAAACTATTTTAGTTTTAAGCTTTCTAAGAATTTAGATCTCATTAGAATGATCATCATCATTATTCTAAAAATATTGCTTAAAACTATGGGTTTATCACATATTATAAAACAACATCATTTAAATAATTAAAAGCCTTTAATAAATTAATACTTTTTATTAATAAATGAATAAGATTGTTATAAAGTATATGTTTTATCATTAAACATGATTGGCTTGTGTGTATACTACTTTCAATCTCCCACTTGCACTAAAGTCAATCGTCATGATATCTCATACCCTTCTTCTCTAAGTGACGATTATCCTGTTGTTGGATAAGCTTTAGTTAATGGATATGTAATGTTGTTCTTGAGATTCCACTATCTCTATAGTGGTTTCTCATCTTTCAATGATTCCTATAATCAAGTGAAAGTGACACAACACATGTTTAGATCCAATATGAGACTTAGGAACTATTCCTAGTTCTGTAATGAACTTTTCATCCAAACAATCAACTTGCAGCTTCATTTACAACTATATACTTTGTCTTTATCACTAAACCAGCAACTCTTTGCTGTTTAAAACCTTTCCAATTCACTGCACCACTGTTCAAGGTAACACTTTACCTTAGAGTAGATTTTCTGTCGTCTTGGTATATCTGAAAAACACGAGTCTGTTAAGCCCTCTAGTTTTAATTTAGACTCATCATGAATATGATCACATCCTTAGTTCCGGTTAAGTACTTTAAGATATTTTTCACTGACTCATAGTGAACTTCTCAAGAATATGACTGATCAACATCAGGTCTCGTACATTTCATTGCATACATGATAGTTACTCATGCGATCTCTCTATTTGGAGTCTTTGGGGACTATTAAGAAAGATACACTCTATGACTCATCAACATGAGACATCTCTTGGAGTTTGCCATGCTAAACGACATTAGCATCAAATGAATATACGTTCCTTGGGTTAAGTCGAGAATCCTCTTGCATCTATCTATATAGATTTGTATCCCCAATTAAGATACTCTTCCAAATCATTCATAGAGGAATGTTTAGAAAACTTTATCTTTATTGATTGTAGCATTAGTATGTCATTCCTTATTCGTAATATATCAACGTATAATACTAGAAATATCACGATGCTCCCACTGACCCTTTTGTACACACTAGGTTCATTATTGTTTTTGATAAAATCAAACTCTTTTTGATTGTCTCATCAAAAAGAATATTCCATATTTGAGAAGCTTGCTTCAATCCATTTCTTTGAGTGTCTAAAACTCTTACCTCATCGTATATAACTGGATCATCATCTATTATCTTCCCACTAGCCCCTTTAATGATAAACACATTTATCTTAGAAGGTAACATGTTTCGCAACAAACACCTTTTGCTAAGTAGAATTATAGAACATATACCCTAAACTTACTTTAGGATGTCCCATAAATCTGTACTTGTCAAATCTTGTCCCAAGCTTATCCTTTGAAACCTTTTTCACATAAGCTGGACAACCCCTTATCTTAACATACTTAAGATTAGGAATCCTCCCTGTCCATAACTCTTATAGAGTCTTGGGGTCGAATTTTGAGGTTACCTTTTCTGTAGATATGCAGCCATTTATAGGACATTACCCTAGAAGGATACTGGAATGTCGGTAAAATCATTATGGACCGTACCATGTCCAACAAGGTATGATTATTCCTTTCAGATACATCAATCAATTATTGCATATCAAGAGGTGTCCATTGTGAGAAAACCATTTGAGATGATCTAGAAACTTATTGCACAAGTATTTATTTCTTGATCTAATCAAAGAATCTTAATACTTTACCAATTTGTTTCACTTCTGAATTCTTTCAACCTTTCAAATAATTTAAACTTGTATTTCAACAAATACACACATTCAACTATTTGAATGACTCATCTCCTTTTCTTATACTACTTTGTTCAATTTATAAAATTATTTTCACATAAATAAAGTATACAAAATCATTAAGTAATATTCTAGTTCTATAAAAAAATATTATTATTATAAATAGAACAACAATTGTTCTTAAATATAATACCAAAGATTTCATTGTCCAACAACAAAATGGAAATAATGTTTATAACAAAAATTGGAATACAATAACAACTTATTGACTTAATAGATTTGCCCGTAGGCATAGCTAAACTATAAGTTTCTATGGCTAATGTAGCAATATTTGCTTCATTTCCCACACATAGGATTACTTATCTTTGTTTAGCTTTCTACTTCTGCTTGGTTCCTTCATAAATCTATATTATGATAACCAAAGTCGGTATCCAATACCCAAGTAGAACCTTGACTTAAAAAAAATTATTTTAAATTATGAATAAAATTGTATTTGTAACCGAAACTTCATTAAGCTTCTTCTGGTTAGCCTCTGCAAGATGCTTCTTGCAGTTTCATTCAAGTGTCCAGATTTATTGGAGTGGAAGTAAACTCCTTTGCTATCCATATCAGTTTTGTTCTTATTATCCTTTGTTTTTGCCTTTCTATTTACCTTCTTTGAATCGTTCTTCTTTTCAGAAGATCCTTTGGCCCCTACCAGTAAGATATGGTCTTTCTTGGTTGGAAAGTGACTCTCAACATTTTTTAACATGTTAAGCAAATCAGCGAGGCTGATATCTAGCATGTTCATATGAAAATTCACAACAATTGTGAAAGGAGTCCTGGAATAAGTGCGAGATCAAATCTTGGCTCAACTCTCCAGCCATTACAAAACCAATTATCCTAACTGTTCAATCAAATTGCTTGTTCTGTACTATAGTGCCTTCAGTCATTCTAGATCGAAAGAACTCCTTAGATATCTGATATCTTTCAGTCCTACTTTTCTCACCATCAACTACTTGATGTGCAGGAATATAATAGGAGCATCTACAGTTTCATGCTGACGCTGAAGCTTGTTATTCATGGATGCGAGTATGATGCATTGAGCCAACTGTGTATCATCTTGCCACTTTCTAAAAGTAGCAATATCTTCCTCAGAGGCATTGTCTGCAACCCTTGCAGGGATAGGCGTATTAAGGACATAAGATAGCTTTTCAGCCATGAGAACTATTCTCAAATTCCTTAACCAATTCGTTTAATTCGGTCTTGTTAATTTAACATCTAATATGCTACGCACTGATAGTAATTTAGACATTGTAAAATTTTGTAAATGAATTTGTTCTTAACAACATTTTAGCATACATTCTTTTATTAATTACCAAAATAATTTAGGTCTTGTTTTAAATTGGTATCTCCCACTATTTTCATCAAACTATATTACCCTCACTTATATAGTTCGGCAAAATCTAATTAAAGATTTGCTAGTGAGAATAATGATCTCATTTCAAATGTATATAGCCTTGTGTGTGCACAATAAACTATATATAAATAAATAGGTAGACAACTCTTGTCAATTACATCAACTATGTAACTCCTTGTATTTTGCTTCTTAAATTATAATGGCCAAGTGTGTGCACATCCGAACTAAAATGATTTAAGTTAAGTCAGACCCAGTAATATAAGTGAAGAGAAAACTACAGCCCTTGTGTGTGCACAACAAAGCAGTAATGTTCAATTCCTTATAAATATCATATGTAATAAAAACAACATCTTAAATATTTAATACTTGCCTTGTGTGTGCACAACAAACTCATATTAAATATTCAATACTCTATTGTTTCTATCATGCTGGAAGGCGACATTCGATATTCCAAATATATTTGAACGTTAAAACTTAATATAAAAAGTTGAGGGGTTTGTTATTAATTTATCTCATCTTGTTTAACGCGCATGCGCACACACACACACACACACACACACACATATATATATATATATATATATATATATATATATATAGTATAAGCATGCACATATAAAATACTATATTCTACTCGGATTGATTATGAACTTTTATTCTAGTTTGGTTAACTAGAGCCACCAAGTTAACCAAAAGGTCAAACCCTAGGGGTGCAAGAATTAATATTTAAATATAACTATTACATTTAAATCTGAGCTCCATTATAAATGAGTCTTCAAGCGCTCCATGCTCCTTGATCTCCAATTCTTCAAAATTAATTCTAACTATTCATATTATAAAACTATTTAAAATAAATAGAAACCTTAATCAATAGTCAAGGGGAAGTACATAGGAGGAGGATAAAATTTACATTAAGAAAAATTAGGTAAGACGAGGTACGCAGATCCCATTTAATAAAATCCATACATTCATGCATCCATCTAAAATAAAATCCAATCAAATTGGTCAATAGTCCATAATCAATCTCATTTATTATCATACACATACCATATGCATCAATAAATATATTCATCTCATGAATAATAAACATTCAATATATATATATATATATATATATATATATATATATATATATATATATATATATATATATATATATATATATTGATATCATTTAATGGGCAAAATTAGTTAGTATAAAATCTAATTTTGAATCAAAATAAAGTCCTTTATTTTAATCCAAATTTAAATCAAAATAAACCTCTTTTATTTTAATTTATCCAATTTTGAATAAAATAAACTATTTTATTTTAATCAAATTCTTTAATCAAAATAAACTCATTTATTTTAATTAATTATGGAATCAAATTCCAAATAAAAAAACTCATTTATTAAAGGAAACACATATTCTTTTTTCTATTCACAAATAAACTCCTTTATTTTGAATAATATGAAATCTTATTCCATATCTAAATAAACTTCTTTACTTAGGGAAACATGAAATTATTTTTCAACTCCAATTAGTTATCATGAAATCTAATTTTAAGATTAAAATAAATTTTTTATTCTAATTATAAAATTATTAAAAATAATATATATATATATATATATAGAGTCCGGATCAGGTCCGGACTCCCGGATTTTAACAAAATTCGGAACTTTTTTTTTTGCTTTTTTTTTTGAAACAACTAAAAAAAATTATGGAATTGCAATTTTTACATTATACAGTGTTTTGGGCGTGATTTGGATGCCTATAACAAAACATGTCTGTACAGTCTGGGCAGACTGTACATACATTAGTTGGTGTGGGTATTAAAAACACACCCAAAACACTGTATTATTGAAAAATTTCAGTTCCATAAAATTTTTTTTTTAGTTGTTCTACAAAAAAAAAAATTTTGGGTCCGAATTTTCTCCCGTCCGGGAGGTCCGGACCTGATCAATTTCATATATATATATATATATATATATATATATCATTAACCAAGCATGTGACTTAAGTGACTTAAGTAATCATACTAAAGTACCTGAATATCCTGCAATGAATGGTTCACGTGATTAAGATTTCAGGCGTAGCGAATTTCGCGATTTTTTTTAAAAAAATTTATACAATAAATTATGCCTATTAAAATTATTCTAAACACATATCAATATATATATATATATATCAAATAAAAATAATTAATAATTCGCATAAAGATTTGGCTCTGATGCCACTGTTAGATTTGTAATATTTATGAACGCAATCAAATTGCACAAATTAAACGGAAGCATGAAAAATCAGAGTTTAAAATTTTTACTAAACTATATACCCGAATCATCATTTATGCACAATTATTAATTAAACGAAAAGATATGAAGAACAAAGAGTTATACCCTTGAAGATTCAAGCTCTCTCAGGTACAAGTTCACCTCCAATCTTTTTCGCGTTTAACTTGAATTCACCGGGTTTGGTTACTTCCTTTGATCAACGTTAGCCACCCAAGTGTTTGGCCTCTAGAGATGATCCACCAAAGAAGAATAAATATTTAAGAAGAAGGGTATTTGGCAAAACCCTAATTTTTCTATCTCTCATAGAAAAGGATGTACTATCCCAACTATTGGAATTACGTCTGTTGTGAAATAGTCAACAACAACCACTATTACCCATAATAAGACTCCTCTTATTTATAGATGTGGGCAACCCTTATTAACAATTAAGGAATTGAAATTTATTTTAATTAATTAAATTCCTTTAATTAATTAAGCTCCGTAATCTTATTAGAGAAATTAATTAAACTCTTTTAATTAATTTAACATCTTAATCTTATTAGGAATATATGAGAATACTTTTATTAATTAATTCACAAACTCCTTTAGGAATTAAATAATAATAATAGTAATAATAATAACAAGACTCCTCTTATTAATTTATATTTAATATTTTCAATATATTAAATAATAAATATTAAGCTATTTAATTTATTCTATCACCATAGATTAAATTAAATGTACTTAACTTATTATTACGATTATGTCATTAAATTCTTAAATAATTATTCTTCATTTTATGGTGTGACCCTTTAGGTTCTCCATATTAAACCGGTTGTGAATAAATCAATTAGAATATTTCTAATCTTATTTAAATAAATAAATTAAACTATTAATTTATTTAAATAAATAATATTTATTCTACAATAGGGATAAGTCTCCCTAGCGATTAATGACTTTTCAGATAATATAGATTTCAACATTAATCATAAAAGAGCATTTGAGTAAATAGTTACCGTACAATTCAATCCTTCCACCATACAATGTCCCAATTAAATATAAGACATGAAATTACTATCAAGTCTTATTTTATTTAATTATATGTATTTCGACTCTTAAATGCACAACTCCAAATAATGCAAATTAGAAACTCCTTTTTAATTTCATTCTGCCTTGGCCAAGGACTTCTGAGTTGTCATTTATCGAATCACATAGGATATTTCTCTTCTTTTACTAAAAATGGTAGATTCTTTATTGATCATACATTATCTCCATGTACAACTTATTATACCCAAGCATACCCTTTGATATACCCTAAGGGTCTTAAGGAATAAGTCAATGTATAACTCATCATATACAAGATACTATAATGATCTCAAGTCCAAGGATCACTTGTACTACTATCACTACAGGAATTCCTATTGACAGGCAAGTAAAACTCCATTAGGTATTCCTTAGCGAGCCACGTTCAGTGAACTTATTCTCTAATAAGCAACTACATACTTGCGTTAGTGTCTCCACACAAATGATAATGAGATCAATCATCCTCATCCAATGAGCAAGCAACGTATGTACCAATCTATCCGGATTTACTAATCCCCAATTTAGTAATCCAACGATTGGAAGCTATTTTAGTTTTAAGCTTTCTAAGAATTTAGATCTCATTAGAATGATCATCATCATTATTCTAAAAGCAATTGCTTAAAACTATGAGTTTATCACATATTATAAAGCAGCATCATGTAGATAATTAAAAGCCTTTAATAAATTAATACTTTTTATTAATAAATGAATAAGATTGTTACAAAGTATATGCTTTATCATCAAACATGATTGACTTGTGTGCATACTACTTTCATCAATTACTAGGCAATAGACTTGTCTCATGGTTAATCAAAAATCAGAACTCTGTGTCAACTTCTACTGCAGAAGCTGAGTATATGGCAGCTGATAGCTGTTGTGCTTAAATCCTATGGATGAAGAACTAGCTTGATGATTTTGGGTTTGATTTCAAGTCTATTCTTATATTTTGAAATAATACTAGTGACATCTTAATCACTCATAATCCTATCGTGCAATCTAGAACTAAACATATAGACATCCGATACTATTTTATTAGAGATCATATACATAATGGAAATATCTCTTTACATTTTATTTCAACTAAAGATCATCTAGTAGATATATTTACTAAGCCATTAGATGAATCTAGATTTAAAATTTAATAAGTAATCCATAATAATATATTTTTAGATGTTGATATCAAGTGTAGGGAAGAGAATTGTAGAAATGCTCATAAAGTAAAAGATTGTAGAACAGTTCAACAATCGTAAAGAGGAAGTAGTTAGCAAAGCCGAAAGCTTATCGTAGAATGGAAAGAGGCACTCTAAGAAGGGTAAATTTAAAGGCGGTCAAAATAAAAAGGCGTTTATTACTCATATTCAGAAGAGCAAGTGGAAAATAAAGTTACTACTTCACAGTTGTAAAATTCCATAACTAAAACGACATACAGCCTATCATATCTTAACACATATTCCACTTCACAAAATTAGAGGGAAGTTATATAAAATATTTTCAAATTCTATTTCTGACCTTTATGCTTTCATTTTGAAATTTGAGTCTTAGAGTTCTCAAATTTTAAAAAGCTTCTGAACCCTAGTTCTCAAAATCATCAGAAAACTTAAACACTTGTGCAAATTTTTCCAGATTAATTCTATTGAAATGGTAAACTTCCAAATTGTGACCGATATTCAACTATGCTCTGATTAGTTTGTTACTCAAGAAAAAAAAATCAGAGACATTCTCAAACTCATTGAACTGGCTAAGTTCTCTAAGTGTTTAAATTTCGGCACCAAGATCTACATAGACCTCATCAAGGAATTTTATCTCAATGTTGTGTTCAGAAATAATGTTTTGACCAACAAGGTCAAAGGAGTTATGTGACACCCCCAAAATAGGTATACATCACCTATTCTGAGTCACCAAATACATGGTACATAATATAAATATAATCTTAATTATACAACAAGAGCGCTGTGAGTTTAAATACAAATACTGTCTTCTAGACAATATCAACTCTCAGAATGAGTCCTCATTACATTTATTGTCACACTATTTAACAGAATAGTGATGACTACTAGCTAATACTATCATCCGGACCATCACTCCATTTCCTGACTCGTCCCAGCTACGTTCTCATTTCCTGAAGAGAACAGTGAAAGAAAGGGTGAGCTCAACTAGCCCAGTAAGAAATATTATGATTAAGATAATACAGAATAAATTATTATTAGCCTTAAACCGTGTTAAACTGATACAATATAACAAACATCAAGTTTAACTGCAGCGGAACAAGCAATCCATTAAAAGAGTCAAGTAGAGAATAAAATCTACTATCTTTTATGATTTAAAAGGTTTTTCATCACTTTTATCGCTTAGACTCAGCTTAATAAATAATCCACATCATCGAATCACCCCTGCACTACGGCCAAGGATATTCTTTAGTATCACGACCAAAAATTATCCATGCACTACGGGCCAAGGACATTTGTGTATTCATCAATGGTCATGATCATGCCAACAACTGTCAATCAATGCACTACGACCAAAATGACTTTTTCCACATCATTTGTAACATTACGGTCATGATTACACCGAATAATCCCTAGTCATAATCATACCAAGTCCGTCTATGCCCTATAGGCCACAGATGACTTTCAACAAAATATAAACATGATGATGATGACAAAAATATAAGAATTCAATAAAAACAAGTTCAAGAATTAATTTATCCAGGAACCAATAACGTCCAAATTGTCAACATGATACTGCTTTGTAGAGTAAAATTCAAGAATGCTCAGAAAATTATTTCCATGAAAAGATACTGGATGAAGCGCAAATATCAAGGATATTCCACTAATTTCATGGAGTATAGAAGTCAAAACTTTAATCAACTGAGTATAATAAGGAATGGAATAACAAAAGAAATCACTAGGCATGCGATAGACCGCATATGCAGGTTATTCTAATAGAATAATAATTAACGGAACCAGGTCCGGTGTAAAATGCACAGACAGGATATTCCAACAGAATAATAAAGAAAGAATCAGGTCCAACGTAAAACGCACAGACAAGATATTCTAATAGAATAATAAAGACGAAATCAGATCCGGCTTAAAACGCACAGACAGAATATTCTAACAGAATAATAAAGTCAGAATCAGGTCCGGCGTAAAACGCATAGACAGAATATTCCAACAGAATAATAACGAATGGAATAACAGAAGAATATTATCAAGTATAGGGTAGCCCACGTATACAGGTTATTCTAACCGAATAATAAATAATGGAATAACAGAAGTTCTCTTCATGAATACAAAATAAATAATAACTCTTAGCGTAAAAGAAACTGATATAAGAGTAGAGAAGTAGCAGAATACTTTTCTACTAGTTTCTCTATAATTTCTCTCTCTAGAGTTTTAGTGAATTCGTAAGAAATAACTGAAGGAATGAGCTTCTATTTATAGAGGAATGAAATGCATAGTAACTAATTCATAAACGGTCCAGATTGATTTACTTTTAATCGGACGGTCCATATTTAAAGTAAAATCTTTAAATAAAATATAATATATTCTATTTATAGTCTAATAAAATAAAACTTATATATATATATATATATATATATATATATATATATATATATATATTATATCAGTACCCGTGATATATATAATACTGAACACGACTTGATTTTACAAGCACCAAAACATTTTCTCAACTTGTCTTGACACTAGAGACAAGCTACGCAACGTTCCAGTCTTTTCAAAATATGGCCATGAGCTTCTGTTTAAAGCAATCAGTACAACTATCATAATTGAAAATTTTTGCACCTTTTTGTAACTTTGTATGATATAAGCAAAAAGTAAACAAATTATTCAAATAATTATGTAGACATTTCACACTTCACGGGACACCACACCCACATTATTCCACTCACACAGCCACATTATTCCACTCACACACCCACATTAATCAACCCACTCACACACAATATTATATATATATATATATATATATATATATATATATATATATATATATATAATTTATAACTTTTTACAGATTATTTTGAAAAATAGGTATATGGGAATCAAAATAATAAGCAAAACTTTCAACAATTACTATAGCAATAATTGAACAAAGCTGAGTGACTTCTCACGTAAGCATCAATAATCAATACCGTGTGCTACTATGCAACCACGCGTATTACTATACTTTTACTACCGAGTAGTTCAACAGTTTTAACTGTAAACTTCCGCCGTTATATTCATAAAAATATTTTTGTCGTTTTCTCAATCCGACAATAATTCTGTTATGGAGTCCACCAATGATTGTGCCATCGTACGAATATTCCCTGTTAAAACGAATATTCCCCGACCAATCGAATATTATATAACAACTTGCGTACTTTGCAAAATTTATAAATATTACCCACAACTATAACATAATATTAAATTTATTCCATAATATTTAAAAATGATATTTATAGAAAAATTCATTTTTATTCATAAAAGTTGGGGTCTTACAAGTTAAACTTTAGATGGGAGTTGCAGAAATCAATGCTTGTTTGGGTTTTTAGAACAAATGTCTCACTTTGCTGGATGAAGTTGATTTCAAAGAAAGACTGAAATCGATGGGCCATAAGAAGAACGCAAATCTAAAAGGGCTAAAGAAAAAGGAATTTCCTCAAGAGTATGAGTTCATTGCTGAAATTATGGGCAAGTTCATAATCTGCAAAGACACTGCTCATGATTCGGTAAGTGAGTTATAACTGAAGTTCATAACTGTAATTTTTCAAGCAAAAAAAATCAAATTTGGCGCCATATTCATAAATTTGTTGGCCAAATGAATTTAAGACTTTGAGAAGCACATTGAATATCTCATAAGTGGCGGTTATGTTCTCTCCAGGAACGTCAGAGAACATATCATATTACTGGGTTAACATGAACTGTTTGTTCTTCTTAACTTCTTATGTGCTTTTGTGCATAACCAACAAGCTTCATAGACTTCCACAGTTGTTATGCAGTTGACGATGTTCTCAAATACGTCATCTTCTAGAGCTATGAACAAAATATTCTTGGCCCTCTTGTCCAGCTGCACTAACTTTTTCTCCATGTATGTCCATTGTGCACTTTCCTTCAAAACCACTTTGTTCGGATCATCTACCATTAGAGTGAGCTTTGTTGATTTGTAAGGACCACTGATAATTGTATCAAACAAATATTTATCGATAGCATTCATGTAGGCCTGCATACGAACCTTCCGATTACCAAATTTATCTCTATTGCAAAGGGGTGGCTTGTTTCCACCACCAAACTCAGAACTGGTTTTATTTTGCCATTGATCTAGTCAAGCGATTTAAGCTCAGATTTTGAGAAAATTCTCTGATACCACTTATTATTTCCCTAAGACACTTGGAGATTTAGAAGGGGGTAGAATAGATCCTTTAAAACTTTTTCTTTTAAGGAAGTATTACCATATTAAATTATTATAGTTAATTTAATTTTTCAAAACGAAATATTAGTTTGAAAAACCCCTTCAAAGATTTAATGAAATCTCAACTCTGAATTTAGTTCAGCTGTGGAATTAAGTCACAAACAAATAAAAGATAAATACAAAAATATAAATGTAGGAAAATAAATGAGACAAGAGATTTTTAAGAGTTTCGGAGCACAAATAACTCCTAATCCACTCTTCTACTCCTCGAGTAGGGAATCCACTATGGATGTTGGGGCGATCAATAAGATTAGATCACTAAGATCTATTACAACACTGAATCACTAAGATTCCTTCAAGTTGCTCAGACTTGGCAACTGTCACTAAAATAGGAGAGACACTGAGACCAGTTCACTTAGAACTCTTTAAATCACTTAGAATTTGTAACAATAGGCCACTAAGATCAGATCACTGAGAGATGAAATGATTTATTGAGGTGCAACTAAGTGGCGTTAAGACACAACTTTTGAAGACTTAGTAGCAGAACAAGATGTTCTTGTATTTCATAGAGTAGAGCTTTGTAAGACTTGAACATCGATTCAAATTATAATTCGTGATTCATACTATTGGATTGAATCTTTGTATCCTTTTATAGAAGACCTCGAGATTTTCTCGTTGGAAATTTGTCGTTGTTTCATTAAATGGCCTGATTGTGACGAACAAGATTTTTGTAATTTAAACTTAATATTTATTGAATTAAATAAATATTTTTGATGATTTAATTGTTTGATTAAATGATTAATTGATGAAGTTGTGATAGATTAATTTAATTATATGTGTTACATTTATTAAATTAACGTGGAGAATTTAATTATTCGATTTATGTAATTATGTGAGCTTATTGTATTAAAAGAAATACTTAATAAGCCTAATGTTATTTTAATTAATTTATTTATTAATTAGAGATTTAATAATTTGACATTATTATTAAAGGAGAAATTTAAGTATGTGACTATGTGAATTAATGAGAAATTACTATATGTTATTTAAAATAAATTAAATAAGATATTGATTTATTTTATTAAGGAGTGTGACATTAAATAAACTATATGATAAAGCTTTATTAAATTAAATGGTTTTTGAAACCTATTCTAGCTAGACAAACATGGCACTAAGGGAGGTAGGGAGCAGTTACCTATGTTAGGTAACTGACCTCCATCATGCGCGTCAGTGCTTATTTATTTTACGTATTCTCTTTTTCCTTTCTTTTCTTATTATTCTAAGTCTAGAAAATTATCACAGAGATAAAACTTTCAGAGAGAAATTGTGAGTTTGTGAAGGAGATTGAGAGTGAGGAATCTAAGCCTAGTAATTTATACTCTACATGGTAATCTTTTCCTTCCCAATTTCTATTTTACGTCATTAAGTTTCATATATATGGGTTTCAAAGTTTTTGGTTTAAACCTCTGTAATTGGAATAGGAGTAATGATTATGGGTCCATATCATCAAATTCATGAAAACATGTCGTATATGATTGCTGCAAAATTACAGAGTTTGGGTTATGGCCATATGGCCTTATATGTAACTTTAATATGTCAACCATAAATGGTTTTGTAAAATTTATAATTGTATATGATTATGTATGCTAAAACGAACAAAACGAAACTCGAATGGTTGGATTTAGTCTTATAACGAATCCGTAGTATTAAATTCTATGTTTTTGTTCAAAAACCTTCAAGAACATCAAGAACAGTACAATTTGCATAATTTAATTCTGTGATTATGTGTTTTATTGGGTTAAAATCACTCTATAAATGTTAGGGTATCGATTATATATGAATTCTAACATATGGGTATGTTTAATTTGGAGAATTAATGATCATGTAGTGTTTAATTTGCTGAACTCTGTGTTCTTCGCGAACTGGGAATCAAATTCTGGAGTGTCGCGCCGCGGCGCCAACTCCAGAATTGATGTCCCGCGCTGCAGCGCCAAGTACCAGGCTGCAACGTCAAAACCCAGTACAAAAGTGGCGCCGCAGCAGCCACTTAGCAGAATGTCCAGAAAATGCATTTTTCCAAAATTCAAGTATTGAAATGTGTTAGTAATCTAGTCTAATGAACATAAAAATTTATTAGACATATAATCAGATATTAAAATGAATTTTTACCAAGTCAAGAAGACAATTACATGTTGATTGAATCGTTGATTATGTAATTAACTTGTTGTTCTTGTAGTATAATATTATATGAAAACAAGTATGGTAATTTAACTAAGTATAGTCATGAATTCGAGTTAGACAAAAGAATAAACTTATGTTGTTTAGTACGTTATAAATTGACTGGTATTGTGAACGTAATTGATATGTAGGATTTAAATCAAAGAACGAGTTTAGTTAAAGTGTAATCTATGCACGAGGCAAGTTTCCTACCCATACTTGTTATCATTGTTCAAGTTTATTATTTACCTTGAGTAAATCATCATTACTATTATTCAAGTTCGAACTGTTATATTAAAGATTTGTTATCCTTTCAAAATATGAAACTGCTATACAATATTTGTTCTGTTGTATACTTCTTGAGATTATTATTCAATTTGAATATCATTATTGTTGAACCTTGTTAGACTAGTGAACCTTATTGATTCGACTAGTCCATAGTTGATGAACGTTCTAAATTTCAGAACCCTTATTGAATTATCCAAACCAAACTTCCTTTGGTGCGGACTCGAATGTCAAACTGAGATGAACAACCTTGCAAAGGAATTTACTTATGCGTTAGCGTTAAGATATTGTGCACAGTATGGTACTAAGGGATGATCCCCCTAAGTACGAGTAGAAAGGTTCATAGTCTTATGACTGTTAAAGGTTTCAAATATAACCCTTGATCACCTAGGACATAGTTCAAGGTCTTGTGACCCTCAGAAATCTTTTGATTCTTGTTATTCATTCTTGATTCAAAAGTTGAGCTTTTATTTCAGAAGTCTTTGATTCCCTCGCATGTTATTATACATTGTCATTTTATTATTTTATTTGTGGGCAATCATGTTCACTCTTGCTTAATAATAACATTGCAGTTAAGAACGAAAGAACCGATGAGCCTTCTACTAGTAAAGGCAAGGGCAAGATTAGCAAATGTTGAAGACTTATATTTATGAGATGTTGAATTTATGTGTTAAGACTTGATGTTGTTTAAGACTTATTGTTTATGTTTCCGCACAGATGTTTAAGGTTAGCTTAACTTGGGATTGTATTATATATTCGGATGTTGTAACCTTTAAGGGGAAGATTTTATTTCTATCTATCGCATGTTTTGCATTTATTATGGGTAGATAGATAAATGATATTTGTACAGTGAACACCAAATCCCGTGGAATTGAAGTACCCGGATTTGGGGTGTCACACTGATCCTAGAAGATCTCTGATGTTGACTTTTAGGTTGAACGTGTTAGCTTACTTTCGGCTCTGATATGTCACATCAGACTGTTTCAGCAACAACCACTTTGGTGATGTCACATCGTCAAACTAGCTGTTAGACACATATTAATCTTATCTTCATTTTGAACTTGGGATGATCAACAACCATCTCAAAATCTTCACTCTACAAGTCTTCTTAATGGAATGGATGTTGAGAATAGAATGATTTAAAACATGTTTATTTAGTCAATTGGAATTACTATTCATTTCATTCCTTTAGTTATTCATTTTCAAATTTAAAAGTTATTTTTCATTACTTTCCAAATAAGTGGGTTTATTTCATTCCTAGACACAGATCTGTTGTAGGTGCAAGCTGAGACAGAAAAAAGAGTTATTTCAACTGCTTTCCTTAATCCTCCCTCGTAGCAGTACCAGGGTCTAATTATTTTATTTCTTTTTCTCCCCCAATAAAACAAGCTCAAATTCCATACCTACTAATTATAATCACTAATTACAATATTTATCTAGTTAAATGAACTATATTAATTTTAAGATTTAAAATGATTTGACTTTAAATTTTTAATAAATATATATTTTTTATTTTAAAATGTGATACAGTTTCAACCAAAAAAATAGTTATTGAGATAAGAAATTAGAATTCATTCATAAAGTGTTTTATTTTATTTTATTCTTAAAAATACTATATTCTATATGTTCATAATTATAAGATTAATATTAACTTTTTAAAATTAAATTTAAGATACTTTAAAATTAATATAACCGTTCCAAATATTATCATGTTTACCACAAGTGTTGAGCAATTTTAGAAAATAATTTAATTGCAAGACAAAAATGTGAGGGAATCACAAAAATAATAACATTACGTAAATATTTAATATAATTCACTCGCTCAATTTTTCATTCATTTTATAAGTTTGTGGTATATAAAAAACGAAAAAGATAATTTCACTTTCCATTCATAATATAATTCAAATAAACAAAACAAAAAATAAAATAATAATTTTATTTATAAAAAAATGAATAGACAAACCAAACATAAAAATAAGAATAATCATTCTATTTTTATTCTCAGTATATTTCTTAAGTCATTACATTCTGAGAAGGGAATAAAATGAAAGGTAGAATGATTCATTCTATTTCATTTCTAATCGAAATGAGTTATTCAATGCCCTCTTTCAAAGAATAAAATTCATAAATTTGAAAAATGATTTAAAAAGGAACGAAGGGATTACTATGGTAAGAAAAGAACACGTGTCTATGTTTTCTGCTATTATCTGCAAAATATATATAATAAAACAGAACCCATTTTGAATCTTTCATTTGACATAGCACAAGGACGGTTCAGATTCATTCTAACTTAATTTTTTCAACTTAATCTAAAGACTCATATTTCTTCCCGCCCAAATTAAATTTACCCCTACACCATACTCTCTCTCATGTTCACACAAAATCTCTCTCATCTCTTCTCCACACACACAAACAAATAATAATAATAATAATTATAATAGTACTACTACTAATAATAATAGATATTATAATAATAATACTACTACTACTACTACTAATAATAATAGTAATAATAATTGTTATTATAATTATAATTATAATTATAGTAATAGTAATAATTTGTTAATTGACCTAATTAGTAAAATTTTTGACCCTGAGCTTAAGGCTCAATATACTAAATAACTAAAATATTTATTAACTAAGGATGCTAGGGTTAATGACAAGATTATTAAAAATAAAGAAAAACAAATATTTAACCTTAATAAAACCCTCGAAAGATTTAAAACACCAGTTAAAGAAGTTACCCTTCCAGAATTAAATCAAGAAGTTAATAAACTTAAAAGAGAAATCTCTAATTTAAAGTTAGATGTTTCTAATCTAAGAAAAGAAATTGAAGACAAGAAATTTGATCTTCGGGTTCATGATTCCTCCTTTAGTGATGAAGATCACGATGAGCCAGAATCTTCAGGAACTAAAGAAGAGGCAGATCTTTTTGTCCAAGGTCTTTCTCTTAAAAGAGTTAGAGATATTACCATTCAAAAATGGTATATTTCCATTAACTTGGTTATCGATAAAACTTTTTCAATACAACTTCCCACCTTAGTTGATACGGGTGCTGATTTAAATTGTATTCAAGAAGGTTTAATCCCTACAAATTATTATAAAAAAGCTAATGAAAAATTAAACTCAGCTAATGGTAGTCAAATGGAAATAAAATATAAACTGCCTAAAGTTCATATCTGTCAAGATAATATGTGTTTTAAAAAATCATTTGTTTTAATCCACAATCTTATCGATAAGATAATTTTAGGTTTACCATTTATATATTTATTGTACCCTTTTACTACCAGTAATGATGGGTTAAGTTGTAAACACTTAGGAAAAAGAATAACATTCAAATTCCTTATTAAACCAAAAGAAAGAGATTTAAAATTTATTCAAGATGAATCTATTTACAAATCTTTAAATTTATTAAATTGTAAATCCACCCATTTGAATTTCTTAAAGGAAGAGATTAAGTACAAACGAATTGAAGAGCAACTTCAACATAAAGAAGTCCAAGAAAAAATTGAAGATTTAAAAACTTATTTAAAGAACAATCTTTGTTCTGATTCTCCTAATGCCTTTTGGCATCTGAAGAAGCATGTTGTAAGGCTTCCTTACGCTAAGGAATTCAAAGAACATTTGATTCCTATGAAGGCCAGGCCCATACAAATGAATCATGAATAAATAGAGTTATGTAAAAAGGAAATCAAAGATCTCCTTAATAAAGGATTAATTAAACCTAGTAAATCCCCATGATCATGTCCAGCCTTTTATGTAACAACGAAGCAGAAAAGGAAAGAGGTGTTCCCCATTTAGTTATCAATTACAAACCATTAAATAAGGTCTTAAAATGGATTAGGTACCCCCTTCCTAATAAAGATGATCTCATTAACCGATTGAGTAATGCCACTATCTTCAGTAAATTTGACCTCAAATCTGGTTTTTGGCAAGTTGCTATCCACTCAGATGACAGGTACAAAACAGCCTTCACCACTCCATTTGGTCATTACGAATGGAATGTTCAAGCCTTCGGCTTAAATAATGCTCCAAGTTAATTCCAGAATATCCTCAATGACATTTTGAAACCTTTCAGTCATTTTCTTGTTGTTTACATCGATGATATTCTCATTTTTTCCAATTCTATTGAAGAACAAGTAAAACATTTGAAATCGTTCTTCAAAACAGTTAAAGATAATGGACTTGTTGTGAAGCCCCCAAAATAGGTCCAATCCATCCAACCTATTCTGAGTCACCAAATACATGGTACAGAAAAATAACTACAACTTTATTACTACAATTGTCGTGCAAAATACAACAACATATATACTGTGAGTTTTAATACCAACTATGACTCATGTCCAAACTATGAACAACACCTCACAGTGATACCTTACATAAAGGTACAATCTAGAACTGTTTTAGAAATTAAAATCTTTGAAAAGTGCTCAAGGAAACCTTCGTACATAGGAGGTCATGAATGATAAATATCATATGCCCACAAAATTATCCTTCCAATAGACCCCAAAGAAAAATGAGAAGATTAATATCATCTTCTTTCCAATGGTGAGTCTTCTCTTGACATATAACTATCTCCATCGTCTGCAATTGAACATTATGTTTCAAATAAACTCCAAGATCATATAGGTAGTGCTCGTAGATATACTCAGCGAGTGGATTTGTACAACCCTGTCTTATGATAACGTGAGATTGTATGTCATTAGACATCTTGTATGATAGTGATAAAACACCCTTCCAAAGTTGGGTTCGCCTCACCCTATTGTTGTTCACCAGAATCAATTATTAAGTGACATATAATATACGACACACACATCTTAGGTCCTCAATACAATTATATATTTTATGTCATGCCGTTTTATAATATGTTGAGAAACTTTGACAGACCCGAACCATCACACTATTCCCCTGTTATTCTCGCTCGACCTGGCTACACTCTTATTACCTGAAAGGAATTGTGAAGCAAAAGGGTGAGCACAACTAGCTCAGTAAAGAATATTATGACTAAGATAATTAAATTATCAATAGACTTCATCAATAATAAATCAGATATTTAGAACATATGGTAGATGATAAAACTTTTGAACGATAGTTGCAGCGGAACGAGCAATCCATTAGAAGAGTCAAATAGACCATAAAGTCTATTATCTTCTCCACATTAAAACTCCACCAACAATGTTTTAATCACTTAATAATCTTATAATCTAATATTATTAATACTAACTCAATATTTTAATCATTTCTTAAACTTATAAATAATTTATTTTAATTATTTACACTTTACTAATAAATACATTTAATCATCCTAAAATGCCAAACTCATAAGATTTCATCACCAATAACCAAAATCCTCATAAAATATCTGTATATACCTCATATATGATTCTCAAGCCATAAAATCATATTTTCCAATTTTCTTACTTCACATAACATATTTAATTCATTTACTCATAACTAGAACATTTTCATGAAAAATATCAAATCAGTTTTAAAACTATTTCTTTTCTTGGATTTAGCATAATATAGTCCCATATTGAACATATATTTTTTTCGAAATTTTTAAAATTCATTTACTATTTTTCACATGGCCAAAACCACTGAATATTCAGACATTTATCATAAATTGTACTTTTATCCAAAAATTCTGAAATTTACAGAGTATACAGATATTACATAGATGTAATCCCAATAAAGATTTCATCAATTTTGGAGTTAATCACAAGGAGTTATAAGCGGTTACTTTTAAAATAGTCTTTTCTCATAAAATTCATAACTCCTAATCTATACATTCAAAAATCGCCGTTTTTGGACACAATCTACAAAACTCATCAAAATATCATTTTAAATTTTTCCAGAATTTTTGAAGTTTCAAAAAAAATTGAAATTGAAAAACATAATAACCCATACATACTAACGACAATATCCCTTACCTCAAAAGAGCAGTATTTCTGACTGGAATAACGCTGAACGAACTTGCACCGTATAACAACACTCAAGATAGACCCCAAAGAAAAATGAAAAGATTACTATCATCTTCTTTCCAATGGTGAGTCTTCTCTTGACATATAACTATCTCCACCGTCTGCAATTGAACATTATGTTTCAAATAAACTCTAAGATCATATAGGTAGTACTAGTAGATATACTCAGCGAGTGGATTTGCACAACCCTGTCTTATGATAACGCGAAGTTGTATGTCATTAGACATATTGTATGATAGTGATAAAATACCCTTCCAAAGTTGGGCTTCGCCTCATCCTATTGTTGTTCACCAGAATCAATTATTAAGTGACATATAATATACGACACACACATCTTAGGTCCTCAATACAATTATATATTGTATGTCATGTCATTTTATATTGTGTTGAGAAACTTTGATAGACCCAAACCATCACACTATTCCCCTGTTATTCTCGCTCGACCCAGCTACACTCTTATTACCTGAAAGGAATTGTGAAGCAAAAGGGTGAGCACAACTAGCTCAGTAAAGAATATTATGACTAAGATTATTAAATTATCAATAGACTTCATCAATAATAAATCAGAGATTTAGAACTATGGTAGATGATAAAACTTTTGAACGATAGTTGCAGCGGAACTAGCAATCCATTAGAAGAGTCAAATAGACCATAAAGTCTATTATATTCTCCACATTAAAAATCCACCAACAATGTTTTACTCACTTAATAATCTTATAATTTAATATTATTAATACTACCTCAATATTTTAATCATTTCTTAAACTTATAAATAATTTATTTTAATTGTTTAAACTTTACTAATAAATGCATTTAATCATCCTAAAATGCCAAACTCATAAGATTTCATCACCAATAACCAAAATCCTCATAAAAAATCTGTATATACCTCATATATGATTCTCAAGCCATAAAATCATATTTTCCAATTTTCTTACTTCACATAACATATTTAATTCATTTACTCATAACTAGAACATTTTCATGAAAAATATCAAATCAGTTTTAAAACTATTTCTTTTCTGGGATTTAGCATAATATAGTCCCATATTGAACATATATTTTTCTCAGAATTTTTAAAATTCATTTACTATTTTTCACATGGCCAAAACCACTGAATATTCAGACATTTATCATAAATTGTACTTTTATCCAAAAATTCTAAAATTTACAGAGTATACGGATATTACATAGATGTACTCCAAATAAAGATTTCATCAATTTTGGAGTTAATCACAAGGAGTTATAAGCGGTTACTTTTAAAATAGTCTTTTCTCATAAAATTCATAACTCCTAATCTATACATTCAAAAATCGCCGTTTTTGGACACAATTTACAAAACTCATCAAGGAGACATACTTGGTGGTAAAGCGAGTCTATAGGCCATAGTTCCTACTCGATCAAGGATTAAAAATGGGCCGATAAATCGAGGATTGAGCTTTCCTCTCTTTCCAAATCTCGTAACCCCTTTCCATGGAGAAACATGTAACAATAAATGATCTCCTATATCGAATTCCACGTCCTTTCGATGAATATCAACATAACTCTTTTGTCGATCTTGTGAGATTTTTATACGTTGCGGGATCGTTTGAATCTTTTCTGTAGTCATACGTACCAACTCTGGTCCCAACAACGTTGCTTCACCCACCTCATCCCAGCATACTGGAGAACGACACTTTCTTCCATACAACGCTTCAAATGGAGCCATGCCAATACTTGCTTGATAACTGTTGTTGTAGGAAAACTCCACAAATGGTAAGAACTTGTCCCAACTTCCCTTGAAATCAAGGACACAGAGTCTTAATAGATCTTTAAGAGTTTGAATAGTCCTCTCCGACTGTCCGTCCGTCTGAGGATTATATGCCGAACTAAATCGTAAATCTGTGCCCATAGCTTTCTGCAAACTAACCCAAAATCGTGAAGTGAATCTTGGGTCTCGATCAGAAACTATGGATACTGGCATACCTATGTAGTCTTACAATCTCATTTATATACATACGAGCAAGAAGTTCAAGTGTATAAGTCTCTTGTATCGGTAAGAAATGAGCAGACTTGGTCAATCTATCAACAATGACCCAAATCGCATCTATGCCTTGAGAATCCTTGGGAAGACCAGTAACGAAATCCATAGTAATGTGCTCCCACTTCCATTTTGGAATTTCAAGTGGTTGCAATGGACCTTTTGGTACTTGATGCTCCGTCTTGACTCGTTGACACGTTAGACACCTTGAGATAAACAGCGCTATCTTTCTCTTCATATTGCCCCACCAAAATGTATGTCGAAGATCATGATACATTTTGGTACTCCCAAGATGGATTACAAACGGTGTGTTGTGCGCCTCCATCATGATTTTATACTTTAAATCAGGGTCGTTAGGAACACAAAGTCTGAAGTTGACTCGAAATATTCTTTCTTCATCGATTCTTGCTTCCGGCATCGCACCTTCTTGCACTTTCTTCCTCATACGCATCAGCTCCGGATCTGTAATTTGAGCAGCTTTAATTTTATCAATTAACGTCGGTTCTACTTGTATATTTGCCATCATCACGTGGGTCCCTAGAGTCTTTATCTCTATCTCCATTCATTGCAAGTCATACAAAATGGGCCTTTGCATTGACAATATTGAACTCGTACCCGCATATGATCTTCTACTCATTGCGTCAGCTACCACGTTCGCTTTTTCAGGATGGTATTGGATGGTATGATCATAATCTTTCAATAGTTCAAACCAACGTCGTTGTCGCATGTTGAGTTCCTTTTGAGTGAAGAAATATTCGAGGCTTTTATGATCCGTAAAGATCTCCACTTTCTCCCCATACAAGTAATGCCTCCAAATTTTAAGTGCGAAGAAAATAGCTGCTAACTCTAGGTCATGAGTAGGATAATTCCTCTCATATTCTTTGAGTTGTCGTGAGGCATAGGCTATAACTTTCCCATGTTGCATGAGAACACATCCTAACCCTTTGCCCGAAGCATCACTGTAGATGACAAATCCCTCCGAACCAGATGGAATTGTCTGAACAGGTGCTAAAATGAGTCTCATCTTGAGTTCTTAAAAACTGTTCTCACATTCCTCGCTCCAACCGAACTTTGTATCTTTCTGAGTCAGCTGAGTTAGTGGAGTAGCGATTCGAGAAAACCCTTCTACGAATCTCCGATAATAACCAGCTAAGCCGAGAAAGCTACGTACTTCGGTCACTGATTTAGTTTGCTCCCAGCTTTGAATAGCTTCAATCTTTGCTGGGTTAACAGATATTCCATGACTTGATATCACGTGCCCAAGGAATGCTACTTCTTCAAGCCAGAAATCACATTTCTTCAACTTGGCATAAAGCTTGTATTCACGAAGCTTTTGGAGTATCAGCCTCAAGTGTTCATCATGATCTTCACGGCTTTTGGAATATATGAGGATGTCATCAATAAAGACGACCACAAAATGATCCAAATATTCCTTGAATATTCGGTTCATCATATCCATGAAGGCAGCAAGAACATTAGTCAATCCAAAGGACATGGCTAGGAATTCATAATGCCCGTACTGAGTTTTGAAAGCCGTCTTTCGAATATCATCGGTTCTAACTTCAATTGGTGATATCCAGAACGAAGATCGATCTTTGAAAAGAATTTGGCTCCTTGCAACTGGTCAAACAGGTCATCAATACGTGGCAATGGGTGCCTATTTTTGATGGTGACATGATTCAACTCCCGATAATCAATACAAAGTCGTAAACTCTCATCTTTCTTCTTCACGAATAGAATAGGAGCACCCCAAGGAGAAGTACTAGGACGAATAAAGCCAATGTCTAACAATTCCTGCAGTTGAGTCTTTAACTCCTGAAGTTCAATAGGAGCCATTCGATATGGGGCTTTGGAAATGGATTTTGTACCGAGTTCAAGGTCGATACAAAATTCAATTTCACGCTCTAGGGGTAGGCCATGAATTTCTTTAGGGAATACGTCAGGAAATTTATTATCAATAGAAATATTATTCAAAACTGACGTATTTTTGTTTAGATCTGTGACATGAGCTAAGAAAGCGTGACATCCATTTTTTAATAAACGAATAGATTTATGGCTTGAGATGACAGTGATTGATTTTAATGGTTTGGTTGATTGAATTCGCATAATAGGTCGATTAGGAATATGAAAGCTAACAACCTTATGAAAATAATCACTTTTTCATGATGAGTAGTTAACCAATCAATCCCTAGAATTACATCAAATGCAAGTATTTTTAATGCAATAAGATCGGCAGATAATGTGTGGGAACCAACTTGAACCAAACAAGACTTATAAACCGTGGATGTAATGAAGGTTTCTCCCAATGGAGTTTCCACAGATAAGTCAAAGTCTAATTTCTCCGGAGTCAAGTTTAATCGTTGAGCGCAAGTAGGAGAAATAAAAGAATGGGTAGAACCGGTATCAAATAAAGTGTAGACTTCGCTAGAGTTTATGATAAGCTTACCTGTGATGACCTCATTCGGGTTCCTTGCTCTCTGGGAGATCACAACAAATGCTCTCCCTTGTACTACCGGTTTTTACTTTTCTAGGACAGCCTTTGGTGCCCCCATCCTAGCTGAATTTGTCTTCGGTGAACGACAAAATCGGGCTAAGTGACCTTCTCTTCCACAATTATAACATGCTTTGGACGACATCGCACAATTTGGACTGATGTGTCCCTCCCCTCCGCATTTGAAGCATATGATAGGTGGTCTTTCTCCTTCCTTAACAACGGGTGTTGGTGCTGACGTCTTTCCATCATTGTTGAATCTCCTCTTCTTGAAATGTCCATTCTTATTGTTTTGGCCCTGATTACCACCGAAGTGGATACCATTTTTGGCCTGTTGATTCTCTCCACGCTTGTTGTCACAGCTTCGATGACTGCTCTCACTTGTATTATCATTTTGCCGGCTGCTCTCTTTTGGTTGCGTTGACTCGTTATCGCGCTCCACCAACTGAGCCCTATTTACTACATCTAAATACAAACACAGTTTATGAGAAATAAGATGTTGACGTATTTCCGGCTTCAAACCTCTTAAAACATTTGCGCCATTCTCTCTTCATTATCCACCAAGTGGGACGCCAACTGGGATAACTCCGCAAATTTTGCCTCGTATTGCGACACGGTCATATTGTTTTGCTCCAATTTGATAAACTCCACCTCTTTCATGTGATGAATACATTCGGGAAAGTATTTATCGTTGAACATCTCTTGGAACTTCTCCCAAGACATATTTAGCACGGCAGGTTGAGTATGTTTTACTGATTCCCACCAGTAATTTGCCTCTCCGCGCAACATAAAGGCAGCAAAGGGAACCTTTTGCTCCTCGGAACATCCCAAGACATCAAATATCTTGGTGATCTGCTTTATCCATGCTTCTGCCATAAGTGGTTTTGGCTCTCCCTTAAACTCCGGTGGTCCCAGCTCCTTGAACTGTTTAGCGGTGACTGCCCGAGAGTTTCCAGTGTTTCCACCTACATTTTGGATAGGAGCCACTCTCGCCTGATGTTGCATGAATTGCATAAAGCCTCTGAACAATCCATCATTCAGCATTTGGTCAGTGATGTTATTTGCATGAGGATTGTCGCCTTCCTGATGCACATTCTCATGATTATTGATATGTAGAGACTCAACGGTCTCTTGTGCTCCATTGCTATTCTCAACATTTTCGGATGTCATTTTCAGAAACTGCCACAAAACAAAGGTTAATTGACATGTAACATAATATCTCTAAACTCTGACCAACCAATTTAAATATAAAATAAATTTAAGTAGGTCATACTAGCGAAGGAATTCCCCGTCTCTCCCCTCCTAGTTCTAGTCTCACATCTTAGCCATGGATCATATCCCTAAGCTTTGATACCAACTGTGACGCCCCCAAAATTAGGTATACATCACCCATCTTGGGTCGTTAGATACACGGTACAGAATTCAAATACAACCGACTAATACAACTATCGTGTACAATACGACAAACATAAACCGTGAGCTTGAATACAAATATTATGTATTAGAGATTATACAAACTCAAAAGGAGTTCTTATTACAATTATTATCACACTATTTCACAAAATAGTGAGGACTACTAATGCTATCCTCTGGACCATCACTTCGTTCCCCGACTCGTCACAGCTATATTCTCATTTCATGAAGAGAACAGTGAAAGAAAGGGTGAGCTCAACTAGCCCAGTAAGAAATATTATGACTAATATAATACAGAATAAATTATCATTAGTCTCCAATAATGTTAAACTGATAAAATATAATATACATCAAGTTTAACTGCAGCGGAACAAGCAATCCATTAAAAGTGTCAGGTAGAAAATAAAATCTACTATCTTAAATGATTTAAAAGGTTTTTCATCACTATTAT